>OY829915.1:23681561-24004540 GCA_963691935.1 Nephrotoma guestfalica
AAATAAAGAAGTCCTTAAGTGATCTCGACTAGTTTAAAACCATTTCGCTGAAAGATCTAATTCACATTTACCAAAATAACATAATAAAGAGCCTAATTCATAACGAATATAATGTTTAACCGTGGAAATAGGACAGCACATACAATGTCAATACAAAATGGCGAAAATCCTCAATATTAATCATCCATTTGAAGGAGATAATTACATTAAAATTTTCGTCTGTTGAATTAGACGCGAAGACTAGTAATTTGGTCTAACCAATCCCTAAATTTAGAAACTTTCCTTTAAAATTGATATTGTCAGAATAAGGAGCTAAATTCTAAAAGATCTGCTCTATAGCCAAAGTTTTATATTAAATTATTTTGGCTGCTAGCACAGTAGGATTACAGAGGAAGATCACAAAATATCTCCTCTTTTCAGTAATCGCTGAACAAACAGAAAATTGAATAATTTCTAAATCTAAGCAGTTCTTAGGTGATGCTGAATATTATTCGCATTCAGATATAATTTGTTATTTGATTGTTGATATTTCAGGATTATGGTAACGTCCCTTGGATCGCCGTTATGGTTGGCCTGTGCGCCTCTCTCATATCATATCATTCGAGTATCATATCATAAATCTAAGCAGTTCTTAGGGTTTACGAAAATTTTATGAGACGAGCGATTTTTCAATCAAAATCCTTATGTGAGGAGTGATAATTTTTAGATACAGAGAATAACCGGCTCTAAGCCAAATATTTATGTACTCGTAATGTTGAATCCAGATAGCTAAAATGTTTGCAGCAGTTTTAACAGCGGTAATTTGACGATTAATGTAATGTCTCAGAAAAGCTGGTATCCCATTACCACAGTTGATTTATGATTTGCCATTAAATTAATCACTCCAAGCTAAACCGCTCAGATAGAACCAGCGGGGGTTTGAACTATGTGTTTGGTTTTAAAACTAAAAAATATGTAAACATTATCATAATTACAGTTGAATTGACTCAGAAAGATCTAATAATTAATTATAGGATTTAGTGAACGCCACTTTTTTAAAGTCCCAAGTTCTAGGAGTGATAATAATAATGGCTGAGGTGATGATAAGATATTTAACCTGAAATAGCACGCATCTCCAATTAAAAGAAATTCAATGCTTTTCATAGAACTTTCTCAATAATCGCACCAGGGCCACTCAACGGTCCAAATTCAAATGCTTGTCTAAGAAAAAATGGTGGGTAAACCAAAATTCCGATAGATTGACAAAAAAAATTTAACATAAATATGACAGAGAATATTAATATTGTGTTAACTTCATGCTCCTGAATCTCTGGTGTGCAAGAATACATTAGTTAAAATTGCGAATGCATTAATTAAAAATGCGAAATAGAATTTATTTTGATGTGGATCCTATTAGGCTTAAATTAATTTGCCTTGAAATTCGTTTATACTCGTAAAGTTGCTGAAATATTGGTGAAGAAAGTAGAGGTTCAGATATATTTTCAGGCTGGATTCTATATTCTATTCCTCAATAGTTCAGTCCTGTTGAGTTGCTGCCAATATTGTCCCTAACAAAAATATATATTAACAAATTATTTGCTTTGTGCGCCATCTCTTATCAATTAGACAAACTTATCGTGATGGAAGATTTCTATCAACCACCACAGGTCATAATTTTGGTGATTGATATTTTGTGTTATTTTTCAACAGTGTTTAAATAATTTTGCAATGAAAGTTTGAATATCATGAATATTGTGTTAAAATGTGCAAACTGATATTTTAAAATACGTATAGTGTATCAATCTATTCGTGCTAAGTAAAATTATCACATCAAATCACAAACAGTTTGACTTGCTGCTTTCTTAAAATATCTTTTTTAATGTAACATTTTCCTCTTCCAAAAATAATACGATTCCACTACAAATAAGAATATGGCATTGTTACAGAGCAGACTAGCCAAGTATTTAATTCCGTAAAATTCAATATTTGGAACTTCATCGATATTGAAATATTGAGAACTCGCACCTTGTTTTGCCATGTCAGCGAGTTATGATGCAGAAATGTAAAGAGGAGAACTGGTCAGATTAGCAAGTTGGTTGTAGCTACACGTGCAAGATTTTGTTGTGGCCACCCCCGTAAGTTGACCAAGAAACTATCTTTTTTTGCTCAACTTAGACAGGTTTTACTGTATATTTTACAGTAATATTAATTTGCATTAACTGAAATCTCCAGGAATTCAAAATAGATCAGGCAATCACTACTGACGTGAATTACACGTAGTAATCGACTTGTATACGATTGGTTGACGTTGTCTAAGATTAATCAACATTATCAATGAGTAATGGTCGTTGTCGATGAGTAGTCGACGTTGTCGACACGAACACGTAAACAGTAGTCGAGGACGACGCGTAAACGCCCATTTCTGGTTAAAATATTTATCACCTGGTTTAAGAGAGCAATTTTATAAAATATTTCGAGGCTTTTACTAGTATTGCCCGTTGAGATGGCGTTTGTCGTACATATATTGATTTTGAACATCGTGACAAAAAATTAGTCTGAAGAATGACTCATAATTTTTTTAAGTCATGGCAACACCTTAATACCGATACACCCAAGCATAATGTCAGAACATAAAATCCTTAATCTCTTCAAAATAATTCAATACATACGTACGTACATAGAGCATAATATATCAGGATACACATATTATGTGGAAAGTACAATATTTTCCAAAAATCCTTTTTGTTTGTCTTTCATAACATAGACAAAGAACATTTAATTAACAAAATGTTTAAATTTCTTCTATAGATCTCAGCACAGAAAATCTTTTGTTTTGTCTCCTTCTAAGATTTAATTTTAATAATCATTTAGTTAAATGGGTTGTTTTACAAATAATTAAGGATTCTACAGTTGTTACATCTATGTAGTAGAAAGTTATGTGTTTAGTATTTATTTGATGATTGGATAACGTTATTGACATTAGGATTATAATTATGTTTCTATTAAGGCCTATACAACTGTATCAAAAATGAATTATTTGCATAAGACGTGTAGCATAAAATTATGTATTTGTTTAGGTTTTTCATGTCGATTTTCTTAACCATAAAAATGTATCTAGGACATAATATTTAAGATTCTAAAAATATAACGATGGATGATGATTGTTGAACAAATTTAAAAAATTCTGCAATTGCGGGTTTCCCAGTTACACAATTTTATAAATCGTTTTTCGCCTTACAGCATGAATCCTTCCCTGAATTTCTCTACAAACTAGTTTATCGAGCAGAATATCTTCCGGAATATTAACCCTATTTTATTATCAGCAGTTATACGTCCAAAATGACGGAAGTATTTTTTAGAACTCTGTTGTAAATTATTCTTTGCCTTTAAAAATACTGTGAAATGAATAATTTATTTAAAAAAATGTAGGAAGTGGAAAAACGTTAGAATGCTTTGATCCCAATTTATGTAAAAGCTCGACAATAAATTTTGTCTGGATTATTAAATCTGACAATTTGCAAAAAATTTCTATCCAGGGTCGATTTTCACCAGCTTTGGTTGTTATTTAAACACTTCTATTAAAATGTAGTTTAAATCCATTCGACGTTACTGTTACGAAGCCCGGGATGGCAACTAACACGTTCGAAGCGGTTAGACAACAATCGGATAATGGGAGGTTCTTTGTCGTCATACATTATCTGAGTACAACAAAAACTTTCGTATTGACAAAAAAAAACTCGACAATTAAGGAAAAACACTATAACTCACCCCACCCAATCTTTAATTAACTTCACCATTGACCCATAAAAATACAATTTATTTCTTTTTTTTTTTAATTTAAACTAATATTTATTTAATAAACGATAAAAGTATTAAAAATCATAATTTCTGGTGGAAATACTAAAATTTCCGTAATATTTTCGAATTACAATTATTTAATTAAATGAACTAAGAGTTTCAAGTGAATAGTCTCATTTCAAAGTTAGTGCCCATTTTTGAGATATCAAGTCAAAATTTGTCAAAATATACACTCATTTTCACATTGATAGTTCTTGAACCATTAAGATTTTCGTTTTGCGTTCTTCAGCAAAGTTGTTGCGCAAGCCAAGACAGACAAAAAACTTTGCCGAACATATCAAGACCGACAAGCCACATTCACCATATACGTGTGTTTTACTTAGGCCAAGGTTAGATTAGGTTAGGTTAGAGTAGCTGCTTCCGCACACACAGGACCAGGAGTGGCCCCTTGTGATACCACAGGATTCTATTTCCCCTTTACCCATGTTCAAAACTATTCGGAGCTACGAACCTAGCGCAAAATATCACTCCACAGTCTGCCAGATCTGAAAGGCTGAATATCTGGCAAATACCTATGCCTTCTGTATGATAGTGCCGGACACGATCAAAGGAATTTATCTAAAGTCTCTTCCTTCTCTTCGGCCATGCAATTTCTACAAAGTAATTCGTCTGTAGACCCAGCCTTCTTGCATGTTCCCCAAAAAGGTAAGGTCTTGCCAGTTTTGGCAAAAGCTTTTCACAGAAGACTGCGGCTCCTTCCTTGCCATCTAGCGAAATATGGGTCTACCTGTGTAGAGATCCTATACACAGGTAAGGATAAATACAACTTTTGGTCGGCATACTTAGACCAAACAGGACGCTTATTTCAAATAAGATACAAAGAACACATCAATGACAAACCAAATTTAAAAAACAGTACATAAAATCAAGTTTCGCACCACACATAAAAACGGAAAATCATTGAAACACTAAATTCAATAAAAATATAACCAATTTGCATAGAATCAAAAAAGGACCAAAATTAGGCAGGTTAGAAGATCTTGATATAAATTTTGTGCCCAAGTTGACTCATGAGTCATGAAACATTTGTATACTGTGCGTCTACAAATTTCTGATGAGTCATGAGTCAAATTTCGGCCAAAATTAACACCCTGAAAATATACAAAAACAAAAACACCAACAATTTACTTAACGCCAAAATCAACACAAAAACCAATAATATTTACGACTTATTATCCATAACTTAAACACAAAGGAGGTGCCAAACAGCAGCGCCTAACAGCATTATAACGGGTGTCCGCCGGGAAGGTATTCTACTTTGTTTGTTTATGATTTTTGATTAAATGAAAGAGAATGGATCTTATATTGATAAATGTTTTATTTAATGTCGGCAATTATGTATGGAATGCAATATCAGATAAATGTCCGCCTCTGTTAGCCTCACAAATGCGAGCCCTTTTGAGCACATTTTTCATTACATTCTCACACATTTCACGCGGTATTTCATTAATTCATCACGAATATTTTGTTTGAGTAGCTCAAGCGTTTCTGGTTTGTTTGCATAAGCCTTGCTTTTTAGATATCCCCACAAAAAGAAGCCCGGAGCAGTAAAATCAGGCGACCGTGGAGGCCAATCAACATCACCATTTTTTGAAATAACTTGTTGTGGAAAGAGTTCTCGCAGTAATTCCATTGTAATGCTGGCTGTATGCGATGTGGCACCGTCTTGTTGATACCACATGTTAATCAAGCCCAAAGTATGCAGTTGTGGCATTAAAAGTTTTCAATCATATCATGATATCGCTCCCCATTCACAGTTACCCTTACGCCGTTTTCATTTTCAAAGAAGTAAGGTCCAATGATTCCTCCTGACCAAATTGCACACCAGACTGTCACTTTTAATGGATGTAAAGGTGACTGATGAATAATGTCAGGGTTTCCCATTGCCCAGAACCGACTATTCTGTTTATTCACATATCCATTTAAATGAAAATGTGCCTCGTCACTCATTATGTTTTTTTCATGAAAATCGGGGTTATCATGGGCGAGCTGTAACATCCTATTGGCATATGTACGGCGGCGTAAATGGTCTTGTGGAAGAATTTGCCACATGTCTACTTCACGACTGTCAAGTATGAACTGTCAATACTAATATTCGCCTAAATGGCGGCAAAACAAAGTAGTGTACCTTCCCGGCGGACACCCTGTATAGTCAGCTTCAAAATAAATTATGTAATAGTAGTAAAAAATAAACCGAAGAAGAGATTATTCTCGAAGTCAATATTTCTAAAAAAGTTACACAAGTTGCGCAATAAGTAAGAACTAAAAAGTACAATATAAAAATCGTCTTGTGAAATCTGGTGAAATAAGTAATACGGATAGGTGTTTTAAACTCTAGAGCTTTTGTTATGTGTGTGGAAAATTTACAATTATGAGCAATCGTCGCAAAATAAGTGATGAAACCGCTGATTTATATCGACTGTACTTTTCACAAAATATTATTAGTGATGTAAATTGGACGCCGTTTTTTGTTTGTACGATATGCATTTTCCATCTGCATAGATAGCAAAACACTGGAGCCGCAATGCCATTTAGTATCCCGATGATGTGGATAGATCCACAAGGATATGACCCAGTTCAATGAATTATTTTCTCGGTACAAACAGAAAAAAAATTGGTTCTTTGACATACACTGCAACGACAAATGCTCAACTACTGCTGCCGCATTCAGATGAAATTCCTGTTCTGTAAGGATCAAACCCAACTGAAGAATATTTACCACCAACATCTGAATCTGTTGCAACCGGAGAAACATCGGCATTAATATATCAACCGTCGCAAATGTTACTGCGCCATGCAATCATATTGAAATCTCGCAAAATCGTTTGAATATTATCGCACGACGCTTGAAACTATCACAGCGACAAGTCATTCTCTTGTCAAAGGATTTAAAACAAGTGAACATTTTCACACCCAAATGTTCAAAATTCGCCGAGCGAATCCGACAAGCACGGCAAGCGTTTTCACCAAGTGACGACAAGGCTCGAACATTGGTACAGCGGCAAAAAGCTACATACACTCTTGGGTGACATTTGTTGGAAGTTGCAAGAGGAAGATCCCGAAGATGACACGAACGAATCAGAAAATTTAAATTAAAAAAGTTAAGAAATATTACCATAAAATCAATTGAATCGATTTAAATTTCTTTTAAATAGTTTCTATTGTGGCTATATTTGTCGATGCAATGTTTATTCGATCGATTTCAATCGATTTAAATTCAACAAATGGACAAAAATTGATAAAAAAAAGTGTTTTTCGTCGAAATGAAAAGAAAAAAGAAAAATAACACAAAAATGTGAATGTAGGTGTGGTTTATCGGGCTTGGTATGTTCTGCAAAGTTGTTTGTCTTGGCTTGCGCAACAACTTTGCTAAAGAACGCAAAACGAAAATCTTAATGGTTCAAGAGCTATCAACGTGAAAATGAGTGTATATTTTGACAAATTTTGACTCAGAGCCAAAACATGTCGAAAGCGATATCTCAAAAATGGGGACTAACTTTGATATGGGACTAGCACTATTGAATTCAGCATACTTGAGTTAGTTTACCCCCTGGGTGCCCAGTTTGTCACAAAAAAATAGTTTGCGATTCAAGCACAGTGTTATGAGCTAATAAAATAATAATAAAAGAAAGTAAATAACTAGACCACCACTGAGTTTACTGATCTAAACCAATCTATCAAAACAAAGTCATAAATGATATATTACGATGAACCAAAATTCTTTCACGTTGCCTCGTAAAGATTTGATAACCGAAACATTACACGTATTCAAAATATCGTAGCTTTGGAAGCTCAGGAAATAACTCTTTTTTTAGACATAGTTCTGAGAATTCTATTGTAAACAGCTTACTTATGAATTTTGATCGGAATCAATTAAGTTAAATAAATGTAAGTAACATTTGAAAACCCACCTTAGTAATTCATTGTAATTTTATTAAATTATAAAACTTGTTATAAAGAACCTGCGTGTGGTGCAAAATGTGCTTTCAATATTTCCATGAACTTTTGGCGCAGTCTGAGCTGGATACCATCTAAACGATGATTTTGTCCTTAAATTCTACAATTGTGTGTAGCTTTTTGGCATACACCTTACTTTACAAGCCACTGTTTCTTATCCTGCCAAAACCACTTACTAACAGTACATGTCACCCAATAGGCAGGAAATATTTTTTTTTGTTGTTTCTGTTTGTGGCTTAATTAAGAAGTTGCCAGCTTATAGTTGTCCAGTTCAAAATGCTGTTTTCAGATTTTAAAATCCTTTAGCGTAAGATTAGCATGTTTATAATAATTCAAGATATTGCTAATATAATAAAAAATTTCCCAATTTTTTAACCGCCATGTAGTCTAGTTTAATCAACCAAATCTAACATCACACATTACATAGTACTTCACTTGGCATTTACCAACAACAAAAATGTTAAATTTAAAAAATAAATAATATTTAGCAAAATTAAATTTGAATCGCCGTCGCTCGCCATCTTCAAATTTTCGATCAAAAGGCGCATACAAAACCAAGAAGCGGCAGCACGCGACTTAGCAACGACAATAAGTTCGGCTATTATCACAAAAAATTTGGAAGTAATGCACGAAAGTTCTATAAACCTTGCTCATTTTGCAGCACCAAATCGGGATCTACAAATGAAACTCATAAAAAAACGATTAAATCCGATAACAAGTGCGGCAACTGATCGGATACGATATAACCGCCTCTTATTTATTAGCGACCCGCAAAATAAACTTCAGTTTCTCGTAGATACCGGTGCTGATCTTTCTGTTTCCGTGAAACATTTTTCACATAATGCAACAAAAATACATCTTGACCTAGTACTTTCCGCCGCTAATGGTTCGATAATTCAGACGTACTGGACGAAATTACTGAATGTTAACATTGATTTACGGCGTATTCATCATCCATGTATTTACTATAGCGTCAGTTGACAAGCCGATTCTCGGTGCTGACTTCATGGACCCTACAACTAGCCTTGCGGTCAATGCAATGCATTTTCATAGTTATCGTGTATTATCAAAAATTGATTTAGTCAAGGGTTATCACCTCATCCCTATTGCGACTGAAGACGAGCCAAAAACGGCGATAACCACCCCGTTTCTGTTGCTCGAATTTACTAGAATGCCGCTTGGTCTGCAAAATGCGGCGCGAACATTTCAGCCCTTCATGAATGAAGTGACCAAAGGTCTAGATTACGTGTTCGTGTATATCAACGATATATTAGTAGCCAGCGAAAATGAGGAGGGACACAGAATTACTAAAACATATGGAGTGAATATCCAAATCTCAAAATGTATTTTCGGTATCCGTGCTCATGCATTGAAGGACTAGCTGAATTGCTGTCCTCAATTTATACTCATTCGGTAATATTAAATAAAATGCCAAAAAACGCGAAACATTATTTTTGGTCCGACGAGTGCAACGAGGCATTCACCAAAATTAAACGAACACTTGCTAATGTCACACTGTTAGCCAACCCCGATAGCGATATACGCTATAGCATCTCTTGTGATGCATCCGGAAGTGATGTATGAGTAGTCTTTCAGTAATGGAATCAAAATAATTGGCAACCTTTGGGATTTTTTTCACGCAAACTCTCGCAAACAGAAGTAAAATATTCTGCTTTTGACAGAGAGCTACTTTGGAAGGTCGGCCGTTTACTTTCTACACAGGTCATAAACCCCTAATAAGAAGCATTGGTCTTCCTGAGCGAGCAGAGTACGCGGTCAGAAAAACGTGGTTGCTGACACATTATCACTGACTAACGATCACGTCTCAACAATAGATAATATCAATCTATAGACTTGAAATAACTTGCTGTTGGAACTCACCATCCTCCCTGATTTAAAGTTTTTGTAAGAAACTTCAATAGGCATGAATCGACCATTCGTCCCTACATCTTATAGACGTATAGTGTTCGATGGCCTTCATGGTTTATCTCCTCGCAGTATGCGCGCATCAAGAAAACTAATTTGCACTAGATATTTTCGGCCGTCTGATCCAGGAGATTTTAAATTGCCTTCTATCTAGTAGAATGAACAAATACATTTAAATATCGTAGGACCATTACCGCCATCCGAAGGTTACGTGTACATTCTCACAAATATCGATCGTTTTACTCGTTATTCAAGATATTATTGCTTCCACTATTGCCATGATATTTATCGAGAAATAAGTTTTCAGATTTGGGCTACCACTGAAAATCACAAAAGATTGAGGCAGTCCGTTTGAGTCTAAACTCCCCAAGCAAATGGTATGGTCGAAAGACTCCATCAATTTAAAGCCTCGCTCATAGATTGAGGAAACGCAATTAAATGTAGCGCAGAGCTGTCTATCGTAGATTTGATTCACATAACTATGTTGAAAGTGAACACTCGAAATTCAAATAAACAGCCTATATTTGTTCCTAAGTATTTAGAAAATTGCGAGTATGTATTTGTTCGCAATCAAAAAGTATGAACGGGCCTTACAACTACGTACGAAAGACATTCCTGAAATAAACGGCAAGAATAGAAATGTTAGTATCGATAGACTGAAGCCGGCCTATGGTTTCCTAGCAAGTCTAGCTTAGCATTAAACTGAACGATCCCAAAAAGAACCGCCCAATTTCAAAATCTTTCGTATTTAAAATAATCCACTTCTTACCTTTATTTCCTCAAATTTTTTAGCACATTTAGGGAGATTTTACTTGTAGGGGAGTGATGTAGCGGTCACAATGCAATACACATTGATGTTTAATACTTGGCTACTGCACAACAAAATAAGTAGAGGATGCGTGCGTAAAATTGGTATACATTTTGGACCTGCTGATTTAGGTTATTAAAGTTAATCTCTTATGTTACATAAATTGTAAAATTCATAAAAGATGAAAGTGTTTTTTTTTTCTGGAAAGTTCTCCTTTATTATAACTACGCGAGGGTACGCTAGAAAAGTTTTCTATATATAAACATCTACAGGTTCATCAAGTGGCAATGCATCCACAAAACTTTACTGTTTGCAGCGAGTTTTTGGGCCGGAGGCGTCATTGGTCCGTTCTTTTTTGAAAATGACGTTGGTCATGCCATCAGCGGCAAGCGCTTCAGAACGATGCAAACTGATTTCTTTTGGCCCAAATTGAACGATATGGAGATAGACGCCATGTGTTTCCACTGCGACGTAACGATGAACATTCTGCACATCGACCCGCCCAAATTGAAAAACATTTTATTTTAGCTATATTCTTAATTACATTGCACAAATACATAAGATTGTCGTTCATTAATTTTAAAACTACTCGTTTCTAATCAAACAGGCGGTAGAAAGCACATTAAAAAATTCGAACGTAAATTTTAAAATGACAATGACGTACATGTATATAATATATGGTGCTATAATCGGAAGGTGGAATAATACACCGACTATACCGACTTAGTATTCGGTTTGACTTCGACTTTTTTGAAGCTTCCTCAAGATAATGCTCTTCTTGTTTACAATCCGTATCCGAGTCTTCTTCAAATTCAGTCATGGACATAATCAAATTTTCTTTAGTCAGCGATTTCCATTATTTTATGACAACTGTTATAAAGTAATAAAGCGTTAACTACTGCTGTATTTAACAGCAATTCGAACGCTACTTTATGATATCAACGTACCGTGTTTCGAAGGCAAGAAAAATAGCTGGGTAATTGATCCGACACGTCCGCGCATTGGTTAACTTTTTTGTATGAAAGAATAATGTTAGGTTTTGCAATCTCTTGCTTATTTCTATCTTTTCTTGCAACTTCCATTGTTCCGGATTCTTTGGTTCATAAGAAATATACTTCGTGTTTGTCCCGCCATGCCCCTACTACAATTCCATTATTTTCGAAGCAAATCGATTGACCTTTTTTTAATTTTGGAAAAACCGGGATGCCTTTTCCATTCTTGCGAATCGTGTCTTGTAGATGAGTATTTTGTTCTAAACAAATATTTGCCAGTTCAAGCGATGTGTAGAAATTATCGGTTGTCAATCATCATCCAGCATTAAAATAATCTTTCATTAAGTAAACACAAACAGATGTGGCTACTGAGAATTCAAAACGTACAGTTCCTTTTTCCGTATAAATTTTTGAGTTATAAGTATAGTCTTGTGGGTCTGTTATTTTGAAGACCTTGCTACTATATTTGTGAGCTGTTCCTGGAAGATATTGGCGGAATGGTAATCTTCCTCGAAATGGAATCATAGATTCATCAATAACCAAATCTTACCTGGTATTTTGACTTTTTGAAATTTTCATTTAGTGTGTTAAAATTTTTATCAATTTTGTAAAATTTTGAATAAAACGAAGCTAAATCTGGAATCGATTTCGAGGCAAGACATTTTTACACAATTTGTTTACAAATATGATTTTTCTAGACCAATAGTCTTCAATTTTGGGATATGGTACAACTCCCATATAGATAATTAATCCCAAATTATAATATTTCATCACGGTTTGTAGCAGTTCATTTTTTCACGATACGAATTTGCTTTTGACCTATCGGCATTTCAATTTGCTTCTTCAACTACGTTATCTAAAATATCATCTGTAACGAAAACAGCTGAAAGGACAATTGTCTTCAGGCGCTTCATTAAGTTTTGGTGTCGGTGAGGCATTTAAAACGTGAGGGACTCTCACTCCATTGGCGTTTTTTAAGACATTATTATTTATTTCACATGGTTCCGTATTATAGTTACCCTATTAGAATCATCTAAATCTGACATTTCTGTATCTGAATCATTGCCTTCATAAGAGCCTGAATGACTAGGTTCTTAAATGTCTTCACTGTCTGAACCAGAAAAATCAGCATCAGATTCAAATAAATCTGGACTATTTGGCTTGGCTAACATTTAAATTTTTTGGAGCCCAAACTCTTTCAAAAGATCATCACTTCCGGTATTACGTCAAATGATAACAATTGAGAAACTGTTATTGAATCTCCGATTATTTCGGATATATTTGGAGTTATTTCAACATCTTCGATATAAGGTGAATGTTAGTCTTTATAAGAGCGGCACTCAAGTCAACGTTGCAAATAACTAAATCGCATGTTACTCACTTAACTATTCCCTCTCGACTGAAACAAATTTGTTTGCAACTGCACTCAAATATATGACAAAAATTATATTTGGTGAATCTCCGAATTACATAAATAATAAACGACGTTCCCGATGTGATTAGAAGTATTTATTCAAAGTATTGCCCATTACTAGTTATAAATTTTTCCCATCACTCAGGCAATGCGTAGATGCGTTTTTTGAGGCAAACAAGTTATCGAGCTATTTTCGTAGGAAGTGAAGTTCTCCTTAGTAAGCTCGTGCCCTATCAATGCAAATAAATGATAATCGGACGGAGCCAATTCTGCTGAATAAGCCGCATGTGAAAGTATTTCCCGATTAAGTGCTTCCAAAGTTTACATGACCGGTTTTTCTTTGTGTGATGGTGTTGCCTTTTAACATATTCTGGTCATTTTTCATGCAAAAATGCAATTGATCATTTGTTGTTGGAAACGTTCAGTACATACAGTTTCACTAGGGTTTCCTCCAGATCAACATAAATCTCACTCTTCTGATCCCACCAAATACAGAGCATTGTCTTCCGTCCGAAGCGATTTGGCCTTGCAGTCGAGGTCGACGATTGTACTGGATCAACCCAGGATATTTTGCACTTTGGATTCTCAAAAAAGATCCATTTTTCATCGCCAATCAAAATTCGATGGAGAAATGATTTTTTTTTTGTATCAGGCGAGCAATATTTCGTAAGTGATTTTTCTATTTTCCTTTTGCCTTTCATTCAGTTTATGCAGCTTGGTGTTCTTCCACGTTCGTCGTTTCACACGTCAAAATCACCACTTTTGAATTTATTATACCACTCTTGCAAAAACATGCGTTATTGTATGAAACTTGTATCGTTATGAATTGGATGTTGTTGACAGATGCCAAAAACAACAATAACGCCGATCACGTGGTTTGTCAAAAGGTACATTAAAAGGTGGCTCCAATTATTGGTAAATTTCGGTTTCGTATTTACACACCTGGTATGTCTTACAGAAGAGCAAACCCAAATAGAATGCGGTTTCGTACATAGTTGCATTGAATGGAACTTTAAAAATGTAGTAATTGAATTTCCACGCAATTAGGTTATAGCATCCAAGGAAGCAATACAATCCTGAGCCATATGAAGTAATTCAACTAAATTGGGAGTTTTAAAAGAATTCACTGGTTAAGAATCTCAACGCTATACCACAATCCAACCACTACAGGTACAATTAAATTTTAATGATTAATTTCTAGACCTCCCAACAAGATGCAAAATCGTAGTGCAAACATGTTCTTACAGATTATTCATAAAATAGAACCATCTACAGAATTTAAAATCTGTAATATCACAAGATTGTCACTCGTTTTACGAGTTACTTTCACATACTCGGGAAGGCAATATTGAAATAGCTGCGAAGAACCTCCCGTGAAAATTTAAACAACAAACTCAGTAATTTTTAGTTCTGTTTCGAAATAATTACAGAATAATTATTTTATAGTTTTTTAGTAAGGTTATTTGAAAACAATAAATTTTGGAATGAAATTGGTTTATTTTCCATAAATAATCCAATCATAATAAACAAAGTCATTTTATCTCCGGGAAAACTAAATGTAACCGGTTTTACGGTTCTCCTGAAATACGCAATTGTTGCCAGATTGGTGGCGATCTAATCTCAATTATTTGATTTGTAAAAAATGAATTACAACTTTCAAAATATTTGAATTCGCAATTTGAACTGGAAAACTGTGTTGGCAACCTCGTACGAACATTCTACATACTCTGCGAATTGTCGACATTATCTACGCCAAAATGAATTGTCTACACTATTTTCGACAGCAACAAGTCGACAATTTCGAATTACGCGTAGACGCACAACATTGATAATAACTAGAACAAAATGTATTGTTACCTGCCGTATGTTCACTAACCAGCAAAATCCTAATAATAACATCTTTAAAAACAACTTTACGACATTCGACCTACTCCACATTTTATCTCGCTTTTAAATTCAACCACAGCACGATCTGCTTCCACATTTTAATTATTCTGTAAAATAAAACGATTTACAAATGTAATTTAATATGATGCGAGTGTATTCGTATGTGATTGCCCAACAACACCCATTTTCATGAAAATTACATATAGACATGGCATAAATTAATTTCTTTTTGTAAATCAAATGAGAGATGCCAAACATATATGTACATACGTACCCATTCTTGTACATGAAAATTTACATAATCAACTATTTATTTTTCCTCCATATCATCTTGCTTTTATTTTTTATGTCTAACAAAATGTTAACTGAAATAAAATAGTTGATTACCATCCGGTTGCACATGTGATCCAATGTGACAACAATATGCTTAAATAAATAAAAAGAAAATTTTTATAACAAATACTAAAAATATGGAGAGATGGTAGTAGATAGTAGATCCGTCCGTATGTGCAGAGGTGCACAAGAACGAAATGTACATTTTCCTATTAAATATTTTAGTTCCGGAAATGGGTTAACTGGAATTTCTATTTCTGTTTTTAAAAATTCTATAAAGCTATACATAAATTTCTAGTCGTCATCGTTGTCGTCGTAAAGACACAATATACACTTCTTATCATTAAGTTTTATCTCAAAATAATATCCTTTTTCTTGTGTTGCTTTGAGAAAGGTATTCTCGTATATGATTTAATTTTTTTATTATTGATTTTTATTTTTTGTGTTGTGGGTAACATATTTCGTGTGTCAGTTGGTTTGCAATGAATTCAAAAATACATTCTTATATATACTCGTATATAGGTTAGATTTGTTAGGCAGGTAAATAAGATTAAATATTTATGAGAGCAAAAATTTTGTTTATGTACGATGATTTGCAAAGAATTAAATTTCCCAAACCATCTAATCATGTCCAATTGTAAACACGCAACTGCTTAAAGTATTTTATTGTTTGCAAAATTTTCCGTTATATCAAAACACCTAATTATAATTAGCAAATTCTGCACTTTCGCTATAAAACGGTAGACCGAAAATAAATCTTCTCATAAATCCGTCATACACATGTAATAATGCAAAGTACCTACATGTATGAAAGATAAAGTTAATTGTAAAAGTTTCACTTTCAAACTACACGTATTTTCAAATTCAGACAAAAATCTTATAGTTTTCAAAAGATTTATCTTATTTTTACAAAACAAATTACAAATAATGGTGCAAAAAAAAAAACATTTCGTATGTGAATTTTTCGATTCAAATATGAATTTAGAGATTAGAGATTGCTCAAAAAAATTTTACTTTTATTGTTATAGTTCTGTTTGAAAAATAATATAATTAATTAGTTTTTGTATAGTTGAGAATTCCGAACGAAAAATCACAAACAATAATATTATATTGCAAAAGGTGAAACTAAAAATATGTAATTACAAAAGGAACCTGTATATTAGATTAATTTATTGTGATTTTGAACATAATTAAGTTTCAATTTCATCTGCATTGCATGAAGTAAAAGTTGGAGAAAAGTGTTTGCTATTGTTAGATTTTATATTAGTTTTGGTCCATTGGATAACTAATCTGTGTTAAGTTTGTTCGATAATGGTGTTTCGATTTGACAAATTATAAATTATTCTTACTTCTACGAAAAAAATGCCCATTATCAAAATTTAATCATTCCGGGGGGGGGGGGGGGGGGGGGGGGGTGACTTACATTAGTGCTAAAATTAGTACCCCTTATTGTAAGTGAGGCGTGGGGTAACTTTCAAATTAAAATAACAGACCCTATTTTTTATTACAGATTCGGATTATACTTATTGCCATCGAAATCCGACGTACTTACTGCTTTAAGTACGTAGGATTTCGATGGCACTGTAATAACGATATTAATTTTTTTTTTTCGATTTCTCCTACTGAGAATGTAAATACTCGAAATTAGTCTTAAACAAATTGTATTTCTCAAATTTTTAATTACTGATTAATCACTTGTTAAGAAACTCCTTTTTTCGTGTACTAATGTGAGGATTATGAGTTACTGCAGCAATTTCATTACTTTCCTCAGTGACTGTTGCTCGGCGAGTCCTTTTTTTCGGTTGAACACTTCCATCAGAAGTAAATTGTTTAACAGACCGGTAAAATGAAGCACGTGACCGAATCCTACTGGGAAAACACGAATCAAGACGGCATTATCAAAACTAAGGCCAGCTCCTCCATAAACCAGGACCATTTCAATTCTCCAGTTTGTATTAATAACCTCGAAATTAATCGATTTCGAAAAAATCTTCGAACTGAATCGATATTTTTAAATCAAAAACCAAACAAAATCAATTATTTGAAGGCAGATTTAATCGCATGTTCCCCAAGAACAGTTCCTGGTATTGCAGGATCGTATGCATAGGTTCTCAGCACGAGAAATTGAAAAAAATCTATAGGTTTAGCACTCCAAATTCACGATTCTACAAATGATATTTATTTAATTCATTTCTTCACTAGTTCTTACAAGTGATTCAATTGTTTATACTTCATTGTCTATTTTATTTAAGTCAACCTCAATTTTTTGCGAAGCAAATTCGAATTTTTTCAAAGTAACTTCAATTAAATGTAGAGTAAATTTAAATACTTTTAAAATAATACTGTGGGCAAAAAATAGTAAGACTCTGTTCATAATTTTAGAATTCTTTATTTATTTCTCCAAATCTATTTCGTCCGCCTCAAAGTAATACCCCCCCCCCCCCCGGCCTTAATACACTTGTGTCAACGTATTTTTCAATCCTCGAAACAGTTGTTAAAGTCAATTTCCGGAATAGACTCCAATGCGCGTAGCGATTCACGTTTAATGTCTTCAATTAACTCAAAACGGTTTCCTCGGCGCGGTCGTTTGAGTTTGCTGAACAGCCAGAAGTCACACGGAGCTAAATCAGGCGAATACGGTGGTTGCGGAACGATATGGGTGGAATTTTTGGCAGAAAAATCACGTGAAACCAATGCAGTATGAGAAGCTAGTATTTTAAACTCGTAAAATTTTTCATTTCAAAATTTAATTTTTGCAAAGCAAATTCAGTGATTCCAATTCTTTCTTAACCGATTATGATGGGATTGAGTATGCTGGATCGAAAAAGGATTCTTAAATGATTTTTGGAAGAAGTTCTGCAATATTGCCACCTGTGATGGTTAAACTCACGCTATTTCTTAGCCGATTATATTGGAATTGGGTATGTTGGAGGGAAGTGGGATTCTTAACGGAAGAATCTAATTTCCCTCCAAAATCGACTAAGAAATACCTGAGTTTCGTTCCAGGTGGCCATCCAGAACTTCTTACAAAAATCATTTAAGAATCCCGCTTCCATCCAACATACCCAATCCCATAATATTCAGTTAAGAAATGGCCGAGTTCTGTCCCAAGGGGCATATTCTAGAACTTCTTCCAAAAACCACTGAAGAATCCTATTTTCATACAGCATATGCAATCCCATCATAATCGGTTAAGAATTGGAAGCACTGAATTTGTTTTGCAAACACTTGATTTATAGATAAAATCTCGAGTATTTCCCATCTCTGATCTCTAGTTTTCCGGCGGTCTACAACGGTTACAATCGGGACGGAGTACTCCGTTTTCTCCATAACAAAAGCAAAAAATTTGGGTTATGCGGTCACGACAATCTAGGTCAATTGCCGAGGTTGTTGGGACCGGGTGTTGGGCTGAGCGTGTCCTTCCGGCTTTCTCAACATTGCTTTACTTTATTCTGATCTTAGAAGGTCACACGGTGTTTCAATCTATCGTTAACTGCACAAACTTGAGCAAAATAGTTAGATGAACCTGAGTGCTGCCAACCATCAT
This sequence comes from Nephrotoma guestfalica, assembly GCA_963691935.1. Taxonomy (NCBI): domain Eukaryota; kingdom Metazoa; phylum Arthropoda; class Insecta; order Diptera; family Tipulidae; genus Nephrotoma; species Nephrotoma guestfalica. The sequence continues at coordinate 23,700,263 of OY829915.1, forward strand.
CCTCTCAAGAGAACTGCAGCGACGTGCGAACCTAAATTCCTAAAGTCCCCCTCATTGTGGAGGGCCATCTGGAGCCCGGGGCGTATATTACTTTTTATGATTGTATAGATGGTATCATCTGAAATTACCTTATTGGTCTGTAAGGTAATTTGATGGATCGTCTGGTAAAATTTCGAGAATTACTCTCGAGGATAACCTTGCTTACGGTTATTCAGTAAACGCCGAACTGCTAATCTGATCAGCATCTCTTGTCGAAACATTTCCTACGACACCTCCAGGGTTCGGTCCACTGATGTCAAGAATCGGTCCTCTCCTACAAGATCATTCATTGTCACCAAAGAACGCGCTGCATGCCACTCTATACGAACGAGAAATCGTTCTACTGGAAGAGAACCATTGCATCCTTCAAACCTAACCTTTCGGGTAGTCAGTTCTCGTCGGAGTTTTGCATCCGACATTCTATTCCCCTTTGGTGAGTCTCGCTCAAATCGCGATGATAATACTTTGCACGAATGTTTTTGGTTCTGCATGTATATCCAGCGATTTCATGCTCGACTCTGGTTCTGCAAAATTGCTATCATGGTATTTGAGTAAGGATTCCTTTTTGATTTTGAAAAAGCTCTGATGTAAGTTCTCTTCCTCGACGTCATCTTCTGACGACTCCTCAGCCCGTTGGGTAATTCGAAGTCTTGCATTCGTGCGGCTTACTATTGTTCAGGGCAGTTCGAATATAACCTACTCGAATTGGTCTTTGGCCACCTCTATTGTTATCTGCTTATTTGTCATTTGGGCAACCACTGTGAGTAATTTCCTTAGACTCCTAACCCAACCACCCGTCTGCTCTTGAAATGTCGCACTTCGATACATTCTACCTTGTATATGATCAAGCTTTACCGGACACCTGATCTAACAAATCCCCTTGTATCGCTTGCAATTTCTTCAGACACACTTCTGCTTTCATTTGAGGCTGCTTAAGTGCGGAACTATGGGCCGATGGTATCATCTGAAATTACCTTATTGGTCTGTAAGTTAATTCGATGGATCGCCTGGTAAAATTCCAAGTATGACTCTCGAGGTTAACCTTGCTTACGGTTATTCAGTAAACGCCGAACGTCGTCGTTGGTTCAACTCGATCTGATCAGCATCTCTTACCGAAACATTTCCCACGACATCTCCAGGTTTCGGTCCACTGATGTCCAGAACCAATCCAACGCATCCCCTTCCAAGCATATATCGATAAATCCTGCCAGATCATTCATTGTAATCAAAGCACGCTACTCCATACGAAAGAGTACGTTCTACCGTAAAAAAACCCTTGCATCCTTCAAACCTCACGTTCCAAGTACTCACTTCTCGTCGGAGTTTTGCATCCGACATTCTATTCCCCTTTGGTGAGTCTCGTTCAAATCGCGGTGATGATCCTTTGCACGAATGTCTTTGGTTGTTCATGGATACTTCATGTATATCCAGCGATTTCATGATCCATCTTGGTATTTGAGTAAGGATTCCTTTTTGATTTTCAAAAGGCTCTAATCTAAGTCCTCTTCCACGACGTCATCTTCTGACGACTCCTCAGCCCGTTGGGTAATTCGACGTCTTGCATTCGTACGGCTTACTATTGTCCTGGGCCGTTCGAATATAATCTGCTCCAATTAGTTTTTAGCCACCTCTGTTGCTATCTGCTTACTTGTCAATTGGGCAACCACTGTGAGTAATTTCCGTACACTCCTAACCCAACCATCCGACTGCGCTTGAAATTTCGCACTTCGATACATTCTACCTTGTCTATGATCAAGCTTTACCGTGATCCGTGGGAGTATGTATCTCTAAATCAAGCTTACTCCGGACACCTGATCTAACAAATCCCTTTGTACCGCTCGCAATTTCTTTGGACATACTTCTGCTTTGCACTTTTTGCCTCAAATGATTGAGGCTGCTTAAGTGCAGAACTATGGGCCTTTTGGGGTAGGAAACTGGGGGTTACCCCTGCCTGTTCTTCTTTAAGCTTCGGCTGAAGCGTTCTCTTAAGCTCATTATTTCCCGATTTGAAGCTTCTCCCATACCTCTTATTTCAAACTCTACATGGAGTTCATCTGGGTCTAGATGATTTATATTTATTCTTAGTTTATTAACCAACAAAACAAAACAAAAACAAATAATTCTTAATTTCAAAAGACAAAAAAATAAAGGAAAAACAACCATGGATCATACATTTTTCTCATGAGGCATCAATCCCATCTACTTGGATCGAACCTGTTTTGTTGTTCATCATCTCGCAGCAGTTGTCTTAACCTAAAATACAAGGGGATCCTTGCTGCTATGATGAACTTGGAAACAGATAACATTAATGGTACCTAATAGGCCATGGTGAAATTCTTGCCCCCTTAGCCGCAGTTGGCAGTCTTACTCTGACCTCAGAGGAGCTCACCTACGTGGTTGACAAAAACGTTACTATATAAGCCAACTGATATTGATGAGACTTTTACACACACTCGAACGTCAGCTGCTATGCTGTCTATTGGAGATGATAACACTCCGGTTATCACCAAGAATTTCTGCAGTGTGTGGTATATTAATGTTTACCTTATGTCCTAAATCCTTATCAATATGGCTCGTAGTAATTTCTTACCCATAGCCGTAAAAATTCAACAGAGGAAAAATTAAAAGTTGGGCTTTACGAACCGGCTTACGGAATGACAGGTCTGAGAAATAGACAGCTCTTTATAGCATCCGATAACTTTTCGGCAGGAAAGAGATATGCTCATTACCTCAGGGATTGCATCATTCTGGCTTAACGGTAACGCAATACAAAACTGTTGATTGTACAGGGAATCGAAAGCCGTACAACCTGATAATTAATAAGCATTCTGAAATTAAACATCGCATAAATGGCTCATCGAATCCCAGATGCTACGAGTAGGTCCTATGCCACAAATCAACTAACTAGACGAGAATCCAGCACTGGGACTCAACGATTACGAAACCTTCTCCGTGTGTGTGCGACCCAACAATGCATCTGGTTTTACTAACCGGGCATACTTGGGAATGATGCTTTCGAGCAAAGTTCACGCAACTAGCTAGCTTTGACAATATTTCTGCATTTGAATTAAACCTTGACATTTTTTGCATTGTGGTATTAACCTGCAATTTTTTCAATGGCTCTATTTTAACTCTATTGCGTAAGTCCAGATAGGTATTCCGTAAGCCCAGATTGGTTTTAGTAACATTTTATACAACAAGACTTTACAGTCTAGAGTTAATTTAGAATGTTTTCCGATTAACCAATTTATTTGATCACTTTTGATATTGATTTGTTGTCGCTTTGTTTCGATATGCTTCTTCCAAATCAATCTTATATCTAGATGTAGACCTAGGGATTTAATGTGTGCTGATTTCTGCTAGTTTGCGCAGCAAACCCCCTTGAGAGTTTTCATGTCCCGCTAATAGATTCATTATTACATTTCACCAAGAATTTCCGGTTTAGCAGCTAATTTTTAATGATCGCATGATAATTTGGTGGTAGCTGGGCCTTAATTTTATGTATAAGGCCTTCATGCCATACTTTATCGAAAGCTTGAGTGATGTCTAAAAATGCCGCAAACCAGTACATTTTTTGTTGAAATGAGTTTCTGATTTCTGATACGATCCTATGCACTTGTTTTATGGTTTCATGATTTTCTCTAAATCCATACTGGTGATCCGCTCTAATACTTTGCTCTTGCAGAATTGGTTAAAGCTTTTTAAAAAGCATTTTTTCAAAGAGCTTTAACAGAGCTGCCAGTAAACTGATTGGATGAAACGAGTCTACTTTTGTTTCATCTTTACCTGGTTTATGTATCATTATCATCTGTGAAATTTTCCAAGTTCCAGGAAAATACCCAGTTTTCAGTACAGCAATGAAAATGTATGTTATAATTTTTAGTTCATAGATCTGGAAGTTCTATAAGTATTTTACCACTAATAAGATCATGACAAGGTGCTTTTTTGGGGTTTATATGTTCGCTGATTATTATTTTTACTTCACGCCATTTACATTTAATTGGTTGGCATTTTGAGGCTTCAACTTCTTCAGGCAGCAATTCCGAGTCTCCAGTTTCAATCGGGAAGGCAAATCGGAGGACATGATTGCGTGGCCGTTTTAGGTTTTTTGTTGCTTTCCACAGTGAGTAATATGTTACTTCTGATGCTGTAAGTTTACTTAGATAATATTGAATCCCCTCATGTTCTTTTGTTAGTGGTGCTTTCAGGTTTTTGATAGCTTTATTTAATTTTGATTTAAGCCCAGATGATCTATGTAACTGCCATTGGCTGTACTGTATGCGTTTGCTCTGTAAAAGCTGTTGAATATTCTGTGACGCTTGATGCATTTTCACTTAAGTAGAGCTGCTCCATGTAATCTTCTTCTTTTCTTGCTCTAATATATTCGTTAGGCGTTGTACTGCTTCATCAATTTCAGATTTAGTTTTAAGTGGGATGCTAATGTTCACTCACTTGTCACTGCAGATTTGAATTGAGACCAATTAGTGTGTCGGTTCGTTAAAAAATATTTGGTTCTGAATTTAAAACTTGTGTGCTTAATGTTATTAGAACCGGAGAGTGGTCAGATGATAGTTTGTAACATGTTTTGACCGTAACATATAAGTTCTAGCAATACTCTTTGTTACACAGAAGTCGATAAAATCGGGAATTTTTCGTCTATCGGTTGGTCTGCCGCCAGAAGCATGATCTAGTTTTCCTTCCTGCAAAGATTCCCACAGCTGCTTGCCTTTTGGTGATGTTAATCGAGAGGCCCATTGGATATGTTTGGAGTTAAAATCTCCTATTGCAAGGAATTTATTTCCCAAGGTTTTGAAATATTTTGAATATTTCGATTGACAGTAAGCTGCGGATATGGTGCATGTACCGGACCATTCTTCTAAGCAGATGCTAGTTGCCCGTATATGTTCCTCGCGATATTTTTCCAGTTCATGGTGTCTTACTTCCCGTTAGGATGCTGAGTATCGTAATTTTTATAACCATTAAATTTTACCGAGCTCATTTGTATAAAATGTGACTCAGAGACCAACATGATGCCAATTTTGTGTTCATTAAGAAAATGCTGTACTTCTAATTTATGTTGCGCTAGCCCATTGGCATTCTGTAAGGCTAATTTAAGTTCAATCACTTTATGTTTTGATTGTTCGTTAACAGTTGCATCAGGGTAGGTTGGTTTTGTCTAAATCACACTCTCTAGTTTTGTGCATGTTGCCGCGTATCACGCTAATAGCTGACAGTTTGCAATAGTTTCGAGAATACCCAAATTCTTGGCAATTGGTGCATTGTAAGACTGACTTACGTTTATATGGCTCTTCCACTACCACCCTTCTATATAACAGATACCTCTTTCAATTTGTACGTGTAAAAGTATTTGTTAGCTGCTTCTAAGATGGCAACAATTTTGCGATATGCTTCGATGCTCAAGACTTAAATTCTGGTTCCACGGATATTGCCTTGTTTAATTGGAGCAACGAAAAACTCTGCGCCTGTTTCCATTTTAAGATCAGCTACTAATTGTTGAGACGGCGCCTATCGAAGATATATTGATGGTGGTCGTTCTTTTGGTGCTCTCGCCTCTTCTTGAGTTTCTCCAGGTGTTAGGCCTGCTCCTAGTTTTAAAGTTTTTGTTGCAGTTTGCATTGGAGACTTGGGATTACGTTTGGATGCTACGGTTATAAAACGTTCTATACCCGTTTCATTGGCATTGCTTGTATCTGTGGTTGTAGCACTTTTCAATGTTTGTAAACCGCTTACACTTTTTTGAATTGCATTTTTATTTATGCCAGAGGTCGATGGCACTAGAGAATTAGCACGATTTATTGCACTAAAATTTGAGACGGATTGCGATCGTTGATATTTTACTTGGTTTGGAGAAAATAAATCCATTGTCACATTCCGCACATTCTGCACATAAAGTTTTTTTTTGATTTAAATTTCCACTTGTAGTTTAACACACAGAAAATAAAAATAAATTATTTTGTAGGCAATTATGCATATTTTATTTATTTTTACTGCACTCATCGATTTTACGTCCGTACCTCGCGACGATTTAAATCGAATGCTAAAATAACGCAATTTATTGTGAGATTTAAAAAACACATCACGTTGGGTAATTGCAATTGGTCTAGGTTTCAAAATGTTCTTTAAGTATAAAAATTAGGTTATTATCCTACAATGGGGACTAACATGTAATCTCGAAGATCTGGGCTATGCAGATGACTTATTCTTGCTCACACACAAACACTCAGATTGGCCATACGCTGAGGAAATTACCAAGTGATATAACGAGAATGGCAGTGGACTGATTCTCGCAAGGAAAAAGAAAAATAGAAATACCAGAAATGACATGGAAGAGAACAATGCTAGCTGAGGCGAAATAACTTGGTAAATCATGGGAAGAGATAAATGCCGTAGCCCCCAAACTAGTATATTCCATCTTAACTATATCTTGCGAGCATATTACATAAATTATAAATAGAAACGGAGGTGTTAATGGTGAAAAATTATAATGAATGAAATATTTTACCATGAAATACCATAATGTGCTAAATACCACAGCATTTCAACATATAACCATTTGATAATATCTGTCGTACAGAAATCATTTATCTAATTCTAATAATGTACGTAAGTTTGGATAAATTGACATTAACGAGAGAAAATATTTCAAATATTCAGCATTTTCCTTCATCTTTGTCTATAACTTGATATCCCATTTTTTTGTTGGTGTGGATGGGTGTGTGATTTATAAGATTTTAACATTCAAATAGTAAATCACATATGTGTTATACATAAATACTGCTTAACTGGTATTTCGTATATTATAACAGTATAATGTACCAGAAAATATTCTCCCATCATAAAGTTTTATTATTTACATACATAACGATTTTGTTCTTTATTTATTTGAAAGGGAAGATCAATCACGAAAGGGTGAAGAAATAGATTTCCTTGAACATACGCATAAATAAAATGTGGTAGAAATATTAAATAGTTTAATGGTATATTATGTCGGTTAGAAAATATTATGGATTTTATTGGTACATGAGTGACTGGGGACATATGTGTCACTTCATACTATTAAACATTATTGTTAATAATGACTGAACGTTTTAAGTAGTTTTTATTCATGATTGATTTTCATTTGTTAAGTTTCATGTGAATCTAAGTATGTAGTAGTTTTTAAGAAATTTACTAGTTGGGGTAGGGTAGTGACAGTCGATTTTTTTCATAATTATATAAGTAATATACGTATACTCGTACTATTTAGAGTCAGAGGGCTATTTCAACTACCGTGTTGAAATCAAATTTCAAGGTCTTATTAAAATGAAAATCGGCAAATCGACCGAACAATAAGGTTTGAGCCAGATGTGGAAATATATCAAGTAATTTCGATACTGACAATGAACCCGGGAACCTATTCGTAAACCTTCTTTTTATTGCTATTTTAAATCTTAAATTTATCATTGGTAAAAACATACAAAAAAGGTGGGCGGGCGTCAATAAACGTCGATAAAGTCGGCTACTGATCAACAACGTCAACTATCCGTAGACAGGCCAATAATTACTTGTAAGGTACATTTTCCATTGTTCTCATGCACGGTAGCGGTAACAATGTTAAACATCTCTTGATTGATATTCTGATACAGAATTTCTGCCGAAATAATTTTATCAATTTCTTCTGGCAAACCTGGTTTTTGCCATTCAACAGAATATAGCCAGCATCGTGTTTCGCCGAATACAAAGTGATGTGTAATCAAGTGCATCAACGATTTTAATTTTTGTTTGAAGGCACGTGCAGTTATATTATGGCAATGCATTGCTGTTTGACCTGGCAATAACGAAATTTTAATTTCATCCCAGTTTGTTTTGCACGTAAATGTAACGAACAAATCTGGTTGGGAGTACGTGGCGAAAGTCGTGGCGTCTTGAATATGCTGTTGCATATGACGCGGACTACCAATATATGATGATGCAAGAATATATGCCAAACCGATGTCGTTGTACACGTCAGAATACTGCTTCGCTTGATTATACTTGATACTCGTATACTGTAATAGCGCTTTAATCATAAACCAATATGCGTAGAAGCATCATCGCGCTCACTTTCTTATTGGTTTCTGCACCTTCAAAGCCAAAATATAAACGGACATAAATAAAAATGTTGATTGTATCTGTCGCTTGATTTCATTATTTGATGTTGAAATGATATCCATCTCTTCTTCAAATATCTTCATTCGGCAACTTCATTAACGGTTGGTGCTTTGTCTGCTTAGATGAAGATCATGTACAGGGTGTCCGCCGGGAAGGTATACTACTTTGTTTGTTTATGATTTTTGATTAAATGAAAGAGAATGGATCTTATATTGATAAATGTTTTATTTAATGTCGGCAATTATGTATGGAATACAATATCAGATATTTGTCCGCCTCTGTTAGCCTCACAAATGCGAGCTCTTTTGAGCACATTTTTCATTACATTCTCACACATTTCACGCGGTATTTCATTAATTTCATCACGAATATTTTGTTTGAGTTGCTCAAGCGTTTCTGGTTTGTTTGCATAAGCCTTGCTTTTTAGATATCCCCACAAAAAGAAGTCCGGAGCAGTCAAATCAGGCGACCGTGGAGGTCAATCAACATCACCATTTTTTGAAATAACTTGTTGTGGAAACAGTTCTCGCAGTAATTCCATTGTAATCCTGGCTGTATGCGATGTGGCACCGTCTTATTGATACCACATGTTAATCAAGCTCAAAGTATGCAGTTGTGGCGTTAAAAAGTTTTCAATCATATCACGATATCGCTCCCCATTCACAGTTACCGTTACGCCGTTTTCATTTTCAAACAAGTAAGGTCCAATGATTCCTCCTGACCAAATTGCACACCAGGCTGTCACTTTTAATGGACGTAAAGATGACTAATGAATAATGTGAGGGGTTTCCATTGCCCAGAACCGACTATTCTGTTTATTCACATATCCATTTAAATGAAAATGTGCCTCGTCACTCATTATCATTTTTTCATGAAAATCGGGGTTGTCATGGGCGAGCTGTAACATCCTATTGGCATATGTACGGCGGCGTAAATGGTCTTGTGGAAGAATTTGCCACGTGTCTACTTCACGACTGTCAAGTATGAACTGTCAATACTAATATTCGCCTAAATGGCGGCAAAACAAAGTAGTATACCTTCCCGGCGGACACCCTGTAGTTCTCGTTTTGCAGTCTGTTTGAAACGGATTGAACAACTAGACCAACTGGTTTTGATTTTGCAAAAACGGTTCCAAAGACGCCTCAATTTCTCGCTTCTCCATTTGCTCGATATAGTTGTATTGGCAGCATGTGATTATTTGTTGTTCCTCGTCGCCCATCAAATAGATTTGTAAGAGTTTTGTATCAACATCAGGCACTGAGATTAAACCAATTAAATGATACACCTGGCTCTAAATCTTAAAAACGTAGATTCAAAACTTCGACCATCTTGATTCTGAACGATTTTTGTTGCTCCAAATGATGTTATTTGGAAACAAGAATTGTGCTTACGAATTTTTCCCAAAGCCAATTTTGATTGAGCTGTGGCTCTAGCCAATAGTGTTTTCAATGGTTCTGGCGTCGAATTCAATGGTGACAGTACATCTTTTTAAGATGCGCAGCAGAAACCAACTCATTCACCTCTATATTTGAATGCATGGCAGTGTTGGCATTCTTTGCAAGATTAATTGCTGTATTTTATAATCCCATTGATCCAAGTCAGTTCAATAATTATATGGAAAACTTGGTTCAAATTTTATTTTAGAACAACAAATTTGAGATAAAACCTATTGAGGATCCTGGTGTTGTTCATGTAAGAAATGCTGCTAACATTAAGTGGAGCACAAACAACCGAGTTTCCCGTCAACTTGCGAAGGTGCTCAACTGAAGAAAAATTGCGTAAAATACGCGTGAAATTAACATTAATAGCAATATTCTGGATGTGAAGCTACAACCTGCTTGCTAATACGACAAATTATACTCTGAAAATATTTGAATCGTAACGCACTGTAAATGTAATTTGGGATATTTCGCCTTACTTCACGAAAACTTGTATGTGGTGAAACACATATGATGGTGCATGTGTTGGTGGTAAGCATTTTTGGAATGTTCACCCCATCCTTCTAGTTTCCCCAAACTATAGTAAAATGCGGCCAATGCGTTTTGATAACTCCTGCCGTTCCACGGCCGAAACAAAATGTGTGTAGGACACAGTGGCTCCCCCTCTCGGGGAAGGTTCAATCTTCATATTACCTGTATCTTGATTGGGCACTATAGCATTAACTGTCGGTTGGAAAGAACTGTTTAGGGCATTCAATTTAGGCATATAAACATTTTGATTAGGATCACTGTAATGGCATTTTGATAAACGTGTGAACCGGGTGAATAATTATGCGGTAATGGCGGATGCATTATATTAGGATTTAATTCGGTCTGGTAGTACGATGAATTTCTCCAAAAATTTACTGAGCTGGAAACTTGATGTTCTAAATCAGTTGTAACTTGCTTGGGTTTCGCAACGCTTTCATCTTGAGTATTTAAATTCGTTGTCATTGGAAAATGCACGAACTTGCATGATTCGCAAAATAACTCGTCGTACTAATTCATCAATTGATTGGAACTGTAACCGCCAATCGATCCTGTAAACCTGGGCGCATATTTTGCGTAAGAATAAAATTCAGATCTGAGTCGGGAATCGGTTTCTCCATTTGTAACGACAACGATAAAACGGCATGATAGAAATCTGTAAATTTCTCGTTCGGACGTGGTTTCTTTGATTCGATGTCTCGCCGAATTTATATTTCGGTTTTCCTATCTCCGAAAGGCTTTATGAGTTCTTTTTTTAGTAAAGACCAATTCACACTACCATAACGTTGAACAAAATCTCAATACCAATCGGCTGGTATAGGAAAATACCATTGATCTCAGTTTGATGTTCGATCATACGATTGAACTTTTTTGCTGGGGTTCCTTGCAGGGTACCGTCAAATGAAATATACCATTTGGTGGTAATTGGTAGGTTAAATATTTGATAGTGCTACAGCTGGAGTGAGTTGTGTTAGAGGTTGGTAGAATATTCGTGTTTGATTCTTCCCTATATTTAGAATAGGAATAAATTGCGGTGGCATTTTAGATTTGGTTGGAATTGATTGAGCGGTCATAATGTTGGTTATATGTGGTCGATTTTCCAAATTAGTAGTGAACGTGGAGACCGGTGTGAAGTATTTAACATTTATCAAAAGTGTAGCTACACAAGTTAACAAATAACAAAAGTGTAGTTACACAATAAGATAAAAAGTGTAGCTATACACACAAAAAATATGGCAGGGTTGAATTTTTAATTTTTCTCATTAAAAACAGATTTTTACCAGAAAATGGAAAACAATTGGTTTATATTCATCGAACATTATAGAAATATTCACCCACCCGGTCTCGAAGATAATTGATGGCCATTTACACGTGGTGCTAGAGATATCTACTTAAATCTACAATTTTCGATGCTTCCTTTCGAAATTCCCCGAGGGTCGTATCGATATGCCGCATATCACTAAAAATTGTCAAAAGTATCCCCAAAATGCCGGTATAACCATATTTGCGTAGACATTTCTAGAATTATGTGTTAATGGTCATGAAACATCCACAAGACTGTACGTACACTTTTCATAATTTTATTTTCATGTAAATTCGATATAAAATTCCCCGAGGGTCGCATCGATATGCCGCATATCACTAAAAATTGTCAAAAGTTTCCCCAGAATGCCGGTATAACCAGATTTGCATAGGCATCTCTAGAATTATGTATTAAAGCATCGAAAATTGTAGATTTGAGTAGATATCTCTAGCATCACGTGTAAATGGCCATCAAATATATACGAGACCAGGTGTATAGTTCTATAATGTTCAATGAATAAAAACTAATTATTTTTAGTTTTATTTGTATAATCATTTTTCATTTTCTTGTAAAAATCGGTTTTTAATGAGAAAAATTAAAAATTAAACCCTGCCATATTTTTTGTGTGTATAGCTACACTTTTTATCTTATTGTGTAACTACACTTTTGTTATTTGTTAATTTGTGTAGCTACACTTTTGATAAATGTTAAATACTTCACACCGGTAACGTGGAGCTAGGTTTCGGATTTACTGTACTTTAGTGCACCAATTTCAACTTACTATGTTGCGTTCAATATGTGACTCCTTGTCCGATTTTGGGGACTCTTCATCTTAATCTTCATCAGATCGTCTTGAGTCATTATCCATATGAATTTCCACCTAGCGCTTTTAGTTTTCTATAGGATTCATTTAAATCAGTCGAACTACAATTTTCGATAAATTCCATAAGTTGAACAGATTTTTCTTTCAACTCTTTCACATGAGGGGCAACAACATTCGAATATTCGAACCTACACAACTGACTATTTACATGAAACAACCGAGAAATAAATCTATCAAGCTCAATCAATATCTTCTGTATTCGCTCCCAAGGCATTTTAAAATTCTGAAAGGATTTGTCGAAATTTAAGTGATATCTCGTGGACTGGGGTTTTTGTAATCGTTTTGAAAGTTTGGTGAGTTTTTCGAGAGGATTATCTCCAAAAATATTACGCACTGCACGTTTCAACCCAAACTCATCATGAGTTAAATTTCACCAAAAGACATATGTTATATTATTCGGATAGCAGTAAGCTAATTCGAAAAAGATTTAATATCTTATTTATTAAATGTTTAACTAAATTCAATAAACTCAGAGGATGATCTCGGATGGCACATATTTTGGTAAACCCTACGATACTGCTGATTAGTAGCCGGAATAAACTGGCCGTCCAAAATCACTGTGTCAGCAATTTTGTTAACAACCTACAAGTACTCGTATTTTATATTCAGATATGATCCAATTTAAGGCCAATGCCAGGTGGGGAGTTTGACTGGGGCGGTACATCTAACAAACGACGGTTCTCATTATATATCTGTTCTGCGCTATCATCTCAACTATTAGGTGTAATTAACAACGAATAGTGGTTTAACAAAATATTAATTCAAACCGCGTCGCCCCGTTAGTAAAATATTGTTCGCATAACATAATAATCACGATATAAAACATATCATTGTCTAATGTGTAGAATCATTCTGTAAAAATTATTTAAATGGAATTACAAAAAACCTGTGTCATCATACAGCTGATTTTTAAACAATTTTCATTCTATTACTCGTATAATTTTGCTACTGCATTCTGTTTTAATTTAATTCCTCACAAGCAAGAAATAATCATTTATTCAAATTATTTTTAAAACAATTAAAATTTCTCACCAATACCAAGTTCAATGCTGTTGATTCAATAAACAGTCGTCTTTACTCGAACGAACAAAAAACATCAGAAAATAGTTTTTGTACATTGAAATCTCTTCTTATTTAAATAAACCATCTTTCAAAGCCTTATATGCAGCGTACACAGATTTAAAAAACAACAAACATAATAAATTTATCTCTATTCAATTTAGCGTTATAATAATCGCGATAAGCAAATTAATTTTCATTTTCCTATTAAAACAAAAAACAAATTGAAAATAAAATGGAAATGTGTAAACAGTTATCGCGCTAATGCAAGTAACGAGTTAAATAATAATTACAATAAAAATATTTAAAAATGGTTTTGCAAGATAATTATTTCATTAGAATTGGTTTGGTGCATATAGAGATGTTAATCAAGAATATTAAACAAAAACAAGTTTATGCAGCTTAATTGCATTGGGAATATTTTTATTTCCGGTGTTTGATTCGAAATTTCGCGATAAACAGTTTGTTACTATCATTTGCATTAACTATTTGCAACTAATTTAATATGAGTTTGTATTTCTTCCGTGGCATTTCTATAACTGGAAACAAGAAGAGTCTATTATGCGACAACATAATGATCTTGACGCAAATTAAAAATTTGTACTTCCTGTTTACAAAACTATTATCACCTTCTTCATCTCCAGTAGGCTTAAATAACAACCTCATCTAACTGGAATAAATAAGAAGTCGTTAGCGATTTAAGATGCAACAAAATAATAGTTTTCTATTTATTTATAATTATTAAACGAAACAAAAAACTTAAAGAACTCGGTAGATAAACTAACAGTCGGCCAAACTGTTAATTTCCATCGACAAAAAATACCTTAAGATACACAATAGTTTTTTTATTTTATTTTATTTTATTGAAGCGAATTACTTTTTTTCGTTTCAATTGTGTTTCAAGTGTCTTATATATACAAAAAAATAGGTTAGATTTAAGTAGAATGAAAGACTTAAAATATATACGGGAATTCCCATCCATTTAAACTTTTCCAACTTCTTGCCTTTATCGTACATTATGTATACGAGTAGATCTAGCTAGAAGAAAAATTAGAACAATGGTTATGAAAAGGTGAATAAAAAATATTAATAAAAAATGCTAATGGATTATATAAGTAAGTAGTTAGATTTATTCGCCTTCTGTGTGTACACACTTACAACAAATCCGTTATGTCTTTGGAATGGAATTTCAATTTAAGCGCGCACATAAATTATACAGTCTAGCAGATTTGACTTACGGATGCAATGTGAACAGTTTTATAAATTGCTTGGTCGACATAAAAGATTACACAGTGTACCGCAACTATATTATTAAGCTTGTAGGTCAAGGACGATGGTTAAAAAATTTCATTGGTACACTTACATAGTTTGATGTTTTAATCGATTTGCTCGCAGTTGCCTAGATTTTAAAATATTTGTAAAAAACGTCAGAAAATGAAAAAGCTCCTATGGAAGTGCTTTTTCCGGTGGGCCCATTTCCGCCAAATTTTATTTGGGCCTCCCAAATTATGAAAAAATTAATTATCAATTTTTATCCAAATTAGTCAATCTGTGGGCTGTAAATAGAACACAGACGATTTTGATTACTATACTTACTTTTACTCTGTAAAAGAAAGTAATTCACTTTGTAAAGCAACAGCTTAATTCTATTCAATTTAAAAATCCCGCAGGTTTGCTTGAAACAAATTGAATATTTTCATAGTACCAACCGAGTTCAATAATATTCGATTGTGGAAGGTCCTTGAAGAAACATAATGGATCATCGAACAATATCCAGCAACAATATGGAACATCTTGCAACACGGTGCATTTTGACGCAACATGATGTAATATCACAGAACATAGTGCAACATCACGCAACGGTCCAACCGAGAGAGATTAGTTTCCTAAAATCAAAAATCCTTGTAATCGTTTTCTTGCATACGAAAACCCTGACCCTGACCCTGAAACTACCAGATGCGCAACTAAATTACCGGATCCCACACATAGATGATGCTAGCACCACATTTAGTTGTCATTTATGTCAAAAGTTGTGTTTTATTAATAACGTGGACAGATAATGCCAGCACATATCGCAACGCAAAAATATTTTTTCTATGAACGAAAATGTCGGATTTTGTGTCAAGCAAACAGCATTTACGGAAAGCTTTGCTTTTCTGCTTCAACTTGGAAAAATTTCAGGTGAAGCACGTCATTTGCTTGATGAGGCCTACGGCGAATATGCACCATCGAAAACTACCTGTGATGATTGGTTTCAACACTTCAGAAGTTACAATTTCGTTATTGGATGAAGATGATAAACAAACTCAAGATTAACTTGCGGAGGAATTGAACACGACTCGCCAATGTATTTCCAAACGTTTACATGATATGGGAAAAATCAAAAGGAGAGAAAAGGGTTGCTGCATGAGTTGACTGAGAGACGGTTCGAAAATCGAAAAGCCACTTGCGAAACTTTACTTTCTCGGCATGAAAGAAAGAGCTTCCTGCATAGAATTATCACCGGAGATGAGATGTGTATCTTTTTTCAGAATCCAAAACGCAAAAAGTTGTGGCTTTCGCGATTCCAGGCAAAGCATCACCATCGACCACACGGCCAAATTACTTCGGAAAGAAAACAGTGCTTTGCGTTTGATGGGACCAGAAAGGAATAGTGTACTATTGGGACCTGCTACCATACCCGCCATATCCATCAGACCTGGCCTCCTCGGATTATAACATGTTCCGTTCGATGGCGCATGGCTTGGGGGCTACACTTGGCCAGTTTCGAAGAAGTGCAAAATTGGTTGAATGAATGGTAGTGGAACAATATACAACATCCCTCAAAAAGATGCAACATTGTGCTACATGAGACAACATCATGCAACATGTTGCAATATGATACAGAATGTTAACATATTAAATGAATGGGGACTCCTAAATGAATTATCCAGAAACCAAAACTAGTTGTCGCCGGTTCCTTATTTTCGATAAACCTGTACCGTCAAATTTCATTAAAATCGTTGAAGCCAAATAAAATGTTGAAAAAGGCCACCGTGAATAATGACCCATAGAAAACGACTCCTGGCTCACGAAAAATCCCCCAGCCAATTTTTATCCAAATCGTGCAAACCGAAAAAAATTAAATAATGGACCCATCACAATGAGTTTTCGGTACTCGAAGACGCTCCTCTAGCAATTGTAGCAAAATCCGTGCGATATGACAAAAAATAAAGAAGGAAACCCAGGCCCCACCGAACAACCTTCTAAATGGATTTACCTAAATGTAGCACTCAAGAAAATCGATTTCTGGCACTCGAAAATCAGCCAAAAAAAATTAAGAAAAAAAAACCGGGACACATCGTTTGACCCTCTGAACCAATTTTACTGAAATTTAGACGAATCGCAATTGATTCCTGACAAATCAATACGCATTTTCACAAATTTTAATAAAATAGTGCGAATAGAAAAAATTAAAAAGTGGGACCCGCGCTCCTTCAGATGACCCTCTAAAACAATTCCTACACAAACAGGACCCGTAGTAATAGATTCCTGATACTAACCACTGGAGGACTCCCTAGACAGAATTTCCTGACCCCCTTTAACAATTTTTAGGAAAAGTTTTGTTTCCGAAACCCTCTAAAGCGGTCTTAGCTGTGATCTAGTTACTTTGTTTTTGCCAGCACCATTTTTGAACACATATGGTCCGATGCTCCTTTGGCAGATAATGTACACCAACCAATAACTTTTTGTGGATGTAATAGTTTTTGAACAATGGTTCGTGGATTATCTTTACTCCAAATGCAAGAATTCTGCTTGTTGACATAACCATTCATCCAAAAATGAGCTTCATCATTGAAGAAAATTTAGTATGTAAAGTTTCGAACGATGTCAATATCGTCTTCGGCCTAATCAACGAATTGGCGTGCGTGTCATATGGGGTGTTATGGGATGCGTATTATCGTTTAGAGTAAACGTGTTGCGAAAGCGATCCTTAGTAAATCGAATTAACTGCTCTGATGGACGATTATGTTGTCGATCACAAAATGTACGTAGCCCGCGATTAGTTTCACGAACTGAACTAATTTTTTTTTCTCAAAATTTTGTTTGAACAATTTTCAAACGTTGCTTTGACGTGAGTCCACTTATTATCAAATGGCAAACCTAACTAACCAAAAAACCAACTGTCCGCTGTCAAATTTGCTGTCCCCAAGAAAAGTATTGCCAAATTAAAGTTATATAATTCGACGTTAAGTAAAATTTCCACGATTAATTATGCCGCCCAATTTGACAGTGTTGCCACTGAATCACTTAGTTTGATTTGCCGCTTTTTCAAAATAACCTTTTCCTAATGTAACATTTTCCTTTCCCAAAAATAAATCGATCCTACTACAAATAAGAATATGGCATTGTTACTGAATAGTCATCGATACTGATTTCAACTGGTATTATTATTAATATTGTCGGTGAATGTCGCAGCAAGTCTGTTTGCAGTGTCTTTGCTGTTACAGTCTTCTTAGTTTATGCAATCCCATCATTGACCAGAGAGATAGTCGTTCAGAACGATCCAATTTGATTTCTTCAGAGCAACTTGTTTTGACACTCCAATTTCCAATTTTGTTTAATAGCCCACTAGTCACTAAGGTGAGATCAACATTTGACTCGCCATTGTAGCAGTAGGTATTATCTTGTCCTTCCTTATTTAGCATGTGCAGTCTATGACTACATATAAAATCTTCAAGTTCAAGACCACGACCATTAGTTGTGGTGTCAAACCAGAGAGCTACCTGGCGTTAAAATCACCACATATCATTGTTTGCCTTCCATTTAGCGCATTAAGTATAACCTCTAATATTTGCAGATATTGTTCCGTTTCATCACTAGCCTGCAAGTATTTACTCCCAATGCAGAAAGTGCCTGCTAAAGTTCTCAATTCTACACAGACACAATGTGAGTCACACATCAGTAATAGTTGCAACAATTGCTCTTGTTGACCTTCCTCCTATTCTAACATTTGCCTAGTACGATTCTTGCATACATACCACATCAATTGAATGCGAGTCGACCGTCTCCCTAATATGTACAAGTGGTCGTCTGAAACAGTAGTAAGGTCTGTACTGCTGTATGGTGTGAGTGTATGGTAGCCAGTTCTGGAGAAATTATCATACAGGAACATGACGGGTACAATGCAGAGGACAGCCTGCTTGCTCATTAGTGGAGCGCTGAAAACGACACCCACTAGTGCCTTAGAGGTTATGCTGTACCTTCTCCCGTTGTATATGATTGGTAAGTAAATGGCGGCCATCCGGCTATCAGCGGTTTCGAGGTGGAAGTACCTGCAAAAAGAGCACTCAACTATAGTCAATTCTGGGAGGCATGACCTCGTGAATTTGGATTATGTAACGCACCTGTTGTTCTTTTACAAGCTTTTTAAGGTGCTTCTCCCCTCTAGGGAGTGGTCTCTTCCTATCCTCTCTAGGGAGGAGAGCTGCTTTGTTTTATAGGGAATTAAATGTGGCTCTATCCTTTCGTCTCCCTGATTACTGCGGTGTGCACCAGGACGAAGTTATAGTGATTGAAGAGGTCATGAACTGGTTGAGGCAAAATGTAATATCGTTGACTGATATCACTATTAATGTGAATAGTCGGGCGACCATGTCACACATCTCTTAACGAGATGAGTGAGCTATTCAATACCCAGTTGGCCTGGGTTCTGGGCCATTTTGATGTTGAGGAAAATTGCAAGGCAGACGAATTACCAAGGTTCGGTCCAACCCTCCAACTGGAACCTGGTAGATAATGTGTAGGTAGGCCTATGTCTTTGCTGAAAAGAGTAAGCTATAGTTAAGCAGTTGCCTTGGCAAATGCTAGGTAACTCGCCAATCTTACTGGTACGGTCGCAAAACAAGTATGGCCTGACACTGCCTCTTTGGAGACCATGCAAGAAGGCTGGGTCTGGATACAAACGGCTTCTGCAGAAACTGCAAGGACTTCCTATGCTCATGCTCTGCGCTAGTTGGCAGAAGGCATGATCACTTGGGCAAATACACTATGGACAGCCTCATTGATTTCGAAAACTGTAATGTGCGAGATGTTGTACGCTATATTAATAGCACTAAATGGTTTTAAAGAAAGTTTAATGTTAGACCATGTGGTATCACAATGGGCCATCATTAGCCTAAATGTGCGATAGTAACCACTGAAACCTAAACTAACCTAATTTTTCCCATGTCGGATGCTTTGGAAATGTTGTACGTTGGAGTTTCAATGAATTGCAGAGCAGTGCTTCTACCTTGAAGTAATATTCCAGCTATTTCGGACATCAGAAGAGCTAAGGCTACGTCAGTTTCTGATCGACTTGTTGTCAGAATCAATCTAATTAGGAACGTTTTACCAGTCCCTCCTGGCGCATCTAAGAAGAAGATTTATCCACCCAATTATTATTCTTTTGGAGATGAAGAAGAGCAGGCGTTCAATATGATTACAAATAATGCACGAATTTGATTTAAATGTAACGTGTTGCACGCATCATTAATGCAGACATCCCAGTTTCGGCCGTTCTCCAATAAATTCACAGTTGACGTGTACTGCAATAAGAACCTCTCTACCGGTTAAATTCGTTTGTGGACAATGAAAACCATCTTTCCGGAAGATGTTGAAATCCGAAATAAAAATCGTTACTGTGGAAATCGTTTTTCAAATTAGCCTCGATGAGTTTAAAAATATCAAATGGAAGTCTTCTTACGTTCTTGTAGTAGAATGACACGCGTTTAAGTGTTTTGTTACTGCCATATTATTGTTGCTATGGGTTGGGCTCTTATTTGACTGATTGATAGCTGAGGCAGAAAACGTTCCTGATGAAAATTTATAATATTGCGACTGTAATTACAGATGGTTTGTAAGTTAAGAAAGAATTCGATAGATCAGAGCAAGCATAACTGGAAGTTCCAAATTCCTTTTCAAGTCACACGCTTAGCGGTTCATCAACGGTTTTATGCTCGTGCTGGCATCTGCAGGAGTACATGCTAGTATACGAGTATTACATTTTTTTGATGGCCTCCAAATTAATTCAGTATTCGATGTAAGATGTGCATTGATGAGCGTTGTTAATGTTGTCAGTTATAAGTTGATTGCTTTGTTGGATGTAGTCAAGTTATTCTTAAAACCAGAAATAATTTGATTCAAATTTATTGCTAACCGCTTCATTTATGATCAAGTCAAAATTGTCGATAAACTTATTAGTTTTAACCAAATACTTTTCATTGCCGAAATTCGAAATTTGTCATAGGGGAAGTAATTTACATGGTCAAAAGACTATCAATAGAGTTTAAATTAACTAACAAAATATAGCGAACTGAAGCCACTGAAGATAGCGACTGGTCAACTTGTCATTATAAAAATCGATAATCTTTGAAAAGCACCTGAGCTGCTTGGTCGAGTTATTCTGTTTCATGTCGAATATGATGGATTTCTTCACAACTTTAGTAAAAGTTATTTAGTTAGCAGCGACGAGCGGGAAAAATTCGCCAATAAAAAAGAAAGTGATTCCGTTATGGTTAAAAAAAATTTGGAGACCACCAAAATTAGTTTTGATCGATATACTGATTCAAATCTATTATAAAAAGGTACACAACAAAGGTCACATATTACACAAAAAATTAAAATCAAAATCTAAATTCTACCGCAAAACCAAACTCGAATCATAAACTCGTATCTCGTACATGATAATGGAAACCCTCACGCATATAAATAAATCATGTACCATTATTTCATATATATCCATGGGAATTTTCAATTTCCTCATTTTACCATGCATATCCATTTCCCAAAACAATTTGTAATTTTTGATTAGTATCGTTGTGGGTTTTAATTTAAAACATTGTTGTAACAAAATAATTTACCAAGGTATATTTTGTGTACATGTCCATTACAATTAACATCAATTCTTTTACTTATTTAACATTTTTTCTTACTTCTATTTTATTTCTTTTGAAAACTTGAACAAAAACCCAAGTTAATATATACGGAAAGAACTGTAGTAGAGTAATTCAATTGTCATTGTAATTATTTAGATTGACCTGTATATGCGATATGTAACGTTTCGGTGCAAAAGTACGTAGAAACGGGTATTTAAAAAAATCGGGTAACGCGGTCAAATATCATTTTTGTAGGTATTTATTTTGGTCGTAACCTCCTCGACAGGCACACAAATACTCTTGAATACATGATTTAATTATTTTGTATGCAACACTAGAAATAAAATTTAAAACTGGAGAACGGTTTCCAGACGGAACAAAAAGATAAGAAATAAAATTGAATATTGTATTCTTGAATTGTGTCACTATTCAATTATTATTTACTCAATTTTATTGCAAATTTGAGCAATATAAAAATTCTATGCTGTTCTGCTGTATATAAAAATCGTGCGAGTTGGATTATCGCTAAAAAGTTCTGGTAGTGAAATAAATTTGTTCCAGAAATGATAAGAAGACACCAGTATTTTCTTCTATGTGTGAAACATTTTACATCAGCGTTGGATAACCTTTTGAAAAACAAGTACCTTAACTGTTACCCGATTCTCAAATACCTTCTTGGTACACAGCCTAGTTGGGTACCAAGACCATCCACCCATGTATTATAATAAATCACGAAATCCTTAACGCAGTCAAGACAATTTCACGTCTTGATACTTCTAATTACCTATCGCGACCATTCCGCAAGCCGGAAGCATATCCAAAAAAAACAAACCAACTTGGGGCGAATGTTTCTGCAAACAATGATGCTGTTGTTCCAGCTAGTTATAATTTCTTTTATTTATGGTCAACATTCCTATGTGACTTTGACCCTCGTTTTACTGGTATTGTTAATAACGAGCTCACAATAGACGGTGACTCGAATTAATTTGGTAAGAGAACTGAACTTAGACATCAATTCGAACGACACTACCTTTAGAGGTGTTACTATAATTACATTTGGTTTCAAGATTCCACGACTAAGAAAATCAGCTAGATTGGTACCAGAAAAAAATTGTTGCTTTGTCAAATCATGTATGCCACTAACTCTGTTAGCGACAAAACTGCATAATTGTGGAATCTGACCATAACTAAACTTTATTAAAATAGATCAGCATTGTTTCGATTGATGTGTCGACTAGGCTTCCTAGCAAGAGAGCAGCGCATACTCCTAATCTCGTCAAGTTTCATTTTTTATTTAGTTTTATAACTGAAATAATGGAGATGTAGTTCATTTTAACGCCGTGCGTTAATAAATAAAAAACTGACCACGTGAAGAGTAAGTCGAAATGGGTTAAAATCATCACACTCATGTTAAGGGAACTGAGCATGCCAATTGATGTGTCAGTTCAATGCGTGCTTTTGGCCCGATGCCAATAATGTGATTTGAGGAGTATGTCAAATACGAATACGTCTTTGTCAGGTAGCCAAATAAGAACTTAAGTTTTTATAAATTGAGCACTGTCAAAATCGGTTTTTCTAAGATTCTTTAAATTTCCGGAAGTAAAACCCTCTAACAAATTTGCTTCGTTTACACACCCTCAGAAAGTTCAAAACAACTAATTTTTACCATATCAATTAATTCGGTTTATAGCCCCAATGGATCATCTCAGCTATCGGATTTAGAAAGTACATCAGACGAGAGTAAGTAGTTGAAATACTTTTAACGGATCGCTATCGTTCACATGCAAAGGTATTGACAGCAAATTTGCTTGATTCATGTCAATTAGGAATTCACGGAAATGTCGGCATATTTTTGAATAAGGACATAACGATATTTCCTGAAGCGTTTGCTTATTGACATTAAGTTTTGCGGCATGGTTGGGCCAGCGAGTAATGAACTATTTAGCGAAATATTGTACGTCGTCTTAGCTGAAGCGTCTAACACAACCCTAAACATTGTGGTAGAATTAGAGAGTCTTAGAATCGCAGGGTAGGCAAAAATTATGTGTTAGGTTTTGAAAATATTGAGACTTCTTTCGTATGTCCTAAGCAACGGTATTCGCTCATGTACCCGACCTAAGCTAATTTTTAGTCAGCATTGGAATTAAATTTTTTTTACTGTACTGCTTCTGCTGTGGAAGTGGCACAATATATCTACCAATTTCTTTTCAATAGTGAGTTTTCAGAAATAATTGATCGCTTATAAATGGTTTACTGAAAATATGGTGTGGAATGCAGTAACAACGAACAACCAATTCCTAATAAAATTTAAATAAAATTATTACATGCAGGCAGTAAACACTTCAATTGCAACATCCATATTTCTATAAGGGTTAGCATCAAAATTCATTGAGCATTTATTTGGTTATTAAATTCGAATAGATCAACGATGAACAAATCTATTCTGCTGGTTGTGTATATTCGATGTACGATATTCAACCTATTAGATTCACGCTCAGGTTCTCCACCAAGGACCTAATAATCTTGTATTTTAATTAAAACGCACCCTTGAATGTTTTTCATGAGCTGTTAACGTAAAAGCGTCAGTCATGATGCGTAAAAGATCAGTCAAGCAACGTTTAAAAATTATTAAAAATTTCTACCGCAATTCTGTGTCAGCGACTTTAAGAGCACTTACTCCATTTTGCAGTCGTTTCCTTCAATCTCTCTAATCTTTTTCAGTATTGTTATGAGACCACTAAACCTCTTCGAGAAGTGTCTGCTGGCTACTACTGTGAAATTGCAGCTTTGCATCTACGAAACCGAATTAATTTGAATGCTATAAATGGCATCGTAAACATCATAAGTTTAAGCACTCTAGCAAGTCAAGAAGTTTGTGAAAATTTAATTGCAAAATGTCGCGGACAAACAAACAAACAAGAAAACGATTCGTATGCTGTAACGACTATGAACTTCTTCAGCGTGACTAAAATAGTTTTAAGCTGAACGTGTCAAAATTTCGAAACCCTTTCAATATGTGGCTATATGAAACAGTATATTGTACTTAAGTGCGTTAACAGGTGGAGTATATTTTCAATAATCTAAAATCCACAGCATGTCAGTCATATTGATAGCATTGAACGCATTCAACGTAGATTGACTAAACGGATTTTGACTCTGTTCTGAGGTGCCATAAATATATTTGATACATAGCGAGTGCTGCAAGCTACTTCAGTTGCAACTCTCCATCATAGGCGATTCAATAAATCAAATTCAATAAATCAAATAAATTAATTAATAAATCCAAAATGTTCGATAGCATTTCACAAAAGTAAACTATGAACGTTAGATCTATGGTTCTTAACCGCCTTTTTTGGAAAGGGCACTTCGTTTTTTTAAAGTTTGTTCTTTCGTCTTCCTTTCTTGTAACGTAATTTAACTTGTAAAATTGACCTTCTTTTAATCTAGTTAATCGTATTGGAGTTGAAACCCATAAATTATTTTACTAATATCAACGATGGATTAAACCTTTCAAGCTTAATTATTGGAGTATTAGAAATTTATATTAACTGTATACAACAGCTTATTCTTCGACTCAAAGTTAGAGGAAAGTCTCTTAGTTTCAAAGTAAACTGGTTCACTTTCCATTGCAACCGATTCAGATGTCCAGGTTCGGGTCAAATCAAACTGCTATGGAAAACGATAAATAAATAATTTTTTCCAGTACCATTTTCAAGCGAAAGCGATAACTTAAAATGCAACCTAAAATAGCTAGAATCTAACATTTGTATTGTAGTTCCGATCGCTATAAGCTAGCTATATAGTGTCGTTGGCGTGTGTAGTCATTGGCTATTTGAAATTCACTTTGACCGTTTTGAACAAAATATGAGTTTTGTAAGGATTGTGAGTATTTTTATACCTTTTGAGGGTCTTATTTGGTTAACGAGTCATATATAGCACATCGCCTGAAAAGTTCTCGGTCTAACAAAGAAATCACAATTTTTTGGGAGAAAATAAATTTTATTCATCAACATAATTTCGTTCTAGAGTGATCAGTCAAGACGCAAGCTTCAGTTTCGGCAATCACTTCTTCGTTGAAGCCAAATTTCTTTCTTTGGAGCTTTTTTGAGGTCTGCAAAAAAGTAATAATCGCTGGGGTGCAAATTCGTACAATTCATGCAATTTTGCCATTGTTGCAATCGACTTGTGACATGGTGCATTGTCTTGGTGAAAGATCAATTTTTTCATGAAGAAGTGTTCGGGCAAAATATGACCAACACGTTCCATTCCACGCAACTTCATTTTACAGTCTTTCAAAACAATTTAATGGATATTTTTTATGTTTTGTGGAGCCACAGTCTCATTTGAGCGCCTAGAGAGTGGTACACCATCAGTGGTTGTACGACCACGTTTAAATTCAGCATACCTACCATGTTTCAATATTTGATGTAAACCGGATACAAAATTGTTGAATTGGAACACAAATTTCTCGATCCCGGTCATAAGCATCTTTAGTGAGAAAGTGACCATAATGTAGAAACACAACTTTATGATTGGGCGAAGACTTTTTAATTATGTTCAATTTAAAACAAAAATGTTCAATCTGCCGGGACCGTAGAAATACCGAATATTAATGAAATACATTTCTTTTTCTATTAAAGCTCAACATTTTCGATAAAATTTAAACAAATAGTTTGGACCAATTTTGTTTGAAACTTAATTTACAAACTGGTTGCTTAATTTACAATATATACTTTTCAAACCATTTGCAGAAACAAAAGCTCCTTTGGAAGCTGCTACTTAAGGTGAACTGTTTACTGCCAAACATAACTGGGACCTCCTACTTCATAGGAAAAACGTAAGCATCAAGTTTCATACCGATCAATCAATATTTAAAAATTGATGTAGAATTTTACAGTGTATATTCGCTTCGCTCACGAAAAAACTCCTATGAAGGATAGCACTTCCGGTTTACCCATTTCATTCAAATCACAGAGAACACACAATTTATAGAAAAAGTTCTTCTGAGCTGGAGATCCAACAGACATTTAGTCTTTAGTAGTCGATGTTGAAACCTCGGGCTACATGTGGCAGGTAGCACCGTCCTGATGGAACTACATGTCATCTACCTCCATATCGATCAATTTTTGCCAAAATAAATCGGTTAGCATCGTTCTGTAGTGCTCGCCGTTGATGGTGATGGCCTTACCGCCGGCCCAAAATCCGCACCAAACAGTAACTTTCTGTGGATGCATTACCACCTGGTGAACTTCGTGTGCGTTGGAGGCGTCCCATATACTCGTACAAAAATTTTACTTGTTAACATAGCGATTCATCCAACAATAAATGTGCTCCATCGCTAAAGATGATTTTT
The DNA here is from genome assembly GCA_963691935.1 of Nephrotoma guestfalica. Taxonomy (NCBI): domain Eukaryota; kingdom Metazoa; phylum Arthropoda; class Insecta; order Diptera; family Tipulidae; genus Nephrotoma; species Nephrotoma guestfalica. Next base: position 23,726,913 of record OY829915.1, read on the forward strand.
CGGCCAAAATTGGGGTCCTCTTCCAAACGCTCCGAAGCTCAGTTAGTGAACAAACGGCGTGTTAGCGAACAGACCACGGCAGTGTTCTCCACCGATCTAGTTGTCCGGTTGTCTCTAGTTTGCTGACCAATCGTTGAAAAATCGACTTTGAAGGACCATCGCGTCTGGCGTAAAATGGACGCAATGCACAAAACGTTTGTACTAATGAATTTTGATAATAAAGTTTTATTATTGGGACGTGCTGCTCAATTGTGTAACTTGTCATTGTGATTTGGCATCAATGACTGAAAAAACCCTGCCACAGGCTGCCAAGATCGACTCGCACAAATTGAGAATCCCTTTAATAATTTTTTTAAATTCGTAAAAATTCTGGTTTTTATGGAACTGGTTATCTCAACACAAACTTTTAAGGAATGTTATGTTTTTGTTAACGTATTAAACTATCTGCAAGTAATAAAATTAAAAATTTAACGTCAAATACCAGATCAACAAAAATTCCGAATATATTTTTGAACTTGTAAAGTCTTAACCATTTGAGTAAGTAGTTCAACCACCCCAGAACCTTAAAAATCTTTGGTGGTCTTGACATTACCCGAAATGTTTAAAACAGCATACAACTTATGGCCTTACTTGTTTGCCGGTTGGGATGTGTCATGTACAAACAATATATCTCATATATTTGGAACATACCAACAATTGCACAAAAATAATCGGCTGTAACGGTAAATTACAATTTGAAACCAGTTTCACTGATAGAATAAAAGTTACTGATTATCAGTCTATATAAGTACATCGGCGTGTATTGTATCGAATTAGCTTGTATCGCGAATTTCAAAAACATTAAAATCGTATGTTTTATCGTTTACAGTGCTTAAAGCTCGGATTAGGACATTTTCTTTATTTCCCAGTGTTAATTTAATTAAGTGAGTGTTTTAATCTTTCATTTTTCTTCCTCTAGTGGAAACCGAGTGTAATTTTTGTTTTAATTGTGCTTGTGGTGATTTTAATATGAAAAAAATTAAAAAAAGAAAATCATTTTTTAAAGTGTTAGTGAAAAGTTAACGGGGATGAGTATTTTTAATTTTCGTGTGACGTGTATAAAAATTTAAAAACAACTGTGAAATTTTAACGGCACAATTGAATAGATTGCTCGGATCGTGTTTTGATTCAGATGGTAAGTCGTTTGAAATTTTTTTTGTTTGATGCAATATATTTTACATTTTGTGACGTCGTGTTTCCTTGTGATCTCTATGTTGTAGGGTCTAATTAGTCATTTGTGATAATGACAATGACTGTATAACATTTTGACTATTCACATCGTTATACGGTATAATGACGATTTGGTCCACTTGGTAGACGTATTTCGTACTGCTGTAGATATAGCCCGATATGTTAACATCACAATTATCGAATTCAATTAACGCTTGGCCTTGGTGTGACTACGTACAATTTTCCAGTAATGATTTCAGAGACTTCATCTTCTATATAGTTTGTAGGCAGTATGGTTGCATTGGGCCGGTTGTTGTGAGATGATTCTGAGTATGCAAGTGTTGCTTGTTGATTGTAGTGATTGCTTAGTCCAGTAATACTTGTTTTCCAATTATTTGCGTGGTTGTAGTATGTATTGATAAAAAAATTTTTCGTTAAGGATGATATTATATGACGGAATCGGAGTAATCATGAGATTTTTGGCTGGGATAGGTTTAATTTTGAAATAAATAAATATTGGTTCATAGAAGGTCGGTACCTGTATACTAAGGATGATTCTAGACTAATTGTAGTATCCTTGTAACGTCAATAGATCATAGATATTGTTTGGGTTGATTATTTCAATTCGGTCGTGGGACAGTAAATCATTAATGACATGAGTTTCAATGTTGGGTAGTAAATGTCTTGAGATGCCTCTGTGTCTAGCTGAACTAAGTGCGTCCAAAATGTCGTCTATATGTTGGGTTAAGGTATCTATTGTATAAATTAATTTAAAGATGTATTGATCTATTTTGATCATATGTATTCCTATTTGTGTTGTGTTACTATTACTGTCTCATATATTTCTGTACGTAGTTAAATCTATCAACCAGTCATTTTGTATATTTAAGTTGGTTTGATTTTGGTAGAGACTATGTATTGCGGTGCTAATCTCTTCTAGATCATGTTGGTCTAAGTTTCCCGTAACATATTTGATCAAGGAACCTAGTCCATTAATAAGACCTCTTTTGATCCGTGAAGGTTTCATAAGGTTTGTCCTGTAGTTCCTTATATTTGTGATCAATGATTCCTATTTTTTTAATGCATACTTATAATCTATATTGCTATTGATAGGTTCTTCAACTATGTCGATGTTACCTTAACACGATAACACGAAGATTGTCTTCAAAAAATTTGGTCTCAATGGCGTGGACGATCCTTTTATAACTGTTGATTACTCGAGCCTGGCCTATTTTGATTGGTATCAAGCCTTTGTTGTTGTTCAGGTCGCGCATCTGAAATGGATCCTTTATCAACTTTTATGGTATTTGCCATCTTTAGTATAGTGATTTTGTTATCTTTAAGGATTTTCTTAATTACGTATCCGGGTTTAATTTTGGTGCGTTTGTTATTGCAAACGTGCACTGTATTGTCGATTCTCATTTTTGGTGGTTTATCTCGACCGATATTGAGTTTATTGATGAGATTAACCTTTTTTGCATGAGTTTTCCCGTGTATGCGCTTGCATAGTTCCTCATAGACTAAGGTGTGGTTAAGAAGGTACTCCTGTGCATTTGGGGGTGTAGGGTTGATAGGTTCCCTAAAATAGTATAGTGTCCACTTAATAGTTCAAAGTTGTTTAATGCTTTAATGCTTAGTTGGGTGAATTTAGATATGCAATTTTGATAAGTTCCTGAAGTGTTGAGTTCAATCTTTCGACAGGGGAGTTCCCAGTTGACGAATATGATGACGTATGGTGTAATTGGATGAAATGTTCGTCTAAGTAGGCTTTGCACGAAGGTGTGTTCATATTTCCTTCATTGTCGGTAATAATTTTTGTGGGTTTACCGTGTACACTAAAGAACCGTTCGAGTTTCCTTTGAATTCTTTCACTAATGCGAGTCTTCATGTAGAAGACCCCCGCGAATTTTGTGAATTTGTCAAGAAGTGTGAGAAATACGTGATTTTGAAAGAAACAGAAATCTATATGAAGGATTTCTATAGGTCGGTGTTTCCGCGATCTCATAATCCAATTTAGGTGGATGGCTGTCATATTTGGTTTGAAGACATATGGTACAGGTGTTGATGTACTTTGCGGTGATGTCCTTCATATTCGGAAAATAGTAAGTCCTTTTGATAAACTCGTGATTTTCGACTATTACTCGATGGTAATTTTCTTCATGCCGTTTCTTTATTATAGCTCGTTGGTCCTTATAGGATTGAACACATCCGTTAAGAGTATATATGTCCTTACTAGATACGGGCTGTGGGAGTTCCCAAATTGCACACGGCTCTGTAAGTATTTGGAAAACTATATCGTCACTTTTCGTTACTTGTGTTTCAATATTATGGCGGATGGTCAGTATATGATGCCTGGACATACATTGTTATCCTATGTTTGCCAAATGGGTGTTCATGTTGAATATTTAACCCTTGCATTTCGGAATCAACAGTTATGATCAATTGGGAACTAAAATGGTTTATGGGTGTATCGGTAGTCGGTATGATAGTTTGTTCGTCATTGTTTGAGATTTGTTTACATGTAGAGGAATCTGAGGTTTCGGAGGTGTTTAGATTATTTTCACGTTGTGCAGCTACACAAATTAGTCAATTTTTTTATGTATCGTCTATGTGTAATGGTTTTTAGCTTCAATTGAATTTTCAAGTAGTAAAGTCTAGATAAGTTTATATTTCAATTAAATATGGGTTGCAACGTACAATTTCAATACAATTGGTTAAAATCAAAATTTTTAGAATTTGCTACACAACAACGATAGTTTTGTAAATGTTTCAGTGATGTAAATGTATCTTTCTTAATCTGTAAAGAACAGAACTGTATACAATATTGTATTAATATTGACTTTACTCTTCCTACAGACTCGAAAGTTATTGACCTCAAACCAAAGTTGATAACTCTGCATCTGTTAGCACAAATTCTTAGAAACTACATATTGATAACCGTAATGGTCGTTGTGTGTATAGAGGGTTTTATGTGACCATGTAACACACTTAGTATGTAGGATTAAAAGCGAAAACTATCGCACCTTAAAACAAACTAGGTTGAATTTCAAGGGCCTTCCGTGGATTTGTGAAGACTGGGTACCAATATGATTTGAAGGTTTTTGTGTCACACTCTAGTTTTACACTCAGAAAATCACATGAATAATGTATTTATTACAAACAGCTAGGAAAATTTATTCAACGAAGCGCTATAGTATCAATCAAATAATAACGGATTATGAGTGGTTTTAAGTACCATTTTGCAAAATATATACTCACATTGTGTGGTCATTCTTAATAATGGATAATTACAACTCAATTATGAATCATTTTGTAATGAAATTTAATAAATTTGTGTTGCCTTCACGAAACGATGCGATAGACGACAAAGTGCGAGGAGTCATAGCCAAAATTAAAAATATTAAAGCGCCTGGTGTGGCTAGTAACTTTAACGAAATGCATATTTAAGCTGGTTTCATCGATTTGGTTTGCAGAGGAAAGCCTAGACGAGTGGAAAACAGCACTGATTTGTCCACTATAAATAAAAAGCGAGAACGGCGGCTGTATTGTAACATCTATCGCGGAATAGCTTTCCTCAACACCGGCTACAAAGTTTTGTCCACCAACGCGGTTTTCGTCCAACCAGATTAACAACCAAAAAAAGATTTTCTCTGAGAATTGTGTTAGAAAGTGCTACGAAAAGGAAATGGCTGTTCATTTTCTATTTATAGACTTTTAAAAAGCGTATGAAAGAGTCCGGAGGAAAATATTAAGGAGTGTTTTGTCTCATTTGCGCATTCCTTCAAAATTGTTAACCATTTCTTTGTTCTTTTGTTTTTAATCGGTTTTTCATAAATGCTATAAATATTTCCAGATTTGGGGAAAACTCAAAACAGCTCTTACGTTAGTTCAAATTTCCGGTGTACCCTTTTCGGCCAAACATAACTGGGGCCTCCCACATTATGGAAAAGCTTAAATATGGTTTGAGTTGTTATTCAGGTCAATCAATTCGCCTACGCGGTAGACAAGTCGAATTCTGTTTAAAAACAGTCTTGCATCAAAAACCATCATTCCCGCTTAAATTTTGGAAAACTGATCTATGGACCAGTATTTTTGCTAATTAGTTTAGAATTTTGGTAATTCGTCGTTTTCTTCGAAAATGATATATATTTTAAAATATTTGCAAAAAAACGAAGAATACGGCCCGAAATCACAAGCATCTCCTCAATTTGTGGAAAAAAATGAATATGTGAAAATATGAAGTTTCACCACGATCAGCCAATCCGTCTGGGCTGTGAGAGGGCACAAACTTTTAGTTTGCACAGCAGATATTTTTGTACTTTCGGATGTAAACTATCGGCTTATTTTATTAGTATTTTATTTTCCACAAGCAAAAACACAGCTAAAGACCTTGCTTTTTTCACTGAAACAATAACAATGCAGTAAAGCAGAAGAAAACAGTTTATAATTTTTTATACAAAATCATCAAATTGCTACTGAACGATGTGGTGCTACTAAAGAACTAGCTGTCCAAAAATTAAAAAGTATAAATTAGTTTTCTAAAAATTCTTTTGACTTAAAACAATTTAATTTCCGCTCAACTTTCGCTTTGATAATATACCGCAAATTAATCGCGAGTACACTAAAATCTTGAAATTTTTGTCCACCGTAAAAATTTGAATTTTTTTGGTGTTTTGGTTTAAATTCATTTAACTCATCCGTACAATTGCAAGCTTTACTTTCGAAATCAACTACTCCACAAAATAGCTTGAAATCTGACGGAAACCATCATTTGTACTTCTTTTCGAAAAGGCTTGAATTATTTTATAACTACGTCTCCATAAAATATCGTTACGAGAATATTATGTATAAGTTGTTTGTTAATTTTCGGTTCATAAACCAATTGGAAATTTTGTGTGTAGTTTAACTCCAAGTAAAATTTTCTTGCATTTCGATATACAGCCGCCATGTGTTCATAGTATTACGCATATCTAGCAAACGGAATTTACATCATAACAATCAGAGATATTTTGCTGCCGCTTATGGTTTCGCGGAACATCATTTAGCAATCGTTGATATTACATATCCGAAGAAAGATAAAAAATTTGTTCGTTTGATGCTCTCGTTCCTGTTCTTATCGAATCCCATTTCCATTATTCCGTTCTGTATAATTTAGGTCAATTGTGTTATAGAATTCTTATTTTATTTTTACGATTATTGTTATAATTTTTTATTTTTACTTCTTGTTCAAACGAAAGAACAAAAATAGAATGACATCGTGTGAATTAAAGAACAGCAATTGAATAAAACAACTACTATGTAGATATAAGAAAATGGCTAAGCATAAATGGAGTACAAAAAATCTTATTATTATGAAGACATTGTGTTGATATCGTTTTTATATACAAAGTGGAGTTGATTACTAAAAATTCTTGGGTTACAAACATCACATAATCTTATATTGTAAAATATGTTTAACATTACCTGTTGCGGTGGGTCTTCGCCTATATACTTAAGATGATTATTCATTCCGTCAAAATAGTTTAATGCATGAATATATTTTGATTAAGAAAAATCCCATACCCAACTCTATATATGGTACATCAACCGTAATTTAATATTCAAATTTCTATAAAAAAAAACTCGTATGACTTCTCATTTTAATTGTTTCTTAATTAATTACCCAAATGAGAAAGGTAAACGAAATTTTAAAGACAAACACACGTTTGTTTATAAAGAATGCAAAGTGTTTTCTGTTGTGAGTTTTTTGTTTTTCAAATCAGATTGTAACGAATACTAACCATCTTATTATGAATTTCTAATGCTTCTCATAATGAATGATTTACATAAAATATTGTTAACGTTATTTATTTTTTTATGCAAAGATCTAGGGATTCGAATAAATTTTTAAAGTAAACATTCATGTAAATAAACTTGATTGACATAGTAAAGAATGTTGGTGATTGAATGGGTTCATGGTGAAATCGAGCCTAAATTTTGAACAATATTCGAAAATTATATTAAAACTCTCGAAAATAACCTGCTACAGTGGCTAAAGTTTCAGCAATTGCACGGGGAGATATTAAGGTGGAATTTTATCATCCGGTTACGATCGGTTATTTAATAAAAATAACTATGACCCGCTATTGGAGTACAGGTCTCAATCCTTCATCTTCAGTATCAGTTTGTCGGCTTACATCAAGTTTGTAATTCTTTGATGATACGTACATAGTGTATTTGTGTGAGTAGGTGGCGGAATTATTAACATTGTGAATACGAAGATATGGCGAGGGACCAACATACATATTTATGTCAGTCCTGCGAGACACTGACATTCTAACCTCGCATTGGTATTGGAATATCTCAATCTATGGTAATTGTAGGAGGGAAAATTGGTTATATAAGAATTCTGCACTTTAGCCGTAACATACATACCATAAATCAAATTATTTAAAAGTCTCGATTAGAAGTTCCATTAAGTAATAAATTTGCGTTAGACTCAATTTTCTGGTAATGTGCTTTAAGACCATAACACAACGTAATGTAACAGAACAAACCAGTAAAAGGCTGAACGGCCCAGGTAGTCTACTAACGTTAATCTCTAAATTTTTAGACCTTTGCCGTGATAAGTGCCAATCAGTTTTCTGTTATAGTCCATAGATCGAATACCGTTCCGATTTTTCAAATACGGCGCATATCTTCCTGCTGTAATACTCTTTGCTGAACTGAAACTTTTGTCCAAACTGAAATATCATAGAACGACCTAAGATATTCTACCTCTGGGCACCGTTCAAATGTTAAATTTCGCCATCAGAAACATCATTAATTTACGAAGAAGCTGATAGCCGTATAATCGACGGTGTTTTTTGTATATGTTAATCCCAATTCGTGTGTTATTCACTAAGCGAACCACCTTGATCGTTGCTAAAACTGCATGTGAATTTTATATAATGTTGTTTATGGTGTTTTAAATCCATATTAGAAATAATTTTAAATTTTAAAAACGATGCTTAGCTACCAGAATCATCGTTTTACTTCGAAAATAATTTGAATAAAGCACAAAGGACAACAAACTTTTCGTAGTTGTTTGTCCTTTACTTATCGTTAGTTAATTTTTTATTTATTATTTTTATTTTTACCAGGACGCTTTATTTCTAAAGTTTTTAGGCGCTCACCTGACAAATAAATAGGAAAATGATATTTATTTTTAATTAATTTACCGACGAAAATGGTACGTATCCATGTGGTGTATTATCGATAATAGATTTTTATCGATTTCCATCAATCTGGCATTTCGTTCTTATCCATTTTTTGCGAGTATTTCAAAGATTGTTGTGATGCCAGAAAAATGTGGTACCATCTTGGAATAGTTCATCCAGTTATAAAGATGCAAGTTCTATTAAAAACGATATTTAATGATAATTTGCGACAAAAATCAATTCTAATTTTATACTGACACATTACTGGTTCCATGATTTCCCAAACGAGAACTTAAAACTCATTTTCTTTATATTTTCATTTAGTTTAATATACAAATATTGAAGTAGTTTACATCGTGAGCAAGTGGACTAACCTAAATAATGACCTATTTTAATCCACTAAGTAACCGTTTACCACACAAAATTCATAGATCATATTTGGGTCACATAACAAGATGTGTGTGCACCCTCTATTGAATAATACTAAAATTAGTGCTCATGTTCTAATCGTAGTTCATATTTTTCTCATAAACAATTTCAGTAACAATTTCAAAATTAAATCCTTCAGTTTTAAAATTAAACTAAATTCATACCTGTAAAACCAAATTGCATACTGATATGTTAACACATCAATACCGACGCACACATAAAGACGACCCAACTGGCCTTTACATCACGTTACATATCCCGTTTAGGTCATAAATAGTGTATGTATAGTCAGTGGACGACTGTTCAATATGACGACGAATACCACCTCCTTACGAATGACAAAGCTGAGATTGAAGATATAAAATTACACTGAGTTTTAAAAAGTTATTCCAAATGCAACTGTCAAAATGTTCGATTGAATAAAAATGCTACCATTAGGGCAATTTTTTAAACTCTAGATTTGATCTATTGATCGAGTAGATATAATTTCTAACATTGTGAGACATGATTGAGTGTTTGTTGTGATTTAAAAGGTAATTCAAAAATGATTGTAACAACGAAAGTTTTCACTTCCTGCTTGTAATGTTTTTTAATATTATTTAATTTGGATTAAATATTTCAAATGATTAAATGAAATATTGTAATGAATATATTCAACTTGAATGTCGTTATTTTACTAAATTTTTCTTAATGAAATTTAACATTCACTTCGAGTATGTTATAATTTGATTAATTAATAAGCTTATAGTCATTTAGATTGCACGGAATCAGCAAATTAGTAATATAATCCATTGATCTATTTAAGTTCAGGAACTTTGACTAAAACACCAATACATAAAATATGGTTACATGTAATAATTTTAATCTATTTTATTGGTTTAAGTATTGTAAAACTTATCTTGAACTTAGTTATTTTTCAAGTTTTGTTAATTGAAAATTGGTATTCAATATTTGGGATTATTTCATAATCAAATAAATATTAAGATTTCACGGAATCAATAATTTAAAATATATACTTTAATCCATATATCTAAATATCTTTGATTTAAATTTTAATACCTAAATGGTACTAACAACCGATGTATTCACTTCTTGCATGTAATATTTAAATATTGTAATAATTGAACAAAAGAAATTTCATAAAATATATTTATTTTAAATGTCGTTATTTTACTCAATTTTGTTAAATGAAAATTCACATTCACTTCGTGGGTGAAATAATTTAGCTGTTTAATACGAGTACACTAATAAATATAAAAAAACACTTACAAATAAACAGTTGTAACAATGAAAGTATTCACTTCCTGTATGTAATTATTGTAATCTTATTTGATTGGTTATAAATATAGTTTATAACGGGTGATTTTTTAAGAGCTTGAGAACTTTTTTTTAAAAAAAAACGCATAAAATTTGCAAAATCTCATCGGTTCTTTATTTGAAACGTTAGATTGGTCCATGACATTTACTTTTTGAAGATAATTTCATTTAAATGTTGACCGCGGCTGCGTCTTAGGTGGTCCATTCGGAAAGTCCAATTTTGGGCAACTTTTTCGAGCATTTCGGCCGGAATAGCCCGAATTTCTTCGGAAATGTTGTCTTCCAAAACTGGAATAGTTGCTGGCTTATTTCTGTAGACTTTAGACTTGACGTAGCCCCACAAAAATAGTCTAAAGGCGTCAAATCGCATGATCTTGGTGCCCAACTTACCGGGCCATTTCTTGAGATGAATTGTTCTCCGAAGTTTTCCCTCAAAATGGCCATAGAATCGCGAGCTGTGTGGCATGTAGCGCCATCTTGTTGAAACCACATGTCAACTAAGTTCAGTTCTTCCATTTTTGGCAACAAAAAGTTTGTTAGCATCGAACGATAGCGATCGCCATTCACCGTAACGTTGCGTCCAACAGCATCTTTGAAAAAATACGGTCCAATGATTCCACCAGCGTACAAACCACACCAAACAGTGCATTTTTCGGGATGCATGGGCAGTTCTTGAACGGCTTCTGGTTGCTCTTCACTCCAAATGCGGCAATTTTGCTTATTTACGTAGCCATTCAACCAGAAATGAGCCTCATCGCTGAACAAAATTTGTCGATAAAAAAGCGGATTTTCTGCCAACTTTTCTAGGGCCCATTCACTGAAAATTCGACGTTGTGGCAGATCGTTCGGCTTCAGTTCTTGTAGGAGCTGTATTTTATACGGTTTTACACCAAGATCTTTGCGTAAAATCTTCCATGTCGTCGAATAACACAAACCCAATTGCTGCGAACGGCGACGAATCGACATTTCACGGTCTTCAGCAACACTCTCAGAAACAGACGCAATATTCTCTTCTGTACGCACTGTACGCATTCGTGTGGTTGGTTTAATGTCCAATAAAGTAAACTGAGTGCGAAACTTGGTCACAATCGCATTAATTGTTTGCTCACTTGGTCGATTATGTAGACCATAAATCGGACGTAAATCGCGAAACACTTTTCGAACCGAACACTGATTTTTGTAATATAATTCAATTATTTGCAAGCGTTGCTCGTTAGTAAGTCTATTCATTATGAAATGTCAAAGCATACTGAGCATCTTTCTCTTTGACACCTTGTCTGAAATCCCGCGTGATCTGTCAAATACTAATGCATGAAAATCCTAACCACAAAAAAATCACCCTTTATAAAGTTTATAACACTAACTTAATTTAACAAAAATTGTTAAATAACAATTGCTATTGTGGAGGTAACAATAAAAGTTTTCACTTCCCGCATGTAATATTTTTATTTTCATTTTACTGATTTAACAATTATATTAAAAGCGTAAACAAAATTTTATAAAATAAACTTATTTTGAATATGGTTATTTTACTAAGTTTTTAAAAATAAAAATTGATATTTAATTCGTATATGTATCGAATATAGGTAATAATCCATTAATCTATTTCAGTATTGGAAATATTCGTAATATTAATAAATAATCATTTAATTACATGCTCGAAGGGAATATGATTTTTGTTTTGTCAGAATTTTTTAAATAAGTTTGTTTTGTAAGTGTTTTAAACATTTATATAAAATATTCAAACCAATTAAATAAGGTTAAAAATATTACATGCAGGAAGTAAATACTTACATTGGTACAGTCGTTGTATGCGAGGCTTTAATCACAGAACATTTTGCCTATTTACATAGCAGCATTTGCTGATTACATTACGCCACAACCTATACATGATAGAATTACAGTATGTGGCAAGTACATGGAACGCATTAGATAGAACTACTAATAGAAATGGTATTCTTAAAATACTTTGGAAAATTCAATGAAATTGCCTATACACGACATACTCAAACAATATTTTTTTTCGATCGATACAACTCAATGCTATTCATTACAAGGACCAAATAATTCACTAAATCAGTATTAATGAAATAGAAAGTTCTTTATTGGTTGACGGCGGCGTGTCCAATCCAAGAGATCCAGTGTTTTGTGCATAACTTAGTTTATAATGTTGAAGAGGAGCGCATGAAAAACATCTCCGAGTTTAAGTCACCGTTTAAGTCTGTTAATATACTAACGAATAATTTATGTAATTTGTGCCCTAGGAATAATAAGAAAACTTCCTAATAGCTAGAGAGCAACTCTGTAGACCGGTCCACATAAAATAAAGAGAAAATAATCAGAAAATTGAGTTTTTAATCCCATTTTCTAGATTGTGTACGTTTCAGAGAAACAAAAATTGCCTTAGTTATCTACGAAATAGATTACGTGTCGACAACCGTGTAAATTACATTGCGTAATCTACTTCGTCTACCCCTGGTTATTTGAAATCGAACCGCTTACACTAAAATGCATAATTTTTGACTTAATGTATATTGAAATATTTTGCTGATTACATTTATTCAGTCAATACATTTATTGACTTTGGTATACATAATTTTTTTGTTACATGCACGAATAAGTTTAAAAATGGCCACAATCAATAAACATAGAATAATTTGTATATTTTCTATCATGCCTTTATTACAACATTTACACATAAAAGTTTCACTAAAATTATTACATGCAGTAAGTAAATATTTCTAATGTTATCACCATAGAAAAAGTAAAGGTACAAAATAAAGCATTTATTAGATATCTGATTTAAATTGGATTAATAATCTATTATATTTTTTTATTACTGCGGTTATTCTTTCTCTGATGCGCTAACTATTAGTCAAATGTTGCAAATAACAAAATCAGCCAGGTTCTGTAACTTTTCTCATTTATAAAATATCAAGTATGAAATATTTGATTTGCTTAACTAAATCAATACACAACATTAAGTATTTAAGATGTCTGAAAAAACGGTAAGATTGATGCTTTTTCAGCCGTAGGTATATTTTTACTTTTTGAATTTTTGTGGGTTTTTTGAGAGTTTGTTGGTAAATAAAAATTACTTCATGATCAGGTATTTTATATTGGACGGACATATTTAAAAAAATAATAATGGATACTTTACTCTGCATGACAAAATCAAATCAAAAACACTGCATTCAAAAAATGTTGAACCAAACAACAAAAATTTAAAATATACAGTTGAACCCACTTTAATCTACTCATGGACTACACCATTAAATTTGTTGTCAGTAGATATATAATCGTGTATCTTTATTAAAATTGGGCGCTTTAAGGTTGCCAAACTGTAGGCCTAATGATTAAGGAAATCATAATAAATTAAAATTAAAAATTAAAAATTTGTATAACGTTGGTCGCGATTTTACTCAACATGTTTGCCCTGTTGAGTTATCTGAAAGCGCGAAATTTACCCTAAATTTGTCTAATTTACGTTTATTAGTAGGAGTCAAAGGCCCCTTAGAAATAAATTGTTTTGAAAATTTGTGTTTATATCATGCTAATGACTTACCGCACCTAGCTTACATGATTAAGTTAATTTTCTTTCATTTTAAAATCGCTTCATCACAACTATTTTAAAGTGAGGTCTTCTAACTCTCTAGTGAGCTCTATCTACCCTATCTGCCCTATAGTGAGCCCTTCCAATTCTGGATAAAAAATTCATTCTAAGTACAAATTAATTTATAGTAGAATAGAAAAAAAAAATTAGTTCGCTTAAATTAAATTGCGTGTAGTTCTTAGACAAAAGAAAAATCAAAATTTAATACATTTCTAGGTTAAACCAATTGAAAAGATATTCAAATATTTGCAATTTGTATTATACACAAAGATCGAATTACCTATAGAACCAAATTAAATTCATTTGGTTTTAATCAAAACAATTCAATTGAAATTAAAATAAATTGAAACCGAAACATTCTATCCGAAATCGAAAACAAAAAGAAACAGTTTTTTTGTAATGATTATGCAAATTTTGAAATTATGTGGTCCAATATGAATACCTCATTAGATTATTATTTTGGTAAAGAGAGTACAGTACTTTTGTAGTACAGTTTTAACTGTCGATAGTTCAATTTTATTTGCTATTCAATAAATATTTGGGGCAGTAAAACCAACCAAAAAATTTCGTTACAATGTCAATAATTATTCAAGTGGAATGAGATTCAAAAGTGTTTTGAACTTATTGACAAAAAAAATATTGAACTCGTATGCTGAAACCAGCGCTATAATTCATGATTTAATTGGTCTTTGTCTGTTCTTTTATAAAATGGTGACACTGCTGATGAGCTCTTAAATTTCTGTGTTTTTTTAAAAGCTGTAAATTTTATAATTAATTATGCGGGCGAAATTCATACATCAAGATTTTGTTGCGTTTTAAAATTAATCGTTTTGTAGTTTTGGTGTCTTGTGTTCTATAGAGTACGTCATTTGTACCAATAACTAACGCGGATGTTGTAGCGTCAAATATTTTATTGTACAACTAATTTTTTACGAAATTTTAATGTTGTTCTCACTGACACAGTTTTAATTCGCATGCACTTGTATTCCTGTTGTCTGTCCAATGTATTGGTTAGCTATTTTTCAATTTTCCTTTAATCAAGAAATGCCCTATTTATGTTTTTCTTGAGCTTTTAAGTTCTGTTTGGAATGCTTTTCATCTCCGGTGTTAACAAAATAGAACAGAGTTACCTACAACACAAAGGAAATGCCTTTATCCGAAATAACAATGTTAATATGCATAAATATGTATTTCAACCAGTTAAGATTCAGGCGTGTTTCTGCGGAGGCTCTTATTAGCCAATAAAATTTGAACTATTTTGCGATAAAAGTGCAACAACGAAACTGCAATTAATATTAAATATTTAATCGTATTTATCATAAACAAATTACACCCCATTGTGGTGTTGGATGGAGAAGGTTTTTATATGGATTGTGAAACTCTGTTGCCCTTCTTTGCTGTTTGTATCCAAGTCACGATATGAAATCAAACGACCAGCATAATTGGGTTGCGATTCTATTTGTTTGTCCTTCTTCGATGTCTTTGCCTTATAGAGCAAACCTTAAGTAATAATCGGAGTTGGTTTATTAATATGGATTTTGTTTTCGAAAGTGTGTGCCGTGGTTTTAGAGTCGCCTTGTGTATTGAATTGCAAGTGTCTTGTTGTATTTTTGAGAACGAACATGAAACACGCTGAAATAGTTTTTTTAGAAATAAAATTTTGTTTTACATATGCCACGATTTATTTTATTCGCCCCACTGCGCATTGGACTGAAAGTTGGAAAATTATCCGGATTAATACTAATTCGCCAATTCAACAGGTTATAGGCCCTATCCATGGCAACAAATAAATTGATTTATAATTAAAATTTTGGTAGTTCGTGCGAATGGTATGTGCGTGTTTAAAATAAATTCAGGTTAAAATATCAGCGAAGTGGTGTGAAATTGTTGTGACGCGTCCATCATTGTTCGAAAAAAAGAATTTCGCAGCAATACAAAATGGAACGCGATCGATTGAAAATTTAAAAATTGGAAGGTCGTGGTAATTGGTTAAAACAGAAATTTCAGATGCGCCAAGTTCTAGAGACCAGTGACTTGAATGACGTAGTGGATGGTATCGCTCGCAGACTGCGATGAATATTAAGAAATGGAAACATAATTCTTCCAAAGCAATAAAAGGTGTTATTTCGACGACGTGCAAAAAGCCGCCTTGCTGCAAATAATTAATTGTGATTCGACACATTTAATGTGGGCGACGCTCATGCAAACAACGAATGCTAATTTTATGCACTTGCAACAGCGGTACTTCAGTTTCACAAAGCAAGCAAGAAAACTCACGAAAATCGTGCAATAATTAAAGAGTCAAAAAGTGAGAGGTTTCCGATTCGACAAAAAAAGAGATTTTCGATTCTGAATATAAACATTTTCATATTGCGTGGGAATCAACGACAAACAAACTATGATAAATTTCCGTGTGCGATTGATGGAAGAGGAGTATCGATTGAAGTCTCAGGGTCTTAATAAAAGAACGGAAGCATCAATGGTCAAATTTTATTTTTCGAACAAGAATTCCACTTCTAAAAATGATCATTTTTCGGATCAGAACATCACAGGAAAAGGGCTAGTAGCAAGGCAAAAGAGAATTGATTTCATTGTAGCGAGAGTATTCATTGGAAGGGCGACTAAACACAGAAGAATAACAAGAACAATTCAGATAATATGTAACATAAAATTGATGACCTCGTCACACATATCGGTGGGAAATGAAAGACATGTTATGACTCGTTCGAAAGCCCTATCATAGTTCTTGCTTTCAATGGTGATTAATGGATTCAAAGACGCATGGTAATGCGTTGAATGTACTGGAAATTCATGTTAACTTATTATCGTCAGGAAATATCATGGATCGTAGTTTTCGATTTTAATCGAATACCAAGCGATTGCTATTAAGAAAAATTCACTTAACGCATGGCAAAACCGACTCGGACATCTGAACGTTGCACTCGTGAAGAAATTTTTACTAAATAATAAAATCGATTTCTTGGTGAGAAAGTTGCGTGCGAAGCATCTAAGGAAAACCTCATCCTCGATGATATAAACTTCATGAAAAGAAGTTAAACGAATGTTGCAAAATTGTTCATGCGGACGTTTGTGGGCCAATACAAACAAATTCCATATTTTTTTAAACAAAGTCGGAGATTGCAACATAGATAAAATTTGCTGTAATGCAAATGCAGCAATTGAAAAGTTATTCAATGAGACAAATGGAGTTATTCAATGAGTAAAATGGTTATGTGGATCTTGACAATCGAGCAGCAGATGGACTAAATTCTGGGGGAGGTTGTCAATTTGGCAGTGCATGTACTAAATCGAATGAGAACAAACCGAAAACCGATCATTTTTTGATTTTTTCGTTAGAGTTGTTAATAAACATTTCAAAGGAGAAACGATAAAACTGAATCGTTGGATATTAAAATTATTCGAGAATGCATCAACCGTGGAATCCAGAGTCAAACAAAATTTAGATAGCTCGTGACGTGATATTTCGACTAAAAGAATCAATGACCACACTGCATATTAGTGATACTAATAAGGCTGACTAAAACGCAAACGCGACAGATAATAAATCATAGGTGTATGATGTGTGATAACGCCGGCGCAACCAATCGAACGTGGTGCAATATACGCTGATTAACATATTATGCTTCTGTAGGAAATACGAACGAGCAATTCCAGCGGTGGTAGCAGGCAATAAACAAGGAGTACGATTCGCTCGTGATTGTTAATCGTGGAGTCTACAAACTGAAAATCCATGTAGAGCGACGGTTATCAAAAAGGTGTATCACAATGATTTCACAAACATTGGTGATAGGAAGGAGAGCTATCTAAAAGCTTCTACGAATTGAAACAAGGGTCGCATTGCTGGGGAATAAAGTTTACGTCATTCATTTATCAATTCGACTTTGTGACCAGTGTATCGGATTCATGTGTTTCTTGTGGAAGGGTGGAATGATGACACTTACGATGTAAATCGACTGTAAATTGGAGTCGAATCGATCGGAAAACGAAGAAGAAATATTTCTAGTTACTTCTAGCATTCGAACGAAAACATTTCTTTAGGCATAAAATCGAATAACGACCAAATTGATGGATTCATGTGAATCAGCAGTCGTATTTGCTAACTCAACCATTTTGGAATGACGGAATGTAATGAAGTGACAGCTTAATCGGATTAGATTCACAGAATCTTGGCGATTTTAAAGCCGATGGAGAAGCCGATAGCTAAATGTGCTCTTGGCAACGCGACCAGTCAGTTTTGCCGTCTGTTTGCAATCCGGTTGACACTTGGAGAAGTCAGCAGCAATGCATGTGAATGCAGTAAAATACGAAATCGGGAATTCGATTTAAAAGTGGCATCAGTTTGAGTCTGTGTCGTTACAGTCTCGCTGATTATACAAAAGACATTGAAACCAGGCGATATGCATATCGAAATGATGTTTGGAAAATTTACAGGATTTAAGTTGACTCAACAATTCTTAGCTTGAAATAGCTGTCTTCCCGTTAACTCATACAACAGATGAATTTCAATTTTCTGTTTCGACTGCACTACGAAATTCAGTTCTTTTCTCATTTAATCTCACTTTGGCATTCTTAAAATTATATTACCCTGGAATAACACGTGTTAACAAATCTTTTATTCACAAACATAACAATTTTGTTGGTTTTTCCAACATTCCCAAATTTATCAAACCCCATCATTATGGCCGCAAGCACCAACACTACTTTAGACTGTAATATCATCATCCACGGCTAGTGATAATATACAATTAGATCTTTCAAAACCACGCACACAATTTTATGGTATTAAGCTCCCGAGATAAAATTTATTTATTAGATTCCGGAGAATTTTGAAATTCGGACGAAATAGCTAGATAATTAAATTGTTCAGTCACAACTAGAAAGTTCGTATATCTGTTGGCTCCTTGGCAATTGAACCAACGCCTTAAGCATTTGTATCTTTGGATCAAGAATAAGAAATTGTATCCTCAATCAATGGTATTGCGCGCTTTCTTTGTATTGCATGATCAGAACACTGTAAAATTCAGATCTAAACCTAGATAGTCGGAAGTTGTCATGTTTAGTTGTGGTCCTCATTATCCATTTTGAACTTGAAAACCGGGGTAGATGTTACCGGTAAACTGAGAATCAATTGATGTATTGCAGGCTTTCGTTCATATCGAACAACATAATTTATTTTATTTATTTAAAGAGCGCTACATCCCGGGCGAATTTTGCTGCCTTATTTCTAAGGTATGTATCCTTATTCTTCCTTCCTCTCATATTAGTTTGTTTAGTTGAATTATCGATTGATTACTCCATTGTATTGTACTTCATTCCTTTTTTGGCGTATTTGCTTTCCATGCGGTCACCCAAATGTATATTAACAGTAGCAGTGTTGCTAATCCTGCACCAGCACTTGTAGCACAATCCAATGAAAATGGCACTGAATTTTTTACAAATTAATTACAAATTTGTTACACAGTTAGAAAATTGTTTACAAGCCCCGTTATCCTGCAATTCGTGTATGGGCTGGCATTAGGCAAAGCTGCATCACATTTTTCGTATTTTTGTTTATATTTATTGTATCATGCTGGGTGTGGTACTAGAATTTTTTACACATTAATTACAACATATCGGAATAGTTGAACCCCCAAAAAACTACCCCTAAGGAGTGCAATTCTTCAAAAACCATATTTTTCGTTACAACATGCTTATCGCATTTCTGTTAATTTTTGTTGTATCTTATTGGATATGATACTCGATTCGCAAATACTCACTTTAACTCGATACTCAATTGAAGTACAACATCACAACTTTAATAATATCTTACAAACTATTTGTTGGCTCTGTCGGGACAATAACATGAACCATATTGAATGCATGCCAATATAAATTCAAGAAATGAAATAATTTTATTGGTTTTTACACACGTTTATGTACGCCTTCAAAATATTGTCTGAAGAATTATTGAAAAACAAGATAATTTTAAAAGTAACCAAACCTAGATGTAGGGCAATTAACAATTTCCAAGATAGATTATCGATCAACCATGGCATGCTTTAAAATTTTGGTTAATCCAATCCGTGTCGGTAAGCAAATTGTTTCCACTAAATTTATATTTTACTGAGAATCGTAATAATGCAGCAATTCGAAAGCAAATTATTAAATTCTGGAAAATGTTTTGGCATTTTTTATGTTGCTAAAGGTATCTTTGAAGCCGATATACGTATATAGCGAATATATTATTCATAAACAATTCTGAAACTTGAACAATCATAAATACAGAAACGTTGTTACAAAAAGTTGCCATATGCATGCTAACCATATTATATTTGAAAGGGACGACAACATTTTTTGTATGGCGCATCCACTATACGAGTATATACAGATCCAAGTTGATGGATACTATATTGCCCATAAAATATGCATGTTTGTACAATCATCCATCTCCATTCATTTTGATATGGTACGTAAAAGGTTGTTGCTGTATATCCGGCCGTACGAATTTATACGCTATATTCGTACATTGGTTGCAGAGAGAAGATTAATTTGAGAATATAAATTTAATAGACGGAGGAAAGGTCATATACTATAATACACCGTAAGTCATGTCAAAGTACAACGTGTCTGATTGCATTTTTAGTTATTACACATTCGGTACGATTTATGATGGATAAAGTATAAAAACATTTTGGGTTAGAGGTTCGTCACATATTTGAAAATAGTGAAACGACTTCTCAAGTTTTAGGGTAATATAAAATTTGCTATTCGACATATATTACAAAATCTTGGTGTGGCAGGCTTCAAAAGTTTCGGAAATTTTGAAGTTAATACAATCAAAACTTTAGAAGAGGTTTTAAAATTTTTAGTTCTTAGTTCTTTAAATATTTAAAGTAATATATTTTGGACGGCTTATAGGGTTTATTTGTTATAAAATTATTATTTTTGGCACGTTATGCACTACTTGATTATCTACCCAAACTCTTTATACATTAAACCAACTTATATTCCGCAAATTCGCCCTTTCACACAAAATGTCAAATGTGTTTGTAAAGATGGAGAGTTCGACCACTTGATCCCTGTATTTCATATTTCCCTTCTAGAAGGAGGTCATCAAAGAATATAACGAAAATTTACAAAAATGCAACATTTTTATCGCTTTTAAAAAATGCTTAGTGAAATGAAAACTTACATGTCAAACTGGAAATTTTACAAATTAAATAAATAAGCACGTTTGGTCTACAAATGGACCAATGAAAATAACTCGCACTACATCTAAACCTTTCCCAGTCCAAAATTAATTAAAAAACGAAAAATTGTCAACTTTATTATATTTGCATTCGAACCATCTGATGGAAATCAATATAAAACAAATCGAATAGTACTCGTAACTAAAGTATCAAAATACTGTAAGGCTCTGAGATGCGTATCCTAATAGTACATACATTTTAGCCCTAGTTACAAAAACAAGAATTTGTCTAAATTGATTCCACAACAATAGTTATTTGTAGCTAGAAATTTATTATAAATGGCTTTTAGTTTTAAAATAAAATTCGTTTCTTCTAAAGTTTACAAATTATAGGCATCCATCCGTCTTGTATTTCGAACTTGTAAATCAACTAAAATTATACATTTTGTCAAATAGGGGCTATGTGGTTTTGATATGGCCACACTCATGCCTTACTTTAAAAAAATTAGAAGAACAAACCTTAATGCAGTTTTTTCTAAATCTGGCCTAAATAGCAACAATAACAAAATATGTATAGATGTGTTTGTAAAATGTCTCGATAGAACGCAGTTTAGCTTAATTCGTAATATACAAATATTTTGTTAAAAAAACTGGTAAATTTTCTAAATTATTTCCGGGGGTCTTCTATAAACCGGCATGCTACTTGAAGTGTATATTGAGATGCTACCAAGAGCTATCTAATAAAAAACTACTTTTTGAAAAAATTTCGAAATCATTTTGCATATGGAAATACTGCTTTCATCGTCGTAAAAAGCCGATTTGAGCCCGCCATTGCATTTTATTGGAAACTGTTATCTGTTAGAGACATAATCTGACCATTTGCCATTCGATACTGACGTGTTAGAATTTTTTTTGACTAATTCCATAAATAAATTGTCAGAAAATAAATATCGAAAGAAAGAAAATTTTGGTTTCTAACGCAATCTTTCCATAATTTTAATGACAGATGATTTTCTAATTCCAAGTAACACTCAAGAAACATAGTTCGTGAGCTTGTCAATTAAACTCTAAATGTTTGAGGCATAAACAGCTGGAATCTTCTAGTTACGGAAATTTTTTTAATTTTTATTTCGATCAATCAATCAGCATATGGAATATGGGCTTCAGACTGATTGATTGGCCGAGTTGAAATTTTTAAAAATTTATATGTTTTCCATAACTAGGAGGTTTCAGCGGTTTTTGGTCAAAATTGGTTGACGATTTGTATAGAGATAAGTCTTTCACCAATAATTTGAAAGGTAGCACATTTACCTAGAAAATAATTAAGATCAAATCGATTCCAAATTAAAATTTCACGAAAGCAGTCCCTGGTTGGTTTATGATACTTAAGCAAAAAATTTAATTTCAATGGTTTACTTTTCTCTTATGAATCCAACGGGTTGAATTCGCGATTTACGTATATGTTCATGATATATGATTCATTTACAATAATGCCGCTTAGTCAATAAAAAACTCGCTGAATTGGAAATGATAATCAACGATTTTTTCACTATAGTTGATTAATACTAATTCTATATAAGTCCGATTCGTCGAAATTTCCCACTTCATTCCTGTTTTCCCTATTTCCTCTACGGTACTAGAATCAGTTTTATATTTTTATTTACTGTCCTAACACCAACTAATTTCTTATTTCAGGTATAGATTAATTCAAATGGGAGCTTTCTAGCCTGGAGATTTGGATTTAACCTATTATTCATAGAAATAACAGGTAAGTGCCAACGTATAAACTAGTGAGATCTATCGATAATGCCGATAATATTGCATTCATATCTTGTTTTAATTCCGGTTTTCTCAAAGAAAGTTGAATTAAAAGCATCCCTTGAAATTGATTGATACGAGTTTTAATAGAAATTAATAAAATATCTTCAGCTGGAGTGTAAGTAACAACTTCATTAGTTGTGGAGTCTTTTTATAAATAGCAGGGCAATGTTCGTGGAGACCTATATTCAGTATACGAACAATTTCAAATGATAGAAGTCTTTTCAATTTTCATTGACAATTATAAATTCCTTTCTTGAACATTTGCTTATTGTATACTCGCTAGATGAATTGATGTAAATTACTCGATTACGGGCAACTCGGACAAACTTAATCGAAAGCAGCTTAAAAATTCCGGTTAAAGTTTTAATTGTAGCGACCCATACAAAAGATGTCCATACTGCGGTGAGCAGCACCAACACCAAATTATAAATTATTTTATAGTGTATTTCTATCATGGAGGAAGAAAATACCTTCTATCTTGATTAATAGACAATTGGTCTGCCACTTTCTGCTTTTTTTGCAACCATGTTATGTACCTTAAATGCCAATTCCTCCAATTTTATAAAATGTTCAAATTTCTGCAGATTTATCATCATCCGAATTGAAACAAAGTTGTAGTAAATTGAAAATCGCCTCCTTTTTTTCAAAAGTACTGAGTAATTTACTATCATTGGAGGTCAAAGCCAAACTCTCATATTCAAATGTTACCAGTTTACACGACTATGAAAGATATTTTGATCGCAACAACTTACATTATTCATAGATTACTCGATGTCCAGCTGCTATGAGGGCTTTTATAACGGCCTGTATATCGTTAGTTGACCACTTAAATAAACGAACTACATATACTGTTAACCAATTTTTTTTCAAATTGTCAAAATTTCAACTGCCATATGCGAAAATCAGAAACACTAGCAGATCAAAAACTATCAGCTCCGCTTGGCAATTCAAATCAGAATATTAATTTACAATTCTTGCGATAAAATTTAATACACCGGCTCAGCTAATAGTGAGTGTTCTGCATGTTTTTCTCCACCTAATCTTCCAATTGTCTTGGTATGCTATGGCGCCATTTTTTTACAAGCCACTATACACTAAAATTGGTTTTTGTCCTTTGAAACTTTGAAATCAACTTAGAATAAATAGTAAATCAAAACAACTTCAAAGAATTTTCCTGCATCTAGCTCTGCGTTAAAAATTTAGAAATTACAATTCAAGTCGAAATCGAGTTCATCAAAATGTATTTTAAAAAGACCAAATAAAAAAAGTTTAAGCATCGGCTTCATCGATAGTGATAACGTCGCATGACGTCTCTGTGCAATGTCGTCTGTTGTGCAATGTCGTCTGTTGTGCACATTTTTGAAACGGATTCTTTAGCAAGCTGTGTTATCCAAGTTTAAAATCTATTTCTTAAGCAAGAGGGTAACATTGATATATGGCGCCCACTCGAATGATTTGTGTGTGCATTCGAAGATTTTTGCCTTTTAAATTTACAAGCTTCATAAAAATATTGGGGCATTTGGTTGCTTTTACCAAAAATAAATTGGTACTGTGTGACAGCTGTTACTAAATCTTACATGAATTCCTACTGTGGTAATTTATTAAGCGGTAATGATTTTGATCATTTTGACAGCTTCGTATTTGTTTTCAGAAATTAACTGTGAATTTAATTCTACTTTTAAGCAACATTATTTAACTTATTCGAAAATTTTTAAAATTGCACTAAGAAAGTTAAAGTATATGCATTTTAAAGAATTAAAATAAATTTGTTTAAGTTATTAAGTTGTAAATAACAACCTACACAATATTCTATAAAACACCTGAT
This sequence comes from Nephrotoma guestfalica, assembly GCA_963691935.1. NCBI lineage: Eukaryota > Metazoa > Arthropoda > Insecta > Diptera > Tipulidae > Nephrotoma > Nephrotoma guestfalica. Next base: position 23,751,494 of record OY829915.1, read on the forward strand.
GACAAAACAATTTTAAATCCGCCATATTGATAACAACAACGATCTATTTTCACAAAAACGACGCTGTTTAATATTCTGCTTGATATTAAGTATTAAAACCATTTTTATACTTCGTTAGTTAAGAAGTTTTATCATCTGTGAATTTTCTATGAAAAGCGTAATGACAACAACAATTTTAATTCCGCCATATTGACAACAACAACGATCCTTTTACACAAAAACGACGCTGTTTAATATCCTGCTTGATATTAAGTATTAAAACCATTTTTTTACTTCGTTAGTTAAGAAGTTTTATTATCAGTGAATTTTCTATGAAAAGCGTAATGACAACAACAATTGTAATTCCGCCATATTGACAACAACAACGATCCATTTTCACAAAAAAATCGCTGTTTAATATCCTGCTTGATATTAAGTATTAAAACCATTTTTATGCTTCGTTAGTTAATAAATTTTATTATCAGTGAATTTTCTATGAAAAGCGTAATGACAACAACAATTTTAATTCCGCCATATTGACAACAACAACGATCCATTTTCACAAAAATTACGCTGTTTAATATCCTCCTTGATATTAAGTATTAAAACAATTTTTATACTTCATTAGTTAAGAAGTTTTATTATCAGTGAATTTTCTATGAAAAGCGTAATGACAACAACAATTTAAATTCCGCCATATTGACAACAACAACGATCCTTTTACACAAAAACGACGCTGTTTAATATCCTGCTTGATATTAAGTATTAAAACCATTTGTATACTTCGTTAGTTAAGAAGTTTTATTATCAGTGAATTTTCTATGAAAAGCGTAATGACAACAACAATTTTAATTCTGCCATATTGACAACAACAACGATCCTTTTACACAAAGACGACGCTGTTTAATATCCTGCTTGATATTATGTATTAAAACCATTTTCATACTTCGTTTCGAATTTTCTATGAAAAGCGTAATGACAACCAACAACAATTTTAATTCCGCCATATTGACAACAACAACGATCCATTTTCACAAAAAAATCGCTGTTTAATATGCTGCTTGATATTAAGTATTAAAACCATTTTTATGCTTCGTTAGTTAAGAAGTTTTATTATCAGTGAATTTTCTATGAAAAGCGTAATGACAACAACAATTTTAATTCCGCCATATTGACAACAACAACGATCCATTTTCACAAAAACGACGCTGTTTAATATTCTGCTTGATATTAAGTATTAAAACAATTTTTATACTTCGTTAGTTAAGAAGTTTTATTATCAGTGAATTTTCTATGAAAAGCGTAATGACAAAAACAATTTTAATTCCGCCATATTGACAACAACAACGATCCTTTTACATAAAAACGACGCTGTTTAATGTCCTGCTTGATATTAAGTATTTAAACCATTTTTATACTTCGTTAGTTAAGAAGTTTTATTATAAGTGAATTTTCTATGAAAAGCGTAATGACAACAACAATTTTAATTCCGCCATATTGACAACAACAACGATCCATTTTCACAAAAACGATGCTGTTTAATATCCTGCTCGATATTAAGTATTAAAACCATATTTATACTTCGTTAGTTAAGAAGTTTTATTATCAGTGAATTTTCTATGAAAAGCGTAATGACAACAACAATTTTAATTCCGCCATATTGACAACAACAACGATCTATTTTCACAAAAACGACGCTGTTTAATATCCTGCTTTATATTAAGTATTAAAACCATTTTTATACTTCGTTAGTTAAGAAGTTTTATTATCAGTGAATTTTCTATGAAAAGCGTAATGACAACAACAATTTTAATTCCGCCATATTGACAACAACAACGATCCGTTTACATAAAAATGACGCTGTTTAAGATCCTGCTTGATATTAAGTATTAAAACCATTTTTATACTTTGTTAGTTAAGAAGTTTTATTATCAGTGGATTTTCTATGAAAAGCGTAATGACAACAACAATTTAACTTCCGCCATATTGACAACAACAATGATCCATTTTCACAAAAACGAGGCTGTTTAATATCCTGCTTGGTATTAAGTATTAAAACAATTTTTATACTTCGTTAGTTAAGAAGTTTTATTATCAGTGAATTTTCTATGAAAAGCGTAATGACAATAACAATTTTAATTCCGCCATATTGACAACAACAACGATCTATTTTCACAAAAACGACGCTGTTTAATATCCTGCTTTATATTAAGTATTAAAACCATTTTTATACTTCGTTAGTTAAGAAGTTTTATTATCAGTGATTTTTCTATGAAAAGCGTAATGACAACAACAATTTTAATTCCGCCATATTGACAACAACAACGATCCTTTTACATAAAAATGACGCTGTTTAAGATCCTGCTTGATATTAAGTATTAAAACCATTTTTATACTTCGTTAGTTAAGAAGTTTTATTATCAGTGGATTTTCTATGAAAAGCGTAATGACAACAACAATTTAACTTCCGCCATATTGACAACAACAATGAGCCATTTTCACAAAAACGAGGCTGTTTAATATCCTGCTTGGTATTAAGTATTAAAACAATTTTTATACTTCGTTAGTTAAGAAGTTTTATTATCAGTGAATTTTCTATGAAAAGCGTAATGACAACAACAATTGTAATTCCGCCATATTGACAACAACAACGATCCATTTTCACAAAAAATTCGCTGTTTAATATCCTGCTTGATATTAAGTATTAAATCAATTTTTATACTTCGTTAGTTAATAAGTTTTATTATCAGTGAATTTTCTATGAAAAGCGTAATGACAACAACAATTGTAATTCCGCCATATTGACAACAACAACGATCTATTTTCACAAAAACGACGCTGTTTAATATCCTGCTTGGTATTAAGTATTAAATCAATTTTTATACTTCGTTAGTTAAGAAGTTTTATTATCAGTGAATGTTCTATGAAAAGCGTGATGACAACAACAATTTTAATTCCGCCATATTGACAACAACAGCGATTTATTTTTATTTATTTTAAACGTTCTGTTTAATATTCCGGTTAAGATTAAGTATTAAAATAAATTTTCTGGGTTATGAAGTTAAGTTTAGTAATATTGCTCACACTGTTTACTCACTTGGTTACTCCTCTGAGACTCGTGAATTCGGCCGAATCGACAAGTAATTTAAAGAAAATTTGAATTTTTATGGAATTAGTCGAATTAAAATTTGATGAATGAATTCCTAATCTTTTTAATTTATTTTGGTTAACTGTTTTAAATAGCCTAATCCGTCTACTAATGAACGACTTATTTTTTCATTTAGTAACATCTCAGGAAAATGATTTATATTTTGTTGTGGTAAGCTGATTTAGATAGCTCAATTCTTCAACTTAGAGAACATAGCTGAATTGGTCATAGTTTAGCAAGCAGTTTGACGAATATTTGAATTTCTGTCTAATTTCACACCATTAATCTTGTTAGGAGTCACCTCAAAACTTTTTAGTTTAGTTTTGGTAACTATCTAAAACTCAATTCGTCCACTAATGTACAACATATGTATGAATATATAGCTCACACCTCCTAGTAGTCTAAGTGCTAAAAATAGACCGTGTAAAAATGGTTTGGGTGTAAACACGAGCTAATAGACTAGACTTATTTTGCTTTTGCTTTCTCATTGCTACATTTTTCGTTATTTTGTACAGTTTCACGTTTCGTTAAAAAGTTCTCTCGGTATTTATTGTGCAAATAAAATAATTGGAAAATACTAAGTTTCTGTGAGTTTGGTTACGTTTCGGTAAACACCGAATTCACTCTCCAACCTTCGTTTTTGTTCCTAATTTTGTAATCAGTTTAATTTTTTATCAATGTGTATCATCAGTCAAGCGATCTAATTTTTCTTAGTGTCCTACATATTTTTAATTTGCCCAATGAATATAGTTCGAATAATTTTGGTTGTACATCAGGTATACATTGTTGATACCAATTTTTGTAATAAACTTTAATTGTGGATTGAATAACTATTGACAATAAATTAAGGTTGCATATAAACCGACCTTTAATAATCGATACCACAAAAAACTTTCCAAAAACTGCTTTCCAGATAATGAACAAACGAACATTCACATTACTTAAGGAGGATATGAAAGTTGTCTATTAATTAAAGTACCTAAAACTACCGGTATTTCACCATCCGTATATTACCGCTTTCCAAGTACAAACACAAATTTAGAATTTATATCCGCTTTAAGAATTTAATTGTTAATAATTAAACGATCAATAATTTGAAAATAATATTCCAAATAAAAACAAAAAGATTTAAGATAATTTATTTTAATTTATGGCATGTATCTTTAACGTTACAAGAATAAATTTGTGGAACCTAACAAGAAATTTACCTTGACCGAATGTGAAATTAAATTGTTTCCGAACAAATTTGAGAAAATCATTTCCCCCAAACTATCATTAATTATGTCTGCATATTATACAACATTTCGATTCAGTTTTAGGGGTGTAGGTATCTAGATGTTTACGATTACCTGTATCAAACTATAATATTAGGCAAAAAAATACGAACAACTTTATCTTATTTATTTTGGGAGAAATCACATTACAAGAAAATGGTTTTGTTCTACTTACTCTTACATCCATAAACATTATGATTAATGGTGGTTCGGATTTAATTGACATCCGGTCAAAGTGAATGAAAACATTCAAACCAACAACAATATATTAGATTAGATAGAATGCCTTATAAACAAAATGTTGATGGCATAATTATGATGATGATGTGCATAACGTCGGTGGAGGACGAATGCTGGAGCGCCATAATACAACAATAATGATTAAATTTTATTTAAAAAATTACTTTTATTATAAAAGACGAGAAGTTAATTATCGGTAGACAAAATTTACGAAAAAAACATTTCAATAATTGAAATTATAAATTTTTCCGTAATTTGCTAAATATTTCATGAGGTGGACAAAAAATGCATAATTGATGTACACAACAGATTAAATAAAAAAATTGTTATAACTCCTTGACCACAATTTTTAAAGATTATGTGATTTTTTTTTATCTATTTGGGTCTAGTTAAAATTGCGTTCATATAAACACCAAAATATTTTCAGATTGATGGTGCAAAATCCTAATTTCGCTTTTATTACAAATTTTATTCAAAAATCACAACCGGCTTTTGTCAACATATGTGCCGAAAGGAAATGAAATTTATTTAGATGCCAGGAGTATGGTATTTAGTACTTTTATTTTATTGACACAACCACCTTAGTCCGTACGATGAATTGGTAAAGAACGGTTATTGGCCGTTGATGAGACCAATATATTAAGCTCGTACTTGCTGAACTCATAATGAACGAACAGCCTGGAAAAGTTCTTTTTGACAAGGTTATACCGGGTGTTTCTTTTAAACTGAGACGATCAAATATCTCGAAAAATAGCCACTCTACTGAAAAAATGTCCATAATCAAAATTTATCATACCGCGGGGGAAATACATTAGTGCAAAAAATAGTCCCCCACCCCCCGCTTTGTAGGTGGGGCGGAGGTAACTTTTAAACTAAGATAGGAAGCCATATTTTTTATTGCAAATACGGATTCTACGACTAAAAGTACGTATTATTTGAATGAAATATTTTGTTCGGTTCATGATAGATGGCGTTGTAATCGACGAAATTCAATTTTTTCAATTTCTCCTTCTTAGAACACACGCATTCGATTCTGCAATACGTTTGAAATAAAAAACATCACGTTTTCATTGGAAATACTCGAAATTCGTCATCAAAACAATTTATTAATGTAAATGGCAGGTGAATAAAACAATGTTAACTTAAAATAAGTGTTCAAAATGTTGGCCTGCAACTTCAATGCACTTATTAATACGCATTTCAAATGATTGTACACAACTGAGAAGTGTGTCTGGTTGAATTTCAGCACACGCATTTCTGATTCGCTCAATCATGTTCTCAAGTGTTGTTGGTTCTTGTTTGTAAACTTTGTCTTTGAGACAGCCCCACAAAAAGAAATCTGGCGAAGTAAGATCTGGTGATCTGGCAGGCCAATTTACCGGACCAGCCCTACCAATCCAGCGACCATTGAAATCACGATCAAGTATTTCACGTGCCACCACCGAATAGTGTGCAGGACAACCATCATGTTGAAACCACATGTTCCGTCTCACTTCTAAGCTCAAATTTTCAAGTAATGTTGGCAGTTCATTTTCCAAAATGTTTCGGTACATTTGATCATTCAAGTTGCCTTCAATAATGTAGGGGCCTATGAGTTTGTTGCCAATTATTCCACACCACACGTTGACAGTCCTAGGACGCTGATGTTGAACTTGAACTTGACGAAGCCAGTGCGGATTTGTAACACTCCAATAATGCATGTTGTGTCCATTAATCGTTCCATGGTTTGTAAAAGACGATTCGTCAGAGAACCTTACGCAACGAAAAAAATTGGGGTTTTGTTGTATTTGTTCACGTGCCCATTGACAAAAAGTTACCCGATTTTGGAAATCAGCGCCATGAAGATCTTGGTGTAAAGACACATGATATGGATGATACTTGTGCCGTTTTAAAATTCTCCAAACACTGGTGAGGGACAATCCGGAATCGCGAACTATTTCTCGTGTACTAACATGACGATTATGAGCCACTGCTGCCAATACAGCAATTTCATTATTTTTTCCAGTGACTGTTGCTATACGAGTCCTCTTTTTCGGTTGAACATTTCCATCAGTAATAAATTGTTTGATAGTACGGCCAAATGAAGCACGTGAACGAATCCTATCCGGAACACGTTGAGCTAAGAAGGATAAATTGAAAGAAATGAATTTCGTCGATTACAACGCCATCTATCATGAACCGAACAAAATATTTCATTCAAATCATACGTACTTTTAGTCGTAGAATCCGTATCTGCAATAAAAAATATGGCTTCCTATCTTAGTTTAAAAGTTACCTCCGCCCCACCTACAAAGCGGGGAGTGGGGGACTATTATTTTGCACTAATGTGTTTCCCCCGCGGTATGATAAATTTTGATTATGGACATTTTTTCCGTAGAGTGGCTATTTTTCGATATATTCGATCGTCTCAGTTTAAAAGAAACACCCGGTATATAAAACGAAAACCATCTAATGGCCGACCATGCGATGTTTATTTAAATCAAAACTAATCATATAAAGGTAATCTCAGCCGATTCCTACATAACATCATTTTAAATTGTCCAATTCGATAAATTTAATATATGGAAATTCCGTTTTCGATCTTAGCGATCGAAACTGATCAAGTACTTTTTAAGGCTATCTGGAACAAGAGGAAAGAAGTGGAATATTCAGCTGCATTTAACATGTATTAGAATAAGCTTTCATTGATTTGATCCTTACCATTACGTAATATGAGTTCTCGAAAAATTGTTTTATTTATTAAACAAAACCTTGATTTAATGACTGAAGCTAGTACCCGGTAGAATCTCTATATAATCTGGGAAATAATGAAAACACTGACACTGTAAAATCCGACAGATTCACAAATTGTAAAATTTCGTAGTTTTTTTTATTGTATTTCAATTGTATTTCAAAGAGCACCTCTTACGCCATTATTCAACCTTATTTCACTGCTCGGGCAAATAATTGAAACACTGAAAACTCAAAATCCTTATAAACAAATGGGAAAATTTCGTAGTGTTTTGATTTGTCTAATTTTATTTCAAATAGCACCATACACGCCATCATTAATATATGTCACTACTCGGTAGTATCACTGTGATCTGGCCTACAATAATCTAATACCAATCTGGCCCGCATTGATATTGGCTCTATACCGTCTATGCGTAGCTGCAACAATTACTCCTCGGCGTCATCCGTGAGCGTCGCAGCACGTCGTACGTTTTTCTCTGTCTCGGAAGAACCTCTGGCAAAATCACTTACTTCAAGTTTACCGTCGTTCTCTGTTACATAAATAATATCCGCACCTTATTCATCGAGATGATCAATCGTCAACTCCATTCACTATGGACTCCAACTTTCTTGGTTTTTGCTGACAAAATCTTTTGCTTAGTTCGTTTCTCTCTCCTTGAACTGAGGCAATATCCCGGTTTAATAGTTCATCATTTTCGAGCTGGCTCAGCTGATTTTCTTTATCCGCTGTCTTCTCACCACCACTCGATTCCACAAAGCTAAATGATTTTTTCCGCTCAATGGCACACACTTCATGATTTCCATCATCTTGTTTCACCTTATTATCGGCAGCCATTTCCAACATCTGGTCCCCACCGTCCTCTGAATGTTTGACTTTCGGCTCCGCATCGCCTATACAATGGTCTCTTTTGACATATATTGTGTTACTCTCGATTGGTCCAGTTTCTTCTCGAAGTTTCCATTGCGTATGGTTCTGGTTTTGTTATTCAAACTCTCCGATTTATTTGTTCTCTAATTTGTTGCAACCGTTTAATTCGTTTAGGTTGATCAAATTTTTGATTTTTTTGATCAAATTTTTGATTATTTTTTAAATTTTGTGAAACAGCCAATAACGGCACCAAAGCAAAATTCAAAGGCAGAAAAAGCCTCTACCATCTCACGTTTATTATCTAATTTTCCTTCTTTAATATCTTCGAACTCATAACTATCCGGGTCTAATCTTTGCTTCTCTACAGTATTATGTGTAGTCGCGATATTAATTAATGTTTCCACCTTCTAATATTCATAATCACACCGCTGTCACCAATTGTTACGAATTTTCACGATAGCAGTATCTCACTTTCATCACTCACTCATCTTTTACTGGATAATTGCTACATGTAGCAACCTGAACTTCACAGTGAATCACCAACTGAAGTGGTAGTTGTTGCTAAAATATTTTGTATTGACTGTGGCTAAACCACAGTATTCATCCAATTCTTCATCGGACCCTAAATAAGTACAGGGTTATCCAATAAAGGCGCGCTAATTTTCGATAGGAATTACGGCTATAATGAATATTATTTTTGACAGCTGTCATTGTCATTCCTGTTCAGTAAGGTTAGACATTTTGTAAAATGGAGCGATACACATTGCAACTACGTGTTGAAATTATTGAAACTTACTATTGAAATAAGTGTTTTATTCGCAAAACTTATCGTGCATTATGTGTTATTTATGGTGTACATAACTGTCCGTATAAAAAAGTGTACAAGAGGATCGAAATTTATCACTTCCTCAACGTTCACAACAGTTACGACCATCATATGACACAACATGGCGCAGTTTACGTAAAGACTTGGGCTTAAAGGCAAATAAGTTCCAACTAGTCTAAGAACTGAAGCCATTGGACCGTCATAAGCGTCGATTATTTATTGATTTTGCTTTACACAAATTGGAGATTTTTACTGGAAAATTTTGTTCAGTGATGAGGCTCATTTTTGGTTAAACGGCTATGTCAACAACCAAAATTGCAGAATACGAATTTAAATGTATGGTGTGCTTTTCATGCACGTGGTGTCATCGGTTCTTATTGTTTCCCCCTAAATGAGCATGGACACCACGTCACCATTGATGGAGCACGTTACAGATCGATGACTAGTGATTATTTGTTCGAAAGCATGTAAAACATTAATATCAATGAAATGTGGTTTCAGCAAGGTTTTTATTTTAATTTACTTGTGAATTTTTACTAAGCCACTGTTAATATTTTAGGGAAGCTATACAGTCAATTACTAGCTTGCAAACAATCAAAAGTTGAGGACGTACTACGAGCAAACAAATTTTCATGATTAACTGTTAGCATTTACATTTTTATATTAGCTCTTAGATTACAAAGCAAATACATTTTCTGAATGCATGTTACTTGAAAAGCAACACTAAACACTTAACGCGTAAATAGAGCACAAAACATCAGGACTATGATAAACAAATTCTGAAATCTGGTAAAGGAAAAATCATTCAACGGTTGAATAAATCCACATATGAATTACAGAGGAACGTTTTAAGTACTCCACCTAAATCAAAAGCAGCAACACAGACACATTACGTACTGTGTGTAACATATATATGTACGTATTCTAAAAAAGTTTAATAAATTTTTCTATTCATATTCAGTTATGTTATTTACGTATAAGAACCGCGTAGGCATTCCATCCGCGTGAGAGAGCTGATATGATAAGAAATATCTAAATATGTCACCTGAAACCTTCATACCGTATACATGTAGATATCCTTTTTGATAAAATAAAATTTATTAAAATACAAAAAAAGAACTCACACATCTTAGATTCCACATATACACCCATTAAGTCCTCCATGTACATATGCTATGCTTACCTGCTATGCCTTGGTTGGCATCAAAAGAAAGTATAGAGCGTTCAAAAAATATGAAACCGTAATAGCATAATAAATCATTTCCAACAGTAAAAGTAAAGCAGAACGGAAATAAAGAATTTTTTTTTTTGCTTTTCGTACAATTTTTATATTTCCAAAGAATCTTTTTTACCTCAAAGTAAAGCAAAAATATGTAATAATAACATCAATTTATGTTAATGTAACTTCACTTGTAATGAGAGTACTCAAATTAATGTATTTTTATGTTTTACCTACCTGTCTAATCTTACCTTGATAATTTTTATTTTTTCGCCCGTTTCTTTATTTTTCAATATTCATATATATGGCGCCTATGCAGAGGTAGTCGATATTTTACGCATTCCAGGGGAGCGGAAATGAAATTTCAAATTAATTTTACTCGACATTCAAACTACGCTCTATATAGGCTTGAAACGTTATTTGGTAGAAAAGATCGAATTTTAAGACCGCTAAAAGAAACATGAATCATTTTGTTTTACGGTATAGTAGCTTAGTTACTAAAGTTCTGTAACCTGATCATCCTGAATTAGGCCAGCTCTTAGTCGACCAAATTTCGTTTGTAGGTTATAAATTTCTGATTTGCAGAAACGAGCAAATAATCTTATTTCAAACATTTGCCGTTTTAACTAAGTAGTCCCTGATGTATCAAACCGTCAAAGTTGGTCGGAACTCATTTTGGATTCCTATTTTCATATTTATCATCGGAAAAATGACGAAGCACATAAGTAGAACATTTAGAGATTCCGATGCAGAACTCATATTTGAATCTAAACCGCTTTCCAAAGCCACAATTAGGAGTCATATTGTAATCGAATTTTTATAATGAAACTTAAGTTTGGCGAATGGTTAGGTTCTAATAAATTTCAGAGACAAATTTTTAACCAATTTTTATAAAACAAACCGAGATCAATTTGTATGAATCGGAAACGGTTTAGTTCAACAAAAATTGGTTATTTTATCAAAACACAATCCAAAGTAACATTGGAAAGCCATTTTCATCATACTGGTAAACTGAGGTTTATTTCAACCGGTGCTGGCTTATTTTGGTGAAAATAGCCAGCCGTTTCTTAATATCACATCCTGAACTCATTGCAATCATATTGTTATCATGCAAAACGAATTTAATCCTAATCTGTAACGAAATTTCGAATTGTCTATTTTAAAATTAAGTTTCATAAATAATTCGCTATTTTGCAGAAACAAATCCGAAAACCATTTCGGAAAACACAAAATTTATAAAACAAGTAACCAAATATCACGACACATCAATAAAAAATGTAAATCTAACAAACGGAGCCTGAAGCAAGCCTATTGTGAAACCCTTGGCATATTAATCTCGCTGAATGGTCTAGATCTGTTACAGATATACGCCAAACTTAATGTTGATATCTAAGTGTTTCCACTAAAAACATTAAAATTTACATTTATAATTTAATAAATTTTCTAGTTCCTTGAAATTTCATTTCATTAGTAAATTAATAGCCTATTTTTTGCTAGTTGACCACGTTCCAACACTTACTTCAGAAGTAATTTTAGTGTCTTCTTCCCAATTATTTTATCCAATTTGCCTTGATCGTAGCACAGCACAGTTCAAGTTTGAAATCTATCAAATTTCCTTAAAAAAAAATTTTATCGATTCCAACTACTATACTACATGTCCCCATAATCGTTTAATAAAATATAGTTCCGCCGCAATTGACCACTTTACAGAACTCCTTATAGCATATTTTAGGATCCTAAATTCATCTAACACGCTACATTTAATAAATTTTGGTTAAAAATGGTCTAATTTCGATATAGTGAGCTATTTCAAATTAAGTGACAATTAGGTTCTACAAATTAACAACAAACAACAAAGAAAAATGGCTCAGATTTAATAAATTTTTACATTCAGGAAATGATAATCACATTTCAATCCATTAAAAAAAGTGGCCCTAAAATTACCTCGGATATGCTCATCTTACAAAATTTTATTTAAAGCTTTATTTACAGTTGTAAAGTGACTGTGTATTCACTAAGTCAATTAAATATCCACTAAATAGACATGATATTCATTCATCGTTCCAATATAAAAACTAATAAAATGTAATTAAAAATATTACATGCAGGAAGTAAAAGTTTCCATTCTAACTTTCATTTATGTAGTACCAATTTGTCAAAATGGATCAACGAGTTATTATAACTTTGTGTTGATTATTCCATGTACTTCAATTATTTACACGCTTATTAAATATACAAACTAGTGCATGCTCGAAGTGAATAACAAATTTTATTTTTAACAAAATTGTTTACATAACACATTTTTATTCACTATTTAAACCAATAAAATCAGATTAAAAATATTACATGCAGGAAGTGAATACATTCATTGGTACCACGCCGTTTACGTATAAGAATATAAATCAAAACTTAAACCAACCTAGACTCAAATACGTCAATAGATCACTGTTGTATTTTGCTGATTACGTGCAATCTTAATAACTATTTGCTTATTACATGCAAGAAGTGAATATCAATTTTCATTTAACAAAAGTTAGTAAAATAATTATATATTTGATATAATTTCTAATATCCTAAAACTGTACCTAATACTTTATTTACGAATAATAATTTTTAGCCATAATATCCGCTAGGTTTTCTATTTTATTTTGAATGTTTGTCAAACCTTTTTACTTTATTCCTATGAGCATTACTAACTATTTCACAAAAGGATGACCACCAGTCAAACCTCAAAACTGGAGTTCTTTTGATATTGGTATTGATTTGATTAACCAACCCAAAAGTTTAATGTCTGGTATTTTATAAAAGAAAATAGTTGTAGAACTTCAGATATCTGATGAATGCTTCTTGCATCTTTACTAACTTCATAGCTGTAACAAAGAAAATATTCATTTCCTAAATGTAATAATTTTAATGAAATTTTATAAATGTGAAAATAAATGCGTGAAATAAATTTATAAAATGTTCTCTAATTAAACGTGGCCATTTATTAAACTTTGATAAATAAACATAAATATTTACTCCGGGCATGTAATAATTTGATTATTTTATACCTGAGATAATAAATATTTAAATTATACGAAATCAGCAAAATTTATTGATCCATTTGAGTGTGAATAACAAATATTTACATTTTGTGTTTTAATTTAAACTCTAGTAAATGGGATGTAACGCAGGAAGTGTTCACTTCTTGCATGAATTATTTCTAATATTTTTTACTGGTTTAAATATTTACCGAAGTTTTAAAAAATATACTATTTTTATCTGTTTTAAATGATGGTTAATAAACACTGCTAAATAATATTGATATTCACTTCGCGCATGTAATAATTTGTACATTTCATAATCTTCAGCACGTTATTATAATAATCCATTGATCTATTTTAGCGTTGATATGCATTTAGTGAATTGATTTTAACGGTTATAAATAATTGATTTTAGCAACGGTATTCGTAGTATTCACTTCTCATAAGTAATAAATTTAATTGAACATAATTAGTTGGCCAATTAATATTTTGAATCAGCAGATTGATTCAATAAACCATTGATTTATTTTAGTGGTTTTTTATTTAAACTCGTATACAAAAATGGTTGTAAAAATGAAAGTATCCACTTCCTGCATGTAATATTTTTTAATTTTCCTAACCAATTAGGTTTAAATTGTTGAAGAATGTAGTTATTATAGTAAATTTTATTAAATGAAATTTAACATTTAATTCGAGTTAGAAATAATTTGAAGGCGATGCGCTTTAATTGTTTTATAAATAGTTCAGATAAGTTTATAGTTTTTATTTTTCGTCTACCCCTGGTCCATTACCACTCCAACCAATACTCTCGCGGCCATTACTCACGGCTCTCTTCATTACCCATCGGCCATTCCACCCCGCCATTACCACCCAGGTGATAACCCCCAATGTGGGATGATGCAACTTCATTCTGAAACTTTTTACATAAATTGGGAAATCACAATGATTTGTAACCAAAATCGGTTCACCTTAAGTGACAGCTTTCATAGGAGCTTTCCTGTTTTTTGCAAATAATTTAAAAATAATATGATTTACAAGAAAAAAGATTATAATTTTAACGATTTTAAATACAATTTGCATCAATAGCGGTCCAGACCAGTTTTCCAAAATTTTAGCAAGTATTTCATTGTTCTGCTCAGATGGATTGATTGATTGATGAGAACGAAGCTTAATATTTAGTTAAGTGAATTTTGGTCTAAGTGAGTCCTCCAAGTGAATTTTGGTCTAAATCCGTGCACCGGAAATGGCGGTTTTGATATAAAAGATTTCTCGTGTTTTGCAAATATTTTGATAAGTAAATAAAATTTACGGAAAAACAATTTAAAAGAAAATGATTTTAAACAAAATAAGTTCAGATCATTTTTTAAATTTTACCGGAAATGACAAGCTTTATTGTAATAAAAAATGACCAAAATTCGTTATCTTTTCCGCCCAGGCGGATCGACTGTTAGTAATAAAACTTCATACTTAAAATAATTCTATTAATTGGAAGATTGTTGTGTGATCTGGTGCAAACCTGAGTAGCACTTACAACAACAAAGTACTAAACATAATAAATTTAAAAATTAAATTTATAACCAATGAGGGTTGGCCTGTTTAGTTTTCTGAATTTTTAGTAGGGATGTTTTTTGGTTTTACATGACAGATTTATCGAAAGTTCTGTTAGTTAAATTTGCCACGTTAGATATCAAGTGTTCTGGCCTGAATTTGAATTTTGAGCGCATCAGACGGCATTCACCGCTTTGATCGCATCGGACAGCTCTAAATCGTATTTATAGACATTTATTTTCAACACTTTTCCAGTTTTTTCAGTCTAGTGAAACTGGATATTTTATTTCTTATGCAAATTATCCTGTACACGTTCGCTCCTGTAGCGGTAGTTAAATTGATATTATGATTTCTGTTATTTCTAGTTCCTCTCGAACAGAGCAGTTGTGTGTCAGACAAGTTATCATACCTTGTTTTAAACCAATAAGATCCTGATCACCAGAATTTGTAATTGAAATATTCATCAACCGTAGTTTTGGTGGCTGACGCAATCAGCTGAATTATCTCCTGATTTGATGTATCTCAATTTCTGTGGTTCGGTAAGATTCCTAATTTCTGACACTCTGTTGGCGACTTAAGCTTTATATTTCTTGATATCTCCTTGAATCCAAAACCACACTATGGTTGAAACGGTCCATGCGATAAATGGTATTTGCTGTGTTCTAACGCTTGTTTTACTTCGTTAAGGATCTTAGCCAACAGAAGAGTATAAACGGCTTCTAGCATTAATATTACATTTGATTTTGTCGCCACGACTCTTCTCTGAGGCGACATAATACGCTTGTTCTGAATCATCGCTGAGACATTTTAATTTGTGTTTGAAATTAACCCATTGTTGCGCTATTGATTACAATTTCGATGTTTGATTGCTTGCCAATTTTCATAAATTTCTTCTTTGAAGAAGTTCAGTTAGTTGGTTTTGAATGGTTTGTGTCTCTTTCATTGCATCGCATGCATTCATAAGATCATCGACCTAAAAGTCTGTTTGTAGCACTTTTGAGGTCTTTGGAAATTTCTCACTATCGTCTTCTGCTAGCAGACGTAAGGTTTTTACTGCAATATAAATGAGAGCATCTCTTCCGTTAGTTACCGTTTTTAGTTGATATTCTTGAATTTTAACCGGAGGCGAGTTTTGCCATAAAATTCGTTGAAATTCTATATCTTTCTTGTTTATTCAGATCTGCCGAAACATTTTCTTTATGTCGGCTGTTATTGTTGTTGTTGCCATCATTTCATTGCAACGCCAAAGATCTTTAATGACTGCCTTTGACCTAACTTTGGTTTAGTGTATACTTGATGGCTTGACAACAGCGTGATCAGGTTATAAATGTATAATTTTCCATCGTTTCGTTCTGTTTGTTTGACTTTCATAATGTCGAAATGTTGAAATCTTTTTGGATTTTCTTAGGTTTGATTGCTATTGAAAAGGAATTCTAAGATTCAAAAGTGTGGTTTCTTGGTAAATGTAGCCCCTCTGTCTCCCAGAATTTGATAAGAATTTTTTCAAATTACGCTATTGAATTTTCTTGGTTGTGATTGCGACGGTATTTGTCAACTGGCGGTTTGTTGAGTGTGCGTTACTAGATCTTCCTAAAAATATCCAACATAACTTTGTATGTCGAGCAATTGCTTGTTAATTGTTCACTTTTATCACATCCTGTAACACGATGTAGTCATCTGCAAAAATAAGCTGGTTTATCGGTTCTGTCATATGGAAGTGAGGCTCAACCACCTTGTCTAAATTATCCCAACTCTGGGTTATTATTATTTTCCGCGGTAGGTGGTCAATTATTTTATTTACTATATAGGCTTCTATCTCTAAGTTATATTTTTTTATAACGAGCATGATCGATAGTCTTGCTGATTTTTGTCGAGTATATTCATGGATTTGAATTTGGAATAATCTTCAAGTTGGTGGTTTTGATTACAGAGATTACAGGTTCTTATTGGATTCAATGTCAATAGAGTGGTTCTGGTGACGAGTATGACTTTAGAGTAGACACTTTCTAGTGGTGTCATATAAAGATCGTATGGCTTATGCGGATTTAAGGACCAATACTAGTTTAGCATATTACTGTTTAGTTTATAAGGCAACGGTTTGTTAGACTAGCGCAATGATCTAATTAAACTACAACTGATGGGGTTTAATAAGAAAATGAAATGACATAGAAGGTGAGCCATCTGTTGGTCAGTTTTTCGTTTTAAGCTAATCTTATTTAATTTTAGTACTTTTTGTTATCTCTTCTAAAAAGTTCTTTGACATATGAAAATCCAGAAATATGCCATTTATCATCATGGAGTCGCTAACAACACAACAATGCGCATTTTGATTGTCCAAACTTATTATGTAAATGATTATTTAAAACAACAACATTTCGTAAATTACGAGGGAGTTTTGGTCGATAAGGACGTCCTACTGAGCGTGCAGTTGGCAAAATTATTGATCGTTTTGAAGATACTGGTTCAGTAGAAGGTCGTAGACCGTAACAACATGTTCATCCAGTTTGTACTCTTCATGCAGTTGCAGCCGTTAGTGAGAGTGTTCGACCAAGCACATCAACTAGACATCATTTACAAGAACTAAACATTTCACGAAGCACATTACGACGCACTTTGCATGTTGATCTTCATTTGAATCCATACAAAATTTCAACTAACTCAAAAATTGAAGCTACCAGAACATTTAAATTATCGTCGTTTTGTTAATTGGATGCTTGACCGAAATGAAGGTTTTTCGTCAAAATCATCTTTAACTATAAAGCTCATTTCCTCATTAATGGGCACGTCAATAAGCAAAATTGTCGAATTTAAGGGAGCTTCATGTTTTTCATGAAGCAGAAGTTCATGCTCCAAGATTCACTGTTTGGTGGTTTTTTTCGGCTGGTGCCATCATTGGGCTGTTCTTTTTTAAACGAACAGGAAAATGCCCTTACAGTGAATGGGGAACGTTATTGCAACATGTTAACTGTTTTTTGTGGCTCAAATTTGAATGAATTGCCGGTGCCACGCAAGTCTCGCAACAATCCATTTATTGTCAACAAAATTTGCTGATCGCATAATTTCAAAGAATTGTGAAGTTTTTTGGCACCAAGCAGCCCGGATATAACACCACTTGATTATTTTTTGTGGGAGGGCCATTTTTTCTCGCAATTTCTTCCTTCAAATGAGCCAAAAACGCTATGAAATATTCGTTGTAAATAGTTTTTAATTTCTCTAGATAGTTGACGAATAAATACCATATGCATCTCAAGATACGTAGGTCAAAACATTATGACGATTTTCCCATTTTTAATTTTTTCTGAAATAACTGCCAATTTCGAGTGACCAAAATATTCAGCAAAATATCGACGTTTGTTCGGCCACGTATAATCTCAGAAAGCTAACGTTTAGCTGTTGCACTTGATGGAACAGAGTCCGTGTTTAATAATTTAAAATCATTTTTTCGTTGTTTTGAAAATTTCAATAGTGGCGTTACTAAAACAACTGTAACTTGTAACCTAATGGTCGGATTGTCATAAAATCGTATCGACACGTATCGGAGGCACGTTGTTTGAAAATTGGTATTTTCTAGATGTGCCATCTATGTGTTAGCATTTAAACTTAGTGAGTGACGTAATAGTTAGTTTTACCTTCTGTGCTAGAACACTAAATGCTAAGTCTGTCTCCATATTAAATAATTGAGACAGCAAACTAATCAGGCTTTTAAGCTCTAACAATTAAAACAAAATAAAAATCCACAGAATTTACCTCAATAATTCTCGATCCATTATCTAAAAAATTCAGCATACATTTACTTTTATGGCGCGTACGTGAACAAAAAAAATCAAAATAATTTAAACACGCGAAATACAGATAAATTTTTGTTATGAAGACATTTTGTCATCAATTTACAATTCTATTAATAATAACAATAAAATTATCTATATAAACTACATGCACAACTGTCATACGTATACATAAAGGCCACAATAAATTTACAAAACAACAAGTACATTTTCCACTTATGTTGTCCTTGTTCGGCACACAGCCATAAATTTTATATGCAAATTTACTGGATTACATGTCTATCAATAACCAAACGTTGGAGAGAAGCTGAAAATAAAACTAAAAGTTTTTCGAATTTTAATGTAACTGTATCGTTTAGTAAATCGAAATACTTTGGTAAAATAATGGACCAAAATTAGTTTTAAATAAATATTGGAATTGTGCAACATTATAGGTTATGCTCTATAATTGATATATAGTGCAGCCATTAAATGTTTTTGCAATGCAGATTTTTCGATGAAACACGGTTATAATACGTTCACAACCAAAAAATTGTTTGGATTAAGAGCTCAACATCCCCAAATACCATATGCGTTCACATTTTTACCTCATTATGTAAATTATTATGCATATACATATGATACAATACAGTCTTGATTAATTATGATTAGGGTAGGTACATAATGTTATATTCTATAATTGGGCATATGTGCACGACATAATTAAAAAATGTTTATACGCAGGAAACTCTTATTTCAGTAACCGAAATGTTATAGTAACAAACTACTTTATAAAAAAATGATTTTACTAAAATATTTATCAACTGTCAACCAACGAGTATCTAGTGTAATTTCAGTGTTCCTTTTTTTTGTAATAATCAATTATTTTTTTATTTATTTAGAGACGATAAAGACTTTTGGTGACCTTCGAAATTGTTTAGGGTTTAGTAAAATATTAGTATCCGGTTACAGTTGAAGAAACAAATCAGTCACTATGTAAATATTTAACATATCTGGAGGACATAATTATGTATATTTAGACGTGATAAAATACATGTTCTATTGACAGCCCAATTATACGCCCTAAATAAAATAATAGTCTTTATATTTAAGACAATAATATTACTATTACAATGTTATGCAATTTAAATATATTAAATGGTATTTTACAAACCATAATTATTGGGTAATTTGAAACAAATTGACCATGTCTGGAGGTGAGGAAAGAATCAATTTCTCTTATACGTAAACAGAATGCGTAGTTGACATGAGTTCTTCAAATTCCCAAACTTTTTCAGCTACCTCACGTTAACTAATCTGAATTAATCAATCTCTGTTTTCTATACCGCTTGACCCGATTACATAAACTGCTTGCAGCTGATTAATTAAGATGATGTTTGTTTTATGATACTCGTGTAGTTTCCACGATACAGCTTATTCGACTAATATAATATTCTTTTTGAAACTGGTGAGTAACATAATTATTCCAGTGTGCCAATAAAAACCTATAATGATTCCAAGGAGCAGGGAAATCGACGATTTTTCATGTTGCGTAAAAACCTAATGCGTATGAATCATTGGACAAAGACAACTCCTTTTTTCCATTTAAGATTTGAAGTGTTACATTCTACTTCGGTAGCCGAACAATTTCTACTGTTATCAACATTATCTGTGATCTATGATGGCTTCAGTTTAAACCATTTTCGGACCTAAATTATTGTAGTTTGAGCAGTCTTCATCTCCGGAATCTTCCTCTGTTTCGTTTCCATCTACCGCTGAAGTAATGAAAATTGAATGTTGAGGTTCTGAAACATCTTCCTTATAGCTCCATGCTTTATCTTCGCCCAAAATTTTGTGGAGAGTCAAACGTTTTCGCCTAACAAAAAAACTATATAACATAAAAAGAGCCAAGGTGCCAAATTTGGTTATTCAAATTTAACCACCGAAAAAATACTTTTAACGAAACTATGAATTAATTCAAAAATTGCAAACATTTCCGTTGTGGCTAAGCAGTCCATCAATCTGAAAGTATTGCTAAATGATGAGAAAATCATGTAAGATATTGGAATGTACCTAAGGCCCACTAAGAAATCACAATTTTAAAACTCATGAAACACCCTGTCAGACCATTAGAAAATCATAGTACTTACTAGGGACACTCATATAAGCCTATTATCACTGAAGTGTATGCTAATTGGTTAGAAAATACTTAGAATGATTTTGGATTGTCCCTATAAGGCTTATAGGGAAACGCCCTGTCAGACCCATTAGAAAATCATATAACTTACTAGGGACATCCCTTTGAGTTTAACTAGTCCACCAATTTCACTGATGTTCATGTTAAATGATCAGAAAACACTTAGAACGACTTTGGAAAATACAGAAGACCCAAATTTCAAGGAACATTGTAATTCTTGGCAAATTTAAATATTTCACACTCCTAGAATTTGGACAATATAAATACGCCTGAATTTTTACTTTTACCAATACTATTACAAAAGCTTGTATGCAATGTAATAATTGTAATTAATTAAATAAGAGGCTTTTCTTAAAATTTGTAGATTGTTGTTGGGCTTTTGATCTGTTCTTTTTTCTAGTTCAACTAAAAACTCATTACACTTATAGCTCACCTTGAGACTTGACATTTGGATAATTTCGCGATAATTGATTTTACAATATCTTCTACTTTTTTAAATCTTTCAGAATCGGCATCTCGATTTTCTTCGAGCCATTCTCTGATCAGTAGCGTTCCATTTGCCTTCTATTTAAACCTTAGTGGAAAATTTAACCTTATCGTATAATTTATTCGAAGCGTACACGTTCCATGAGTTTTTTTATTTATATTCATCGACGAATTTCTAAGCACGCTGGATAGTCCGTTCGATAACATCTGAAGTCAAACGATTTTCGTCGATATTCATGACAATTTTGTTCGTTGAAATAAAAATAATACTTACATATATAATGGAATCAGTTGTTAACCAAGTCGGGCTTTCCAGGTTTAAACAACAGTAACACTTTGGTGTCACTTTTAACACAGAAATGCATCGCTTGTCAATTATACCGTCAGACACATTTTCCATAATTGCAGCAGAATAGGCGCCACTAGAACTGATAAAACCGGTGCGTGCAAAATCCCCAGAATAATAATAATTTACTCCGGCCAGCCGTTTATCCGATATGGTGTAACAAATTTGTCAATATCCCAAATTAATTGATCAAAGCACAAATGATGAATTGCTGCTTGTTTCCACTAAAAGCTCTGTATATTACAGAATGTTCCCAATGTTCTAAAAATATGTGGCCTTGAGCGTTGCCATGACCAAAGTTATGCCGTTCCAGGAGACTAAGTATTTTTTGCACAAGCCCAGTATGCACCATAGTTAACCTTGCTTTGTGAAAAGAAACAATAAATGGAGAATTGTATTTATCATTGCACTTAATTTAGTGTGTTAATCCAAATCTAATAAACATATTTAGATGAGCGGTAATTTTGATTATACAACAAAAATTATTAGATATTGTGATAGAGAATTATTTTTTTTGGTCTAAAATACTCATTCCCTCTCTGGAACAAGGAATTAAATTTGTATCAATACCGTGCACAGTTTGGTAGCAATTTGGTGGGCAGTCTGGGTAACAGACCAACTCAAAAAATTTTTTTTCTGAAAGTTTACCAAGCAGAAACAAGATCACAGCCTAAACATCAAGGTACCAACAATCCCAGACGTGTTGTAATTTAGGTTGCAATTCGTTTACCCCCAAACCCCACGACCAATCTCCACCAACTTGAGCTGCGGAAAAAGGGTAATTATATTTGTTGCCACAGAGGTCACTGTTTGGTAATTGTTATTCGAAAATATAATAATTTGAGAAAAATTTTATTATTTGAAATTGTTAAAGTGTCCAACTGCCATCAAACAACACTGTCTCCACATATTACAGTTGAAACTTTCGTGAAAAATTGTTTGTGGTCTCTCTCGCTCTCAGGGTGCTGCATTCGCCTCGATCCATCGCTCTCCAGCCAACTGACTTGATAGTTTTGTATGACTGCGATAGATGTTAAGATAGCAAATGCTTGATTGGGAGTAGAACACTTGGTGTCCAGCTGCGATTTGGGCTTTTATTTCTTCCTGTATATCATTCAACGATGCTATTACTGACTCGAGGTATTTAAAGTTTACAATGCTATCAAAATTATGGTTGCCGATTCACCTAAATTTAATTGTATTGCAGAAAAATTCTAAAACCAGTGTTGACTTACGGTGTATAGAGACCTCATGCATTTTTTGTGATTTCAACCTTTTTCCTAAAACATCATATGTCGTTTTTGTCGTTTTATGACATGGTTTAGTTATTCGCGGTTGAAGCTCAACTATGTTTTCTTGCGTTTTCCTTAATCTATGTCTAAAAGCTTCTTCTAGTGGAATTCGGCACACCAACAGCGACAAAAGATTTTTCTGATTAGAGCTCTAACAATTAAAGGTTTTCGTTGGAAAAGGACCATCGTTAGACTTTTGCAACTAACCAGTTGATATAGTTTTGCAAATTATGAGCATCGAATGACATAAAGTGGGATAAATTGAAAATAGTGATACGGTTAAACTACACGAAAGCGAAAAATGAAGTTTTAAGATCCTTGGTTTGCTGACTCCTCATTAGCCCTCATTACGCAAGACGCTTACTAGATTTCAAATCAAAATTTGTGATCTAAAACGAAATTTGGATGAGGTTTTCCACATAAACTTTAACCGAAAATTAAGCGACACACATAACTTTACAATAATCAAATGTCCGTGAAAACAATTGTGAAAATAACAGTTTATCGAAAATACAATTAATCGAAACAAAATTGTTCAGCTAAAAGTTTCTGTTAAACATCAGTACTTGCAGGTAAAAGGCAATTATTTTTACGAGGTGCGCAATTTATTTGAATCAAACTGAATGAATGAACTTGAATCTTTACTGGAGAAAATTAGATGATTGATGAGAGATGATAATCTAATATTATCCTTAAATATCATCCGTAAATACGTGAGTTTTGATCTCAAATCTCACTAGAAACTTGAAAGAAGAATTAGTGGGGTATGGGACAATATACCATTTCGTCGGGAACACAATTTTTTGGAGTTTTTTTATCATGACGGATTCGAGCGGAGCTGTTTATATTTTTAATCTTACAATCGAAATATGCATCTTGGGTCGTAACGTCGTATCTCTTAAAAATATTCTGCTTCCGTTGGAAACAACAGCCCATCCAATCTAGCAACATAGGCTTTCACATCAACATACGAGTAGCGGGAACCAAATACATCGCTATCGTAAGAAGGCCAACACTCGGAGAATTTTTAGATGCGCCGCACAATACGAAAAGGAAAATTAGTTTAAATACTCGGGATCGATAGTCAATGTGCAAATTTCAGTCTTTGCAGATATAACATCACAGATCGCAGCAGGTTACCGAGCATTCCACGCTCACATTAACATGTCCAAGTCTCGTAATATATCAGGCAAAACCAACTTATATAAAGCAGTGACAAGACCCTAACAACATTTTACGGCCAGGAGATTGCCGTTTTTGAACGGAAATCAGTGTGTTTGATGCTAGGCCGTATTAAGGTTGAAGAAATGTACAGAATGCGGCTGCATCCCGAGATTATAAATAATATGAACAACTTTGACATAATTTGAATAATTAAATCATCAAGGCTGAGATGGCTCGAACACATTCTACGTTCCCGAAATCGAACCATAAAACAGGCCCTGGACTCGGCAACAATGAAGACAGGACCTCGTGAAAGGATGGACGACGTAAAACAGGACCTTTAAACTCTTGGTTTTTACGTCTGGCGTCCTCTTGTAGTCGACAGCCTCAATAATGCTCTATTATATCACTGAGTGATATAATAGAGCATTATTGAGGCTGCGCCAGCGAATAAGAGAAACTTCGAATTATGCTTGAAAAACTGAATTCAAAACTTTAACACACTCTGTGTCGCAAAAAATTAAAAACCTGTGTTAATTTTTTGTAAATTCTACTTTATCTGTCACGCGCTAGTTCGATCGCTCAATTTAAAGCTAGGAAGCTTCCGGCGATATTCCATCTAATGTGAGGATGAATTATATTAGAATCATTTTGATTTCACACGGAGCAATACGTCATGAACTAATCAATTATATTGGAAGTTGGCATAATGGATTTAGAAAACTTGTAGGTTATGAATGGAAGTTCTTAACAAAAGTTAAATTATTCCAATCTACAAATGAAGTAGTGAAATGCCGCCATTCAAAAAATATCGCGTTCGTGATGTTAAAGCTCAAAATATGGTCTGTGGGTAATATTTTTTGTGTTAAGTGCACTTTATACGGAACCAAAGGCAAATCATCCTTCAAAATGCACCGCGCCCAAAATGCTGAGCGCGGCTACGATACGAAACTTTTGGGTTCTGGGCAAGGCCCTCTCTGGCCGCTTCAACCAGTTCATTGGAACGTTTTGATTATTGACAAACGGCATGTTGATGTTCTTTCACTGTCCCGTGCTGAACAAAATTCAACACCAAGTGACGAATAGTGTTGTCAGACAGTGCCTGTTGGCCACGATATTTTCGACGATATGCACGTTGAGTTAACACAACTGAGCGACTATTTTCAATATATACAGCGTCATTATTTCGGCGCGTTGTTTCGGTGTAAAACACATGTCAAAAACATTCGAATCAAGTCAATCGATTGACGCAAATGGCATAGTTATTCAATGATTACATAACGACATTCAAGATGGAGCGTCCTGTGTTTTATTTGAGATTGTTATAATGCAAATGTTTGAAACGTTCTGATAACGTTAACAAATACTAGGTGCAACTAAATTTCCGGTTTTTTTTTAAATAAATGGAAAATTTCAATAGCAATAAAAAAATGGTTCGTTCAAGGTGTCCATCGCCATCTACACATTTTTACCATCTCTGCCACAGAGATACATGAATACCACGACGATAAAACGACGCGTTTTTAGACCGAAACCATTCATCCAACCAATTTTGCACTTTTTCAAAACTGGCCAAGTGATAATCCGAGGGGACTAAGTCTGGCGAATAAGGCGGGCATGGTAGCAGATCCCATCTCAGCGTTTTAAAGGTGTCCTGGACGATGGGAATGCGATGGCATAAAGCGTTGTCTGACCGTTTTTTGAGCAATGCACGGTTCAAATTGATGAGTTGTTGCCGGTAGCGTTACCCATTGTTTCGACCTGTTTCAGCTGCGGTTGCTTTGTGGTCCCACCAAACGCGGAGCTTTGTCTTCTTTCTGAAACGCATTTGGTCGTACAGTCGATGTTAACGCTTCGCCAGGTGAAAGCCATGACTTTGTGCGCTTGGAATGATGCAGGAAGCTCTTTTTTCATGCCGGGAAAGCATAATTTCGCAAGCAGCTCTTCACTCAGACAACTCATACGGGATCCATTTGTCCTCCTTTTGAATTTCTCCCATAACATGTAAACATTTGGAAATCCCTTAGCGAGTCTTGTTTAATGCTTCCGCAAGTTGATCTTGAAATTGCGTATCATGTTTATCCAATAACGCTTGCTGTTCGGTGTCTTCAAATGTTTTTGGTCTTCACATCAAAACTCACGTATTCACCGAAATATTTTTTTTTCAATTAATTTTTCCCACTCAAGTATTATATGACACCTTAATCATCTAATCTTTTCCAAATAATATTCGTGCTTTCGTATGTTTTAGTACTTGGGACCAACCAATTGCACAATTCCCGAAATGTTCGAATTATTGTAGCAATTCAGTTTGGTTCAAGTAAATTATGCATTTCACTACAATAATCCGCACCAAAATCTACTTAATATCGATACAATTTTATGTTTTATCTGAAGATAGAACTTGAAAATAAATATTCTTACTTTGCCTTAGGTAAAGGGTGTTTTGTTGGAGCTTCTCATATTTAAGCTGGCAACACTGTTTTGTTTGACAACTGATTTGAGAGCTGACATTTGCTTGCCATAAGTTTGATCTGCCATTTCATATTGCATAGACTTGCGCCGTAAGTAATTTAGGGTCGCCATAATCGTCCTTCAGAGCAGATAATTCGGTTAATTCGCCAATTCGGCCAATGTGCTGAAGCACGAATTGGTATTGATGTTGATTTTCCAAACAAAATTTTGCTCCGCGATGAAGCTTACTTTTGGTTGAATGGATACGTTAATAAACAGAATTGTCGGATTTGAAGTGAAGATGGTCCACAAGCCTTTGCCGAAACACCATTACATCTAGAGAAAATCACTGTTTAGTGCACTTTATGGGCCGGCGGAATCATTGGTCTATATGTCTTTAAAATCGATGATGGGCGGAATGTTACAGTCAACGGTGAATGGTATAGAGACATGATTTCTAACTTTGTTGTACCTCAATTGGCTGGCTTAAGTCTTGATGATTTGTGGTTCCAGCAGGACGATGCCACATGTCACACAGCGCGATTATTAGATTATTTTCTTTGAGGATGTGTTAAGTCACTTGTCTACGCCGATAAACCAGAGACGATTGAACACTTGGAACACAACATTCGACGCATTATAGTGAGGTCCGGCAATTGCTGCAAAATGTGATATAAACATTGGACCTCCACATGGCCAAAATCATATTCAAACATTAATGGCAAAAAATTATCTATCCAATAAAGCTAGTTTCAATGTTAAATAAAATTTTGAAGCTCCAAAAAAAAATATGTTTTATTACAAAATTGAACCATAAAAGAAAATTGATCAATTTTCAGTGTTACAATGTGTTTAATGAATTATATCTTTCTTTCGCATATTTGGTTTATCGATGAACGTGTAAAATTGGGGTTCCCAAAATTTCAACTGAGCCGGATCAATGAGTGTCGTGGCATCCAATTTCATATATAGCAGTAAAATAGCTTTTTCAACACTCGAACATTATATATCTAATCAGTTTGTTGAACTAATTTTAACTGAGTTTTTAAATATACTTCCGTCATTTTTGACAGGTAATAGCTAGTTTTAATTAAAGGTATATATTTCAGCCAATATTTGGCTAAATTTTAATAAGTTATAAATTCCAAATCATTATATTTCGAAATTTGATTATAAATAAACATTTATTGTTATTTTTTTTAAATAATGTAAATTTATAAATTAATTTCAAAATATAAAAATGCAGCACTTAATTCACCTTGCAGAGTATCAAATTTCCTGTAGAATTCGTATTATTTTAATAATGACAACATTTCAAATAAATACAAAAGATATTCACCAAAAGATTGGTGGTCGTTATCACAGTAGGAACTTTGCTCAAACTCAATTATATTTTATCATCAAATCACAGCTTTGATGTTGACAAAAACCTAATAAACGTTTCCATCAATGTCGCACTATATATACATAGGTACTAGAGAGCCCTTCACCAAAAATGTTAATTAATATTATAATCAATTCAATCTAAAACAGCCACTGTCCATGGTCCCCGCGCATATGTGCATAACAGAGTTACAAATTAAAACCCGTTTAAATTAATCAACACTAACAACAGCAACTTAAAAGTTGTCGCATAATAAACTTATCCATTTCATTATAATTCCGAAAATGGTTAGATTACAGATATTTGGCGCCTAAAGACGTAAAGCTTTATATTTTTTCCTCTCGTATATGCTGTGTCGCGTTTCTTTATAATAATTAACCGTAAATGTTTCATAACGATAAATCAAGGTATGATAATTATTGTTGTTGACATTGATTGTAGCATAACAAAACAGTCTGTATAGTTTTGTATTGTGTTAAAGATTATATGAAGACAACTTTCTTGGGCAATAAAATTTGTTAATTGCTCATAAGGTAGCTAATTTGTGAGTAAATATAATGAAAAGCAGGATCTAAATTGAATGTAACATGCTATATACCACACAATATTATAGCGTTTTTGAATAGTACAGGTTGATGATATACCATCTTGCGAACACAGAATCAGGTGGGTCGATCAATATGAATCACAAGTTGTTTAAATAAAAGCTTTAACACGAAACCATTTACCTCACACCATTCTATTTGTTCACATCTTTTCTTGTTCACCATATAATTTGATGAATTAATTAAATTTAAATTAATAATTCAAAAATAAATTTGTCCAATTTATAATACAAAGTAAAAAATGTCCAACGAATTAACATATTTTATGATTTTACATAAAAAAAAACGTTAAATTTATTGTTCACCGCACTTTGTTATACACACACACACGCTCGAAAATGTTAACGATTTCGTATGAATATTTGCAGCACCTAATCGCTTAAATCTATATATCCCTTTCGATGTAAATTGAAAATTTAATCAAAATTCCTGTTTACCGTTTTAATTAAAATTTATTGTGCTGAATCGCACCAAAATCGACGTTGTCGATTGTGCGACTCTACGAAAATATACAATCGAGTTTCTTATTCAACAGAAGATTCCACACATTCTTCAATAAATTATATTTTTGCTTTACTTAAATTTTTGTAGATAATTTATGTTATGTGAATTTTATAATTCTTTTTTTTGTTAACACATTCAAGGTACATTTAATGGTTGCAGTTCATAAACTTTTCGAATCACTCAGTTGGAAAATTTGTACAGAATTGAAATTAAAACAACAAAAAAAAACTTAATTTTTTTAAAATTAAACAAGAATTTTAAACGTTTGAGTAATCAATCTGGAAATTATGAGATATGATAATGTAACTTAATATGGTTGGAATTGGCGTGTAATTAGGAAAGTAGGTCATGCGTAATATTTTTACTAATTTTTGAACTTATTTTAGTCTTGAATTACTAATTTATTGTGATACAATACAGACTGTAGATTAGGTACAGGAAAGAGTTGTACTCGTAGTGAGCACATAATTAACTAAAACCCCTTTCTGAGGTTTTTCAATTTCTAATCTACGTGTGGTTCTGTGTGCCAAACGAAAATAAAATTAAAAGTTAATTTTTTGACAGCTTACTCATGAGAAAAATGACATAAATGTAACTTTTTAACTTGGGTTTTATTTTCGATTAGAACACGGCCAAGTAGAATTCAATGTTGTGCCGTCGTATTGTCTACACCGCGTAGATAATGAATATTTTACACGAGTAGCGAAAATCAAAAAACTGGCGTAAACAATAGTTAATGTCGAAAATTATTATGTCTGTTAGCAATCATCACCATTTAAAAATTCGAGCCCAAATTTGCAACGGGTTTTCCAATAGGAATGATACAGTTTAACATGGTTATAATGGCAAAACGGCGTATTATTTTTTGGCATTTCTTATGTCATTTATATTATGCTGGCGACTGACGCTGATCTCTCGTTGTCGACTTGGGTTGGCGTCACCGACAAGGGGTAGATGTTGCCGCAGGCCAGTGCTATAGAAGACACTGGATGACCGAGCAAAATGAATATACATATAAAGGAATGTATATTTTTGGCGTTTGGGAGGGGAGGGGTATACTTTTTTCTATGTGGTGCGAAAACTGGATTAGGTTTTGACGAGTGGTGTATGTGTGTGATTGGTTTACGCAGTGGCGGCGATCTTTTTTGATATTTGGAGTGATTTGAATGGGTTTCGTTCATGGTGAGTAATGGGTCGGTGTCTGCGGTTTTGTTGGTTGTTTATTGAACGTTGTGTTTATCAACATGCGGAGGGTAGTGTTCATGTGTGTTCTGTCGTTACCTGTATTTATAAGGTATTTTTGGCTGTTTTGAGTTGTTTTGTTTAGGACTTGATGTAGTTCTCAATTGTTAGTGTATCAAGGCAGGTTTGCAGTTTTGTATTGAATCCATGCCTGAAAGTTGGATTTGTATGTCCAAATTGGTTTCTTTGCTGAATGTTTCGGATGTTTTTGTTGGAGTTTGCCGTCGATTTTGCGGGGGGTGAATCATTTTTGGAGTTTTGAGATGATCGATCGTACGCTGAAGTTTTTGAGCTGTAGGGTTGCACACAATTCTCTTGGTACATTTTACTATGATTGTTTGTAGATGTGGTTTGATTTCGGACATTTTCGGAGAGAGCTATTTTGGTGATGTTCCTTCATCAAATTATTCAGCGTTTGTGTAATAAATTGTTATATTTTAATTTTGGTTTGATTAGCGATTTGGAGTTGTCGGTGTCTCATGTGTTTCTTGGTAGTTGGGCTAATTTATTTGGTTCTGGTGATGATTTTTGATTAAAGGGGATGTTCGAAGCCGTAATGCTTTCTAATTTTGGTTTAAAGTCGGAGGTATGCATACAGGATAGGAATAATAATGGCTGTCGGATTTGCTTGTGGGTTTGATGTTTCAGCGGAGGTTTGACCTTTTCAGATTGTGGAAGGCTTGGCGGCTGCAGAGTGGATTTGGGGTGCAATTGAATGTTGCTACTATGTTTAGATAGCTTTTCGGGGATCGTGACGTTTCTTTAATTAAATTATTTTGTTGGTTGTTTGGGAGGGGGACTGTTAATTGGTGCGGGTTTGGGTTGGCTTGTTCTGGGTTGGTTGGGTGATAGTGCTGATTCTTCATTTTATAATTTATTATTTATTTAACATTGTTGTACATTTGTTGATATATACAATGATTGACGACCACAGATGGTTTTTGAATGTCTTATTTTGATGTTTACTTAATAATTTATTTTGTAATCCAGGCGTTGAACAGTCCAGGCGTTGAACAGTATAATTTTGGTTCAGTTTGTGTGGGTGTTGGGATTCTGGAACTTTGCCAGGCATCTATTATTGATGTATTACCTAGTTGATTTCAAATTGTTGGAACCAGATTTCATTTTTTTTTCTTCATAAATAATTTGTATTGGATTGGGGATGGCGAGGACAAGTGACCTTTACTTAATATAGTTTTTCGTTTAATTATTTTTATAAATTGATCCGTTAATTAGCGAGTTTACAGTGATTCTATCCGGTGAGGATGGAGGACTCGTGCATTCCTTTCCTACTTTGATATGAGTGCCACAGTATTTGGTTGTTTCGGAATTCGATTTCTTCTGTTTTGGTTTTATTTGTTTTAGGAGAGGCAAGTTGGTCTAGTTAATACTGGTCATAATTTTACATTTGATTTGTTCATACACACTTAGAAATTTTGCTGCATTTTTCGATGTAACCTTTGCATCACGGCTTATACGAAGGAATCATGTATCACATTTTGGTACGAAGCTTGCATCGAATTTATTTGCGATGCAGTTACGTCTAAAACTAGTGCAATAATTAATAATGAATTTAAAATAATTCGCTAACATATTGCGTTGATACTTTGAATATAAGGTCAAAGTATTTTCCATAGATTTGTAGTATGGTCAGCGGGGATTTAAAAATATGGTAAAATATAAAATATAACTCAACAGGTTGTATTATAATACGTAGATTTTAATTAGAAGGAAAATCTACAAATTTGCTCCAGGTAAAGTCACTGTGTGGTGTGCAAGTCATGCTGGTGGAGTGATTGGTCTACATGTCTTTAAAGAAAATGGTCGAAGAGTAACAGTCAATCGAGAACGTTACACAACAAAGTTAAATTATTTTTTTTCCTGCAGTTGTTGGGAATAATCTGAAAGATATGTGGTTTCAACAAGGCGGTGCCACCAGCGACACAGCCACTTTAACAATCGATATTGAAAACAAAATTTGGTGATGAAATTATCTCAAAATTTGGTCCAGTTAATTATACCTCCAATTCGTATGATTTAACACTTTGTGATTTCTTTCTTTGGGATATGTTAAGTCACAAGTTTATGCTAATAATCCAACAACATTTGAACAATTGAAAATCAACATTGAACGTGCTATTGATGAAATACAGCCAAAATGCTCAGATGCTCGTTAACGGTTCTTAAGTCTACGACGTCAGGCCACGAACATTCACCAGCATATAGCAAAGTAGGAACGAAACCATCTGTTTGACAAAACAAGAAGAAGCGGCCGTGCCGCTATGTCCGCTGTATTGTCTGGATTGAAATACACCCATTGTCCGTTTCCCAGATGCACTGCCAAACGTGAAAATGTAGAAAGTCCTTCGTGGATCGCATCTGATACTGAGATACTTCGTTGTTTGCATTTGTCACACCGAAAACAGCCATAGCGCTGCTTCTATTCATATATTTTCATATGTACTTGATCAACTGGACGGAGTTACAGTATTCCACATTGACGTGAGCATCAAACGCCTTGGAGAATATCGTCAATACGAAACAATGGGTATCATTGCCTGTGATGGTGTCGGAAATCGGGTCTCTCGTATTGCTCGGAACGTTTGTCATCGATCATATAGAGCGAGTTGTTGATAAAACTCCGTAAGGTCCATGGATCATATTTTTAGTCTCCACTGCATACAATTTCGGATCAACAGCTTCATCCGGGATTTCTACTGCTGAGATGATGGAATCGGTTTCACCTGGTCTGATCTTTTGAACAAACCAAACAAAAATGTGTGCATGAGGCAGACTACTTTTTTGGCGACGGAACGACACAGAATTATTTTCATAATCACTTGTTCAAGAATCAAACCTGTCGGAATTACCTTGTTATTTTTCACTGAGAATTTACAATATTAAAATCATCGACTATCAAATCTAATCTAGTCTCGATAAAGAACATTTTAATAAACTTGTGGTTATGTCTAAATTCACTATCTTTCTTTTACGAAAAAACATTTCTAAATCTATTAGATTTCACAAATTCTCGGTAAAATGTTTGAGCACAACCGCACGGTGTGAATAATCGACCAGAAATATGTAATGCATGGCTTAGCTGTCAAACGATAGGCCGACCACCAACGCCATCTATTGAAAGTAATCCGAAGTGACAATATAAGTGCAATGTGCATTTCCCTTCGTAAATTTCGATTTTCCGATTTCCGAATTTCTCCTCTAGTATTGAGACGACCAAAACAAAAAGTAATCATCCAAATCGGTCTAACCGTTCTCGAATTTTTGCAAGACTAACGCACTGTGGAGTCTTTGCAATTTCGGTTAAGGGGTGGCTAAACCTTACATAAATTAATCATAAAATATCTGCTCTCTACGTGTTTGATTTTAAAAAAGACTAGGACTTTACCTCGCCGAATATTACCCCTCTCGATAAATACCTCCCGCCATTATGTCCCTGACAAAAACCTCCTAGTTACCCCCACTCATCATCCCTCGAGCCAGATCAGTTTTCCAAAATATAAATGTAAATTATATTTATTGTTAAAAACCTGTTTTTTTAGTACAAATTTAGTAAACAGTTACATTTGTAGTCGTTCACATAGTGGTTCTGAGCCGAGATCGATCCACTGGAAGTGGCAGCTTCAATAGGAGTTTCTTTGTTTTTGTAATAAATATTAAATTTTTAACAAGGGTCAATCTTGTTGGGTTTCTAATGTTTAAGAATGAATTTTTAAGACAATTTTAACACAATTTCGGTAGGTTCAATTTTCCAAATTAAGTGGGGTGTTTGCCACTGCAACTAAAACGCTCTAGTTTTCTGTTAGTACTAAACTTTTCAACATCATTACACAAATTGAAAAAGCTTCCAATTCCGATACATAGATTTCCTCCGAGTTTCGCAAGGATCCCCCAATTAATCGAAAGTTTTTAAATATGAAGTTTTATCCCGAATAGTGACTATTCGGGATAAATGTTGACAGTGGAGGCGGACAAAATTTCAAACAAGTAGTACATACTTTAACAAGACAACACAATCGTCTACCCACATGAGAATGCCATTGCTGAAAACTGCAAAAGCAGCTGATCTTAGAGCCGCTACAAATAGAACGGATGCCAAGATTGCAACAGCTGTTCTTTAAAAAAAAACAGAAAACAAATACAGGCAAACAAACTTTTAGGTATATTTAATATTTCTTTTAAATAAGGATACAACTTTAAAACTCACATTTATAACTTATAGAAATAGCAGCTCGTTCAATCAAAGTTCTTTATTTTGATGATCGCAAGGATCAGACTTAAATTCAGGTGGAGGGACGTCGAGATATAAGATGCGAGGAGCACATTTCACTAGTGGAAGAGCCGGAATGCAAGTATTTTGGACATGTGGTAGTTCAAGCTCCAGTTAAATCGGCGGCCTTAACGCGTAAGATCGTATGTTACTTGCAAAAATATAAAATAAATTTTGCAAACTTAACTGTTATTTTGATAGAAACTCATAATAGAAACTCATGTCGGTAAGCCTCTTCAATGGAGTGTATGTCTGCTTCATGCAAACGAACTGCCACTTCGGCATTTAATGCGAAAATTGGATGGTCACACAAAAGGTCCATATTCTTTTTCTGGACCCCTAGGAGCACAGCTGAGTGAATGTGAGAAAAAACCGGTGATAACATTTCAACCTATTCAAAGTATATTACCGGATAACAACATAAAAGATTTGAGTTCCGATCAGCAGTATCCTTATAAGATATGTCGCGCTGTGAGTGAAGGTTATTGTTTCTCAAGCTATAAGACTAACAACTGCCAACCGGCTGTTAAGATTATATGTAGCCACTACTAAACCATTAAATTCTTTTCAAACTCTTGTGGGCTTCATAGTGAAAGTGTATGTCCCCATGTGGTTTCAAATCAAACAAAATCCAATGTGCCAACATGGTGCTAGACTTTTGTGGAAGATGATTGAACTTTCTCGCCAGTTTCCAGTTGATGTCAGACAAATAGTTCAAAAAGTGATTTCGACCAACGCTTACTTCGCACGCCCGGAAAATTTGTTACTTGCGATGATTACAGATCCTGAAAATTGTACCATTAGAGAGCTGGGCGTTAGAAGAATAGTCAAAGCTAGACTAGAGAAGCCGCATGAAGTCCGTTTCTTTAAAGTGCCTAAAATATATTTCGAAGCACGAAGTTATATGGAAATGATTAATTGGCAAGAATTTCCTGTAACTGAGCCGCAACTTACCATGAGTATAAAGGATGAAGATTTACAGCTAATGTTGAGCGAAACGAATGATCCCGTTTTATATATAGACAATTTTTCTTGTCACACACAAGCGGTTGAAAGATGCGTTAAATTGGTAACGGAAGCATCTTCTAAAATATTTGGCGAGGAGTCGAGAGACGGACACATTTGGGCAAGGTTAGAAGGCGGAAAAAATTTACCTTCGTTTGAGAACAAGGGGCAGTACTACTCTAGTGTTGAACAATGATTCCGATCATATAAATTAAATAAAAACCTTTGGTTTTATTTCTTAATCCAACTTAAGTTAAGCAAGCGGGGCTCGGATAAATAATTTGCTACACCATTACGATTTCTTTTATACGTTAAATATTGTCAAAAATGAAAGACAAAAATTTAGTGAAATTATGAATACTTATCACACCTTTCAAACACTACCCATGTTTAGATTTCGAAAAAAAATGGTTTTCATCCTTTTTCAGCCCAGCCTATACTGTACATGGCCGAATTTTGTCGGAAAATGGACTTTTTGACAAAAACGTCATTTTCTCTTCAATTTGGGAAGACTTATCTGGATTCTTCGCTCAGTTCATAGTAATTTTTCTCGGAAATAACATAAGTTTCAAAATATTTGCCAAAAAAGCTGTGCCATTTATTTTTCTTCTAATTTATGAGAAAAGCTTAAGTATGAAGATTCATCAGAATCAGTCATTTTGTCTAGGCTGTGAGAAGCTACAGACGATTTAGTGACAAAAACTATAGTATGGGCCCAGTACCAATATTATTGAAGTGTGTGTAATATAAAACAGATTCACGATGATTTAACCATTCAGTATGCAAAGGTGTAGACGTGAATTCAGTTTTAATTTTAGTGTGTTCTGATAAGAGCTGGAAGTTATATTCGCACAGTGAAATGATTTTTTGAATAATAGCTTTAGGCATATACGTAGAAGATTTTTTTTTTCAATAACCCTCCTTTTATCGAAATTACGAAATTCTTCAAGATTCGTAAAAACCCCCAATTACATCACAAATACGACAACCTTTCAAACAATAAATGACAAATCTATATCAATTTGAGATATATCTGTAGGTAACCAAGACAATAATGTTCTAACATATTAAGAGATTATTATTTATGTAGGTAATACTCGGACATCCTTGTCCTAAATAGTTTTTTTTATGGTTCTTCGATAATAAAATTTAGTGCTTCTAGTTTACCGATTATATTTTACCTTAAAACGTATACACAATCACAGTTGGACTCTTGTTACAAGTTTTATGTCTTTTTTGTTGTCTTTTTGTTATTGTTGTCACTATATCATTTATCATTATCATTCATACATATACATACATACATACATACATACATACATAAAATCAGTAATGTTTCTAAGGTAAACCATTAGTTTCGACACACACACTCCAGGAATAAATTATAATTTGTCATTTTTCTTGTGTATATGCGCTCTCCTATATGTATGTCCTTTATACCCAACTTAATGTGTCTTCAAAATGAAAAATGAAAATATATTTTTTTGGAATGTAAGAATATCCTTTTTGGTATATTACCTTGAAGATTTTTCTTATGTACTCGGATAAGATAAATTTTTTCCCTTCAAACCTTGGGTAATAAATGTTATTAACTAAAAACTAGGTCTTCGCACATGTACTGTAATATGATGTGTACGTACAAGATATATACGGAATGAAATGATGACTGATTGGTACCATATATATTCCAAGTGGTTTAGGCTTTATATATACGGAGGCCGTGTACGATTTAACGAAAAATATGTTATTGTTTTTTAACGACAATTATTATGATAAATTAATCATTTAATTTTTTATTTTATTTTTTGGTCACCATTTACCCCAAATTTTAATGCCATTTGCTTGTATTTCTGTGTTAAAAAGGAAGTTTGGAAAATATTTTTTTTCCTCATCGTCGAAGTCCTTTTTTTGGGGGAAGGAAATTGAATTGTTTTATTTTGGCCCCGACGAATATTTCTTTTATTTGATACACTTCACAGTTTTATAAATGACATTATTATGAAAATTTTTTGCTTTGTACGTCTGATAGCTGGAAAATTGTAATTAAGTTTGAGTTAGTTGTCCATTTTTATAATATTATTTTAAATAGAATTGACATTTTAAGGTTAAAATTATAATACGGATATTTATAATATTTGTTATAATAATCTAGGACTGTGTGTGTGTGGATGATAAATGGATCGGCTACGAAAACTTGTAATTAATAGCAGTTGGGTATTTGTACATGAAAAAGGTTGTATACACTGCGTGCTGCTTTATACGTACTTCGCTTCGCAAATATTTTTGCATATCATTAATTTGTGATTTGTTTGCAAAGGTACAGGCCTCGTATACGATTTGAACAAAATATATAAGCTGAGACATATTAAACCGGTTGTGTACTGATTAAAATCGTCCAAATATTAAAAAACGTATCCACCATGGAATATAAAATTTAATTTTATTTTATTACTTTGCTTCGCAATATTGATTAGCATTTCTAAAAATAAAAATTAATTTAACCCAATTAACCCATTAAATTCGTAAAACAAATATAATTGGCAAAAATCTGCAGTGATTTGTTGCTGTAAACAGCATTCAACTCTCTTTCAATTAGCAAGCAGCAAATTTATTATAATGTGCGACGATGATTTTTGGAATCACCAATTAAGTTGTTTACACATCAAGATGTCGATTTCAAACGAATCTAAATGTGCATGTTTGCCATTTTGGCATTAATAAATTAAATTAATTAGAGAATTTAAAACTTTCATCATTCCGTTTTGTTGGTAAACCTGACGTTAATAGATGTTTATGGTAACTGTTATAGAATGAATGGGATATTTTTTGATTAGCGAAATGACATTAATAGATCGAGTTTTGTGGGGTGTAGCTGCAAAATTAATAATAACAATAGATGATATTTTTGCCTTTAAAATGGACCAGATTTCTCATATAAAATACTGAAATATTTATTTCTCGGTAAACTACACGCCTATTATTCGCTGAAAGATTCAGAAATTCAAAATATTTTTTGTTGACAATTAAAGTGACTAATCTGTAAGAGTAAGTCAGATTAGGGAGTATGTATCAAGAATTAACTTATTCGCCACTTTGTATGTCGGCAAAATTTTAACTCGAATTATTAATATCGTGACATTTTTGATAATCAGCTCCAAGAAATGTCACACTTTTAATCTCAGCACAATAATTTTTCGGGGCTTAGAGTAAAAATATGGCATTTTGATGATACTTGAAAACTGTGACGACAAAAAAGTTTTCTGGGCTGAGACAAAAAAAATATAAACATTATTTGTACATCCCCGTTTTTTTCAGAATGTTTATGGATATATATTTTATGGCCGAACCATCGAACTACGTCTGATGATAGAAATAGATAATGTACACAATTTTAAAAAAAATGTCTATGGGGGAGGTTGATGGGGTGGATCTAAGATATATTCCCGCAAACACAGCAACTATTCGTTGGCCGGAGTATCGCCTTATGTCATGTGATAAAAATGATTTAAGTTATTTTTGTAATTTCCTCAGTAGAAAATCAAAGAAATTAATTTAGATATTCTCTACCACTAGACATAAGCCAATAGTCTGGGACTATAGGGGAGGGACTATATCTCGACTCCATCACATAAAAAAAATCTTAAAAAGTAGTTCTTATAAGTATTTTAAGTGCAATTAGTAAAAAATACATGGCTTTTTAAGTCGATAAAAGAGTTCCAAGTAAGACGAGGTAATATTCTCATATGTGATAAGGTCCTCCCGAATCCTCAATTCTTAATTTAATATGTATGGCATACCGATTTCACCTATTCGTGTATTTTATATTTCGACTCATATTAGGAGGATCACAAGGATTCTTCTAAGACGACATCAGGAGGTTTCAGTAGCTCTTTGTACTAAGTAATAAACTGTTTATAGGCCATGTCCTGACTGTCTCCCCAATTTTAAATTTAATATGTATGGCATGCCGATTTCACCTGTTGGTAATAACTTTCTTAAGTTTTATAGGAAACAATTAGAACGGTGGAACAAGTAGGAATAAAGTGGCGGTCACTGTGGCGATCTTACAAATCCGCTAAGGATCGTGGCAGTAATAGAAGTGCTTCAAGATTTGTATTCTTGGAGTTAAAGGATGCATCTTTTAGTTCCCGGCCTTTCATATCGAGTTCTCATTCCCGATATATCGGTGTCCTGTGTGAAATAATTGAACCTATGCGTTTAATGGGTTTTCAACAGGGTTCTATATTTTTGGAAACAATAGACGATCAGCTCAGTTCAAACGCCGAAGAGAAAAAGGAATTCCCACAAATTGACGGAAATAAAATTAAAATACTACGAGGAAAAAATTCAAGCCTCAACACAAAAAAACAGAACTTCTACGGCAATACATTTAAAAAAATTGTGAAGTTGGGCTTGATAAGCAGAATCTATGCTGTAACTGCCAAAATAATAGTATCACACCAAATTTTTTATGAATTGAAATAAAAATAAATGATCAAATCTGAAATCAATAAAAATTTTCAAATTATGTTCGATACTTTAAGTGACCAATTAAATTGTTGAAGTATTAATTTATTCCAGCAACTCTTGCCTTCGATAGTTATTCTCTTCTATAATCAAATTTTCTTCAACACAAGCTTATGGTATCGCGTCTTTCCCGTCTACATCCATAATAAGTCAAGCGGCTATATGGTGCAATTAACTATAAATTCGATAGACTGATTTTCAAATTTATTTAATCTCCTAAATCTATTCTTGAGCAGCCCAAATGCGTATTCCACCGCTTCTCGGTTCCCCGAATATTGTTTACTAAAATTTTTCTCCGAATCATACAGTTTACCCGAGTTTACCCCGATAAACCAGCTGTTGGCAGTGCAAATTTTGCGACGGAAATTGTGACTTGGAAAAGAGCAGACGCAAAAAGCAAGGCGGACAATTCAACTACATGCGGAAAACAGTCAATACGGCTAATCATGGGCGTGAGACAGCAGGTGAAATGTGGACAGCGCTCACAAGTACGTATGAGCAAAAGTTGGAGAGTAATACTTATTTTGTGTAACAAAATTATTACAACTTCAAGAAGAAGCCGTCTGACGACATGGCGACTTTCATATCAAAATTAATAGAAATTGTACAGAAGTTGAGTGATCAGAAGGAGACCATATCTGACTCGCTGGTAATTTTGAAAATTTTTAATACGATGAAGGCGCGTTTGATGGTGGAAGAAATGCGTATAAAGTCACAGGACCAGGTCGAGGAGGTGGAAGCGCTGATGGCCAAGCGAATTTTTTCAAAGAAGGGCAACAACATCAAAAGTTAAATTCGTCAAACAACAACAACAAAGCGGCGAAGCCTGTCGCCACTTGCTTCACACGGAAGCAAGTGGTGACAGGAACGTCTGGATTAGGATTCAGGAGCGACGAATCAAATGAGTCACCAACGTAATTGTTTCGAAAACTTTACGGAAATATCTGAATCGGTGAAAATAAGCAATTGTGATAGAATCATGGCTCGAGGCAAAGGCGACATCAGTATTCGTGCTATCAATGGCAACGATTGGATTCGCAAGCGAGTCATGGAGGTTCTATTTGTACCGGACTTGCATGTAAATCTTTGTTCATCGGGAAAGGTGACAGATCATGGATAAAAACTGAGCATGAACAACGAAGGATGCGAAAAACTGAAAAACAAAAACATCGTTGCAGTGGGAGTTCGCAGAAAGGGTTTGTTCCAGATGCTTTTCAAAACAGATGAATCACCACAGTTCGAGGCTACAGCAATCGTAAACGTCACGCACGTGTAAAAAATCCTGCAAAGCCGAAACATTGAATTTTTTAATGAGAATTTTAGATACGAAGCTTGTGTTTTCGGCAAACATCAGCGGAGTAGCTTTAAGAATCGCGAGTACAAGTCGCCAGGTACTTATTGTTATTAAAAGACGATTATTCACATTTTCGATTCGTTTACTACATGAAACAAAAATCTGAAGTAGCGAGTTGCATCAAGAAGTGTGTCAAGCTGATACAGGACGATAAGCACAAACTTTGTATTGTCAGGTCTGACAATGGCACGGAATTTGTGAATACTGAATTAAAGTCATTTTCGAGGAAAACGGCATTCATCACCAACGAACCGTGCCGTACATACCTGAGCAAAACGGTTGTGCTGCAGTTCATGTGCTAAATCGAACTGGAACAAGCATGATCGTCGGAAAAACACCGTATGAATTGTGGCACAACAAGGAAGCGAGGAAAAGGCGGACGAGAACGCAGATGTTGGCACAGTCCAATGTTGGCAATCAGCGAAGAGCCGAGGACATACGAGCAAGCGATACAATCGAGTGATCGCGAACAGTGGGAGCGTGCAATGGACGATGAGTACGGTTCGCTCTTTTAAAAATCGTACATGGACTTTGGTTAAGGCACCAACTAACCAAAGAGTAATCGACAATCGGTGGGTCTACAAGATTAAGAAGAATCCGAACGGAAGCATTGATCGCCACAAGGCGTGATTGGTAGTGCGCGGATTCACACAAGAATATGGTATCGATTATCAAGAAACCTTCTGTCCAGTGGAAAAGTTTACATCGATCAGAGCGATCCTGGCATTGGCAGCGGATAAACGGACGGGATATGACGATGGAATCACGCTGTTGGAACAAAATATTCACTTCTTTTGCCAACAATTTTAGATTCAGAGCGAGCGAAATTCAGGATCCGTGTGTTTTCGTCTGTGGCGGTAAAAATGGTATGTTAATCCTTGCAATTAATGTCGACGACGGATTGATTGCAGCGGAGAGACAGGAAGACATTATGCTGGTCATCGAACATTTGAAAGAGGGTTTCGAGATCAAGGTTTTCGAGTTGAATTGTTTTCAGGGATTTGAAAATCGGCGATCAGGCGGATCGATTCACGTAAATCAACAAGGCTACGCAAGATAAGTCGTCGATCGTTTCAACATGACGGATTCAGAGTCTAATCCATTGAACAATTCACAAAATCTGGGAAATTTTGAGGCCGACAAGGAAGTGGATTTTCCGTATCGAGAATCAGTTGGAAGTCTGATCTAGTTGGCCGTCGCCATCAGGCTATATATCAGCTTTGCAGTTGGAAGTGTCAGCCGATACTTGGAAAAACCAGCTGCAGCACATGTGAATGCACTCAAATTCATGAATTCTGAAGTACGTTCGAGGCGCGATGAATATGAGAATTCGCTTCGAAGGCAAAAACGATCTGAATTTCTACGAATACAGCAATGCGGATTAAGCCGGCGACCAACAAACTCAACGATCGACGTCGGGCTACGTTTTTATGTTTGGAGGTAGCGTCAGCAGCACGAAACGCCAGAAATCAGTCGCGCTTTCGACAAAGGAGTCGGAATATATAGCAGCATCACACACCATAAGGGAATTGGTCTTGCTACGAAACTTGCTGGGTGAAGTTCAGCAAATCGAGAGCGATGCGCCCGTATTCTTCATGGACAATCAGAGCGCAATAAGACTGGTGAATGTGGTATCACTTCATTAGTGAAAAATTTGAAGACAGAATTTTCGAACTGAAGTATGTGACCAGATAGTGAACATTATGACCAAAACGATATCACAACCAAAGCAACAAATTTTTCTGTAAATTGATGAGACCCATGCCAAATAATTAACGTAGTTTTTATTTTAAGTAAAATGTTAATTTATTTTTTATTTTTCTAGTAAATGTTGGCATCGACTTGGAACAAAAAGTGTGGTCTTGGACCCAATTCAAGTTTATCCTAATGAGAGTGTGTTGGTTTAAAGCAGTCATTTAGGCGAAGTCAGAACACAAAAAATATTTATATTAAAATAATTATATAAATATTTATTTATTTATTTAATTAAGAGTTTTAATATAAAAACATTGAATATAATTAGAGATGTTTATGAAAGTCTAAAATCGATAAAAACTTAACAATATAACAACTATACGAATTTACTAGACTCATATTTGCACTCTACCTGTGCCAAGCCGAGTAAAATTCTAATGGCTCGCATACCTAAAATGACATTCTTGTGAATAACGAAATTTCTTAGTTCAGCAAACTTGCCACTATAATATTTTGGTAGACCCATATGCGCAATCTACTTGTGCCAACCCGGTTAAAATACTAATGGAGCTCGCATACCTAAAATAACATTCTTGTGAAGAGCGGAATTTCTTAGAAATGTTGATTCTAAGAAAATTAAAATTTCAAAATTTTCACCGATCGGCCAACTTGCCACTATAATATTTAGGTAGACCCATATGTGCACTCTACTCGTGCAAACCCGGTTAAAATTCTAATGGAGCTCGCATACCTAAAATGACATTCTTGTGAAGAACGGAATTTCTTAGAAATTTTGATTCTAAGAAAATTAATATTTCGAAAGTTTCACCGATCGGCCAACTTGCCACTATAATATTTAAGTAGACCCATATGTGCACTCTACTCGTGCAAACCCGGTTAAAATTCTAATGGAGCTCGCATACCTAAAATGACATTCTTGTGAGGAACGGAATTTCTTAAACGTTTTGGTTCTAAGAAAATTAATATTTCAAAATTTTCACCGATCGGCCAACTTGCCACTATAATATTTTGGTAGACTACTTGTGCCAATCCGGTAAAAATTCTAATGAAGCTCGCATACCTAAAATGACATCCTTGTGAAGAACGGAATTTCTTAGAAATTTTGATTTCAAAATATTATAGTGGCAGGTTTGCCGATCGGTGAAAATTTTGAAATAATAATTTTCTTAGAATCAAAATTTCTAAGAAATTCCGTTCTTCACAAGACTTCATTAGCATGGTCTTGGAACAAAATTTAGTACTTCGCTCTTGCTTGAGTATTCTGTTTAAATCGACACTCACACACATACACAGAACTTCTGGCTCGGCTGTGTATGCGAACTGTCAGAGCCGCTTTAAAATTAAATTCATACTAAGTAGCACGTGCAAATTCGTTCTCAAAAATAGTTCAAGTGTTTTAATTTGTTTTTTCACAGAGGAAATACTTTGCGATCAGTAATCTCAATAAAATCGAATGGCGCCTAATGATTAAAATTGCATCGGAACTTAAGATAATATTGATTATTCAACCCCAGTTCAAGGTTGTTTACAATCTAAATATAAACAATATTAAATGTACAGCATAAATACGTTTTCCTACACGAGTGTTTCCAAAAACACATTAAAAATTCTTCATATAGTTAACTTCCTAACGTATTAAAGCGCGATAAACATTAAAAATTCTTTTATATAAGCCGCGGTCGAGAACAAGCTTAAAATATCCAATTATTAA
This sequence comes from Nephrotoma guestfalica, assembly GCA_963691935.1. Lineage (NCBI taxonomy): Eukaryota > Metazoa > Arthropoda > Insecta > Diptera > Tipulidae > Nephrotoma > Nephrotoma guestfalica. The sequence goes on from OY829915.1 coordinate 23,796,394, forward strand.
ATTACAGACATTTACTCAACGCACACAGAGCTTAATAGTTTGTTTGCCTTAATAATTGATTATTAATCGAATAATAATTGGTGTTATATCTATCGTGTTATTTATCGAACGCGCTTATAGTTTCTTTAACTAACTCGCGTCGTTGTAACAATAAAATTTTTAATTTTTTTTTTTGATTTTCTAAATGATCATGATGAGTTTATTTTATTTTGAAATGAACCATCAGGTTCGGGATCTATATGTTTATGTTCGTTTTGTATACAAAACATATCATATCTACACACTCGTACACATGTACATATATTCAATAACACATTATAATTATTTCAGCAAGTTTCTGTTATGAAAACTATTAGAAAAAAATTAAATTAATATTATTTATTTATAGTTGGGTTTTCATTCGAATTTTAAATACCTTTTTAAAGCAAAATAGTTTTTTACTTCTGGTGTATGCAAAATATGTTTAAAAAACCTTACGTTAAACATTTAAGCTATTTTTTAAAACATAAAATTTACATACAAATTATTTATGTGTTATAAAGAAATTCTCACATTAGTATTTTGGACATGCAAAAATATAATTCACAATACAAAAAAAGTATGCTAAAAATTATAATAATTATTTTAAATATTGTTGCTTTAAAGTGTACTTTACGTAAGTAATAGTTTAAACTATTTCGTATTTGTTTTTTTTTTATAAATTATTATTGTTTATATTATTGTTACTTGTATTTATTGTGTTGTTACATACGAGTGTGTATTTTTGTTGCTACAAAATATAAATTTGTCAAAATAATACAATTCATTTAGCGATAAATTATAATTTCACGCTATGTACTATGTACGGCTTATATATGCCATATAGAACATATTATAAAATTTGTTCTTGTTTTTGTTGCTCTGTTATAAAATATAAAATCATATCATGTGTTAAAGTAAACAATTTGTAAAGTTTTTATTTATATCTACGTACGTAACGTATTTATTACATTGGCCTGAAAGTTTATTCGTAAACAAAGGCACTGATTTGGGTAAATACAAACGGGTAGTATAATGCTAGTATTGTGTTATTTATAGTTTATTGATTATGATTTGTGTAGAAATAATGCTGCTGTATTATTAAGGTATACAGGATTTGATATTGTTAGTAGTTAAGTATAGAATTGGGAGTATTTTGGGAGTTGGTATAAGAGTTTGAATATTAACGATGAATAATAAATGCATAATGACAATGGTTTCTGTTGTTTATAGATTAACGAGTCGAGTATACTCTAAGCAAATATACTTGTAGAACTAACCTGTGCCTTGTCACAGTAAGAAATGTGTAAAATTTTAGAAATAGTATGAATGTATATGCGGTTTTGAGAGACCAATAAAAAAATGACTCATGAATGACTGGCAATCTGCAGTTTCTTTGCGCATAATTATGCGCATAATATGATTAGTATCATAGTTATGCTCCTTATAAATTACATCAAATTATCTAATATTTTATATGAGATTCGAAAATAAATAAATTGTTCTGAAATTATATTTATGTTTTGTACGAAATGAAAATATTAAAATTCTTAATATGAAATCATTTATGTGTTTTGTCGACTAAATTTAAATGGGCTACCGATATGCATTATAATCATTTGTTATAAGAATTAATTCTAATTACGTGAATATGTTATGTTGATTTCACTAACATCGGACGTAAAATAAAACAAATGAAAAGTACAGTGTTAGTGCTTTTTGTTTTGTTATAATATATAATATAAAATTATAATTTAGTGAGTGATAATGAGAACATGAAGGCCCTTTTTTCCCCAAAAAACACTTCTTCGAACACCGTAAGCCGAACACAATCTAAATCAAACTTGCACCAGTTTCATGTAGAAAATTTAAATATTGCAAGTACAAGTGTAAATCAAGTGGGTAAAGTTCAACATAGTCCAAAGAAAACACCTATACAAGTGATTAAAAGTGCTTCTTCGACAGAATTAGTTATACCGCCGTTTAAACTTATAAATCAAAACAGCGAAGAAAAAATTAATTCATCACCAAATGCAATGCTAAACGAAAACAATAAGAATGAACTCAGTGCGACGAACTCTAGTGACCGTGGTCAGTTTGAAAATAATCTAGTGCAAACGGGATTGGATAGGTATACCACTGTTCAATCTAAAAGAAAACGTAGCCCGAGATCTGCTCAGATTGCTGGCAGGAGCAAAGTGACACGGATTGAACTAGGTGTTAACCAAATACCGCTTAACAACCGATTCTCTAGTTTAGAGGTCGGTGACCTCAATACAGCGCCGAAATCGAAACCTGAGAAACCGCCTCCAATTTATTTAAGGGAAGCATCTAACAATGAACTGGTTAATAAAATCGCATCATTAACAGACTCTAAATTTTATATTGCCCCGCTCAAAAGGGGTAATATAAACGAAACAAAGATTCAAACCTTCGAAATCGATGGCTTCAGAGCCCTAGTCAAACATTTTGACGAAGTTGGTAAAAGATATTACACATACCAGCTAAAAAGTCAAAAAGGGCTCACTGTTGTGCTAAAAGGAATTGAAAGCTGCGTAGATGTTAGCGACATACAAGCTGCACTTGCTGCGGAAGGTTTCCATGTCAAATCTATTGGTAATATAGTAAACCGTGAGAAGGTACCCCAACCAATGTTCCGTTTGGAACTAGAGCCAGAGGAAGAGCAGTCAAAAGGAGTCCACAAGATTTACAACCTAAAATATTTGCTACATCGCAAAATAGTAATTGAAGAACCTAGGAAAAGGTCAGGACCAGTTCAATGCATAAAGTGCCAAGAATACGGACACACGAAAGCATACTGCACCTTAAATGATGTTTGTGTTATTTGTGGTGAACTTCACGACTCCAAACAAATTTGTGTGACAAATCTCGCAATGATCCATCTGTGAAACGTTGCAGTAATTGCGGTGAAAATCATACTGCAAATTACAGGGGATGTGCAGTGTATCTGGACTTAAAACGGAAAATAAACCCTAAAATGAGAGCTGAGCAACGAATGCTCAATATGCAATTTAATCAGAGGGCCATGCTACCCAAAAAATACAATAGTCACCAAACCTGCGAGTGCAAACACGCAAAATGATAACTTGGAGACGTTTGACAGCAGTTTTGCACAGCCAGGTGTTTCTTATGCAAACATCCTAAAAGGTAACAAACCGAAACCCAAAGTTCGTTTTAATGAAGAGGACCTAAATATTCATACCACGCTAAATAAATTAACCGAGACCATCCAAAGTTTCATGACGATGATGGAAAGGCAAATGAACATGATGATGCAAAATATGAATACGCTTATGCAAATAATAGTTAAAAATCAAAAATGACAGTTCTAAAAATAGCTATTTGGAATGCGAACGGGCTTCCGCAACATAAAGCTGAGGTACAGGCCTTTCTTATCGAACAAAATATGGACATCATGTTAATATCTGAAACACACTTCACCAAACACAATTGGGAAGGACTGTGGAAGGCAGCAAGAAATTTAAAAAGGCCAGAACTATCGAACCCACCGGCAAGGAAACCAGATGGTCATTGGGCCAGAAGTGATTTAGAAAAAGCTATCGCTTTCTCTAACCATCTACAAAAAGTGTTCACTCCAAACGAAAAAAATAATGACTGCGTACTACCACAGTTTACGAGGAACGAGTCGAACCCAAATCCAGTAAAATTTAAATGGAAATGCGTCAAAACGGTTATCAAAAACAGGATAAATCCTAAGAAAGCTCCAGGTCATGATCTAATAACTGGAAAAATGATCATAGAATTACCCGATAGATGCATAAAATATATAACATATATTTTTAATGCGATTATGAGATGTGGATACTTTCCACAAAAATGGAAAATATCTCAAATTATCATGATTCCTAAGCCAGGTAAAGACGAAACCCAAGTCTCGTCGTACAGGCCAATAAGTCTACTTCAGATAATTTCAAAGCTCTTTGAAAAGATGCTACTAGAAGAACTAATACCTATATTAACTGTAGGTCGCATTATACCAGATCACCAATTTGGATTTAGAGAGCAGCACGGCACAATAGAACAGGTGCACAGAATTGTAAACACAATTAAGCTCTCCTTAGAAGAAAAGAAATATTGCTCGGCAGTTTTCTTGGATATTGCGCAAGCTTTTGACAAAGTATGGCATGAAGGATTAAATTACAAAATTAAAACTCTTCTGCCTAGACAATTTCATGCAATTCTTGAAAACTACTTAGTCCAAAGGATGTTCCAGGTGAAACAAAGTACGGCCACTACTGATTTAACCGAGATAAAGGCAGGAGTACCGCAAGGTAGTGTATTGGGACCTGTGCTATAATTGTTGTTCACAGCTGAATTACCAATAACTGAAAACATAATCACTTCAACATTTGCTGATGACACAGCTATATTGTTTTCACACAAAAATCCTCAAACAGCATCGAGAGAATTACAAGAACATCTGCACAAAATAGAAGATTGGTTAAAAACTTGGCGGATAAGGTCGAATGAATGTAAATCAACACATGTAAAATTAAACAATATCACAATTCCTCAACAAACAAACGTCAAATATCTCGGTCTTCAACTCGATAGAAGATTGACATGGAAAAAGCACATTGAAACAAAACGTAATCAACTAAAAATAAAATTTTCTAAAATGTACTGGTTGATCGGAAGAAAATCGAAACTCTCTCTAGACTGCAAGGTTCTACTATACAAAGCGATCCTAATCCCCATATGGACATATGGTATCCAACTATGGGGCTCAACTAGTGCCTCAAATATAGATATTGTACAAAGAACGCAAGCAAAGATATTTCGTAGCATTACAAATGCGCCCTGGTATATGCGAAACAGCAACATCCATAGAGACCTAGGAATTAAAACGGTTAAAGAGACAATAAAATCATGCAGTCTAAAATACCATCTGATACTGGAATCACACCCTAACGAATTAGCTAGAGAACTACTAAGGCAACCGAAATACAAACGGCTTCGCAGAGCAGATCCTCTAGATTTAATCAACTGAAATATTTAATAATTACACGCATGTTGACCTAACACACTTAAATTAAGTAATTAATAATAATTTAAAAATAATAATGCATACTAATATTAAGTACTAACATAGGTTAAGGCTTAAGTAAAAAAAAAATATATAGTTTTTAAGAATTTCACACTTCTTGTTAGTTTCGTATAAAGAAAGATTCAAGAATAAAGCCTTTGGCAATAGTTACAAAAAAAAAAAAAATAATTAATCAATTTATATAACCAAAACAAATATACTTGTAGGCCAATACACTATAGTAAATAAAATAATATATTTGATTTTTAGTTAATATTTATTAAATTAAAAAAATATTGAAAATACAATATTTTAACCAAATAGATTGGCTTATCTAAAATTATAATTAACAGTTTGCTATAATTTTAGAAAACAGTTCTAGAGTTTAAAAAATATGCAATTATATTTAAGTATATACTAAACATTTATTTTTAACATTTATTCATAATATATCTGATGATATATTATGAAGGAAATTATGATTGGCCGGTAAACTTCCTGAAAGACGTACTAGGAGCAAATTTATTTGTAAATTTTCAAATTTTTGTTAGTGTATCAAACAGAATTGAATTGTATTTCCTAGAATAATTTGAGTTTTGTACATCGTTTTCACTAATCCGTAGTCTGTCCAAGCCATAATATTGCATTGATTATACATTATACTTCCTGTAGTTTGAAGTATAAAAACGTCAGCACATTAAGCTTTTGTTAAACACACAGGCTCCCCACGAGAATTTCTTTTGCTCGAAAAACTATTGTGTAACAAATATGGTAGTAACAGCAACCCAACCAGCTCAGAATCATCTAGTCCAAGTATTCCATTAATTTATATATAAAGTTAATTAACATACCAGTTTTATTTTTAGCAATCTGTATAAAATTTTTTTTTATAGTGTATTACGTGTCAAATAAATCGTTGGATTGGTTCTTTGAAGCCTATATCTAATAAAAATATACCTTTGTTGGACTTTAAAGCAGGAAATTTGTCACAATATTGGATTATGTTTTTGGCTTGCATGAATTCAGCCGATTGGTTTCTGGTACATTGAAATCCAATATTCAGTAATTTTTTCCCAATTGTTTCTGGTACATTGAAATCCAATATTCAGTAATTTTATCTCAAGGTAATATTTGTTTTTAAATATTCCAGCTGAGTATCATTGATAGAATCGCAAGGCTCGTCTTGCATTTCGTCAGGTTCGTTTAACGAAATCGAAGCACGAATTTATTGTTTTAATTTTTTGTATGCTGTCCATAGTTTTCCTGTAGCAAGCGATCGAGTATTAGGATTATACAGTACACGTTGGTCTTTTCACCAGGGTTATTTTTGCTACTGTATTGGCTAGGTAAAACAATATTTCCGATCTAACCTTTGTTCGAGAAAGATCAGTATTTTGAACGAGACGATAATAAACATTGTAGAATTTTTTTATTATTCTGCCTTTTGTGCAGGTTAAATATTCTTTCTAAATGTTTCCAACATCTATAAAGTAGGGTATTTGAATTCTGAGAAAAACAGGAATTTTAATATGTTTTTATAAAATATGATTGGAAGAATAAAAGATGAAACAAAATACCACTGGAAATGCTGGCTCTGGCTGCTTCCAACAAAGTCACTTTATCCGAATTGTTAAACTGGAAAATAAATAATTGTATGAACAAGAACCAAATCAATGAACACATGTTAGGTAGCTTAAATCGATTACTAAAATTAATTTTTATAAATATGGCAGAAATTTGTAAGATAAAATTATGGTTTAACTAACCCTGTTGAAAAAAGGGAGAACTTGAATCCTTTAGCTAAATCCTCTACACAATTTAATGTTGGATAACATCTGCTTCGTGGTCATCTGAAAATAAATGAGAAAATGAGTTTTTTAAATAAAACAACAAACCAAACTTATACACAGGTTTACAATTAACTAATCAGAGGGGAAACTAAGGAAAATTATTTAATACGAATATGGATATAATTCTGGTAAAAATTAGGGACCATATGACATTATTAAAAAAAAGTCACTTTCTGGTAAGGTAACAGTTTTTGGGTCAAAGACTGCGGTACTAGTTTAACAAATTGTTAAAAATTAAATAGTTGGCAGAAAAATCAAATTTTTCATTCGATTTCTTCATTATTTTTGGTGAACAAGAGAAAAATAATTAAAGTTTTCTGTCAAAACTTTAATTCTAATTTTTTTTAAATTAATATGTAAATATATTTTATTTTCATTGTGGGTATATATTATTTCAGGAAAGGTACAAATTTATTTTAATTTGGTTATCAGTTATTTCAGAAAAAGCTTACTTTTATTTTCTGTGTGAATGTTTATTATTTGAATAGAATAACGGGATGTTTAAGCATTATCAAAAAAGTATATAATTTTAATTTCAACAATTTTTAACTAATAAACTGATTTTTCAATTCAGATTTATGTATATTTGAGGCCAACATAAGTTGTTTGACATACTTCAATTGAAATGGTGTTTGTCCTCTTTCAACATGCGGATTTTTTTCAGTGTACTTGGAACGACAAAAGGGTCGACTAGCAGAAACGGAGTGTTAATTATGTAAGATTTGAGATTTGAGATTATTTGAGATTCTAGAAAACGCTTGTTTTAGCTCGTGTTTTCTATTTATTTTTCTAATAAATACTGCTGTTAAGATTGACAATAAAACTCATAGTTTATTCGGCCTTTGTGAAGAGAGCCCAAAATTCGAACCCCGAAAATAAAAACGGTGCCCATGACAATACTATTTAATTCTGGACTTTAAATCATGTACGAGTATGTACGAAATTTTTGGGGATGGAAAAAATGGCTAGGTGGCAAAATCATTGAAGTTATTGGAAGACGTACGTATTTAGTTGTTTCTAGCAAGTCATAATTCAGAGGAAGGGGAATCAGGTTCACATCAAAATTTTGGAAAAATGCTTGCATCAACTACACCATGTAGTACATTCAGGTTAAATGAAAATCAGGTTCTATGGTTTTTGAATTTGTTTGAACTATTTCATTAACCCCAGAAAATATCGTACAAACCAGTGACTCCAAAAAATACATCAAACCCCAGAATCAATACGGGTCAAATGTATACTGTTGGCAGCCCCGACACATATGTATATCAACCTTTATTGACAAAAATAAGCGAAAGCTCATCAATGGCAACACAATTGAAAAACTAGTTGCGATTTTGATTATAATTTCGGTAAATGGATTGGACTTATCTCGGGAAGAATTGACCAAATAATTAACAAATCACAAAAGCTGACTAATTACATTTTTTAATTAGCCAGACGAGAGAGAATGCAAGTATATTGTAAAAGCTTGTTAAACTGTTTATTATCTCAACCTAAATATTAACCGTTAAGAAAATTTTGATCTCCAAAAAATTCCAATAAAATACATATAAAAAGTTTTAAAATCGTATATGCTTTACATTTTCAGATTTATGTTGAGATTTTAATGCGAGGTTATGAAAGGTGTGTATACATTTGATTCTTTCTGTTGTTTATGATGCCTGCTGTTTCACTTGGTTTCGTATTATGAAAAGTAAATAATCAAAAACTAATACACATTAAATATTTAAAGGCGGGACTTAACATTTTCATTGTATTTTATTCATTATTTGTAATTAATTTTTGACCATATTATGTGCAGTAAGCACTTAAATATCATCAACATAATATTTAATTATTTATAAAAAAAATTAAAACTGCGAACACCATTTTCCATTTTGTGTTTTGTTTTCGGTACAAAGACAACAATATTTATATTTTAAGAGTTTCGGGCACTCCTAGAGTAGCAAAAATTATCTAATGAAATCAGAACAATATATGCACAGATAAATTAAAATCTCGGTAAAAATGCTTATTCTTTCATTCTCTAGTAAATACAACAAAAAAGTGTATATTTACCAACCTAAAATTGAATTCGTCTTGTTTTGCCGAATTTCGGCAGCGAGAGCGGAACTGGCTTCACATCCTTAAAATGTCATTTACGGTGTAATAAGAGCGAACCTGTATTACCTGCTGTATCCAATGTCGCATCACTTCTTCGGCCTTTTTCCATAAGAAAAATGGCTAGTGTTTGAAAATAAATTAGCATAATAAAGGTTCAAAAATTCTAAATTGATGCACAAATGACAATGTACAAATTTAAAATAATTAATATTTCTCCCAACTTTCTGGAAAACGGAAAATTTTGGAAATATGACCTTGCCAGGTGTTTCGCATTCATTTTTTTCATTATCCATTTAAATACGATGCCTCAGTAGGCTAGAAAAAATAATTTTGACAAAAATGCTTTGTACACATATTTCATATTAGCGAGGGAAGCTAGAATATTGCCGAGTTATAATTTGATTGAATTAAAGTGCAAGAGTTGCAAGTTTAAAATGTTCAAAATGACTAAATATTAATTACATTTGAAACTTTTTGGCCACAAGATTTTCTGAGATAATGCGATTGGAAATTTCTTCAAAAATAAAACGTAATTTAATAATGTATTTTATTTTTACCTGGTTAGTATTCTGAGCCTTTTTGATATTTGGTTTGAAGCTGGGATCTTAGGTTTATTTTTCGATTTTTGAAATTCCCCTTTGTTAACACCAGACAAACAAAAAAATGTATTAAAGTTTTTAAATGTTCGTAGCAGGAACAAACATCTTCCGGAGGTAAAAATTCTGGAAAATCCAGTATATATGCTATTTCTGCATATCGGTCGTTGATGCTTTAAGTGATCCAAATTTAGTTATTTTATATCGATAGTAGCTACTTTCTTTTTGTTATATTTTGTTTTGAGATTTTGAAAATTTCGCTTACATCTCTTATTTGCCACTTTTAACATTTCTCACTTTTTTGCTAGAGTGTGTAATTTTGTTTTATACACACATAGTTGTTTTGATTTTTTTGCACAATGTGGGCATTCTTTGGATTCGGTTTCATCACAATGTACGCAATTTATTGAATTTATTAATTTTAAAAACACTGCCTCCTCGTCCACAGGTTCACATTTTGTGCTAATAGAAACTGGTTTTTGAATATGAACCGGAAATTCAAATTGATCATTGATCAAAACGAGCGTAACCGATATGTTCTGGACGAAAATGAATCTGACCTACACAAAATTGTGTACATTTTTTTCACCAAGACACCTCTTCCGGATGGTTTACTTGGAAGATTGTAAAACTTAATATTAGATTGAGCCGACTTAGATTCATGATTTGGTACAATACAAGATACTCTTGTCTGGTCACGATTCACTAACAATGTTTGGAAAAATTATTTTAAAATTAAACAATATTTACGTATTGTTGATTGAAAATCGGCACTTGAGAATTTTACTCTTATTTCGTATTCACTTCAGGCTGACAATATCTTTCATTGGATTTTGTATGCTCAAAATTATTGAACAATTGAGATATACTTGTTATTTTGGAATACAAAGGCAAACTTTGGAATTCACAATAGTCAAATAAAGAGAAATGAGCACTGGAAGGAATATCGTAGCACTATAAATTAAAAGCTCACTGCACAGTTACTAGTTATGACACAGAACATCTAGACCGGCAAATTGAAAACCAAAATCGTCTCCATCAAAAGCACGAACAAGGTTAGAATAGGCATGGCGGATGTTCTCTCACAATTATAACTCTGTTTCCAAAGCCGCCTAGGTGGCAAAATCTTGTGACATGAAGGATTAAGGAAATAGGCGACATCAAGCGGGTGACCTAGGAAAAGCGAATTATAATATCAACCTTAAGCTTTAGAACCAATTATCTAAACCTTCAAATTTAATTTTACCATAGCATGCATAATGTTTTAATTATTGGTGGTTCGTACCAAATAAGAATAAAAGTATTGTTTTTATATCTATGCGAATATCGAACAAGAATTAAACTTTCAAATGGCAGTCTATGGTCAAAATTCATTCAAAAAGGCTAGGGTAGATTATGAAAAGCATTTCAATTCAAATTACTATAAACGACTTCAAAGAGTGTTCTCATTTAAGACACTTTAGATTATCGATAATTTTATTTTGGTGAAAAATGTGTTTGCCTCTAAACTCGTAATGCTTACATAGACCACCCTATCGTAAATACAATTTGGTTCTTTATGCTAATGCAGTCAAAATTTCTAATTTTCTTAACGTTTACCACTCCATGAGTGCATGTACTTATTTTTATTGGACTGTTAACTGAATCTAGTAATGGGGCGTCTTCGCTCGTGTGATTGTTCATTGGATTTGACAGTTGATTAATTTGTGTGTTATAAAAGTTTGGGCTCAAACTATTTGTTGATGCGGTACCTATTCTCGAATAATTGTCGTGATTATTAATGGCTGATTTGCTATGATTTGAGTGTTTGGGGTCGTTATCTTATTATCTAAGTGTGTTGAAGAAATTTCTGAGTTTGGATGATTGTTATGTGGTAGATTTGATATTTGGTTGGTAATGATATTATGGGCGTCTAGGCTCGTCTACTTATAACCTAAATGTGTTGAAGTGGCATTTGGGCCTGATTGGTTGTTTGGTAATTGGTTTGATAGATGGTTTTGATTTTGAGCGCTTTGGCTCGTTTGCTTATCAACTAAGTTTGTTGATTTAACGTCTTGGGATAATTGAACGATTTGGTGTGGTTTGGTTGTTTGATGAATAAATGGATTCGTTGGCTTCTTAACTATATATGATGAATGATCTTCCGAATTTAATCGATTTGCGTCGTTGATTTGGATTTGTGTTTGTTTTAAACTGTTGGTTTTGAATGATTTAGTTCATGATTGTAAATTTAGATCCCCGTTGTCACTGTAATGTTGTAAAATTGTTTGAACTGGGTGTTTCCGTTTATTTGATGAGTATCTTTGTTCTGTTGGTTGTTATTACTGATTTGTGTGTCATCATTGATTTTGTTGCTGATTGAAAACCTATTACTTGTTTCTGGAATGCCAATTTGGGTTTCTTTGGATTTGTATGTGTGTCTTTCTGGCTCGTACTTATAGTTTCGCGGATGTGTTGTAAAGTAACTGTTGGCGTTTGTTTGAAATTTGTTTAATTGTAAGTTTGAGTTGAGTGTTGATGTTGGTTACAATTTGGCGTTTCGTAGTAACTTATTCGTTGCTCTGGTACAGCAGGACTGCTAAAATGACTCCAGGTATTCGGCGATGGGTGATATATTTGCTTTTTTCTCTCTGAAAAGAAGGGCGAGCGTTGATGATTCTTTTATCTGTGTTGTTGGTATGCCTATAATCGTGACACTTTCGGCGTTGCACGTTACACAACAAAATGCTGATGCAGCATTAAGTTCATGATTATTTCTCTAATCAGTTTGTTTTTAATTATGAAAATGAACAACCACTGTGTATCAGTCAGTTACTTCTATTAAAGTGTTCAATTAAAAAAAAAAGTCCACAACTTTTAAACAAATTGCGAATATGCATATAAAATTACATCTGACATTGATAACTCCATTATTGATTCGAAGCCCTTTCTAATATTCTTTAGAATTTTAATTCGATTTTATAAATTTTGTCTACGCACCTGTGAATACTATAATGGACTACTTGCTTTCTTCATATACAAGACATTTAAAATTGTGCACACAAATAAATTCATTCTGGTCAAATAAACCTATCACTTCTCAATACACTTTACAAACTTTACAAGACATCTAACAAAAATACAAAACAAATTATTTAAATTTTTCTAAATACAACAAACAGCTTGAGTTATCAATTTGTAAGTGAATTCCGAAGAAAACATTCTTGTATTGTTCTCATTGTATGAATTTAAATGTAAAATAAAAAAGTCAGCACACAAGTGAAATAACAAAAAAAAAATGAAAAGAAATCAACAAAGTTAAACTTTTAACGATTTGGGAGTGACTTTGACGGTCATAATAGGAAAAATAATAATATTTTTATTATACATTTCGTTGTAATAAAATGTTGAAGAATCCCGTTTAATTCAAATGAAATTGTTTATTATATTATTCTTGCATTTTATATTTTTCATCTTAACAGAGCCTCTAATTTTTATTTTCAATTAAAGACGAGCTCTGTTTTTAACTATATACAAGTGCGAGGTATGCTCAGTGCGATCAAGATATATATAAAAAAAATTTCTTGTAAATTTAATTAATATAACAATTGTCGAAAATTGTAATAAACATTTACTTTAATTTTATGTTAAGACGTTAAATTTTTGAAACATGTGTCTAACAATTTTTTTTTTTTTTTTGTAATGACAATCATTAAATTCTATGTCGTGACTATAAAATATTCAGTCCGTGTTCCCATGTGCCCATATTGTTCTTGTATTTACATATATTGATAATAATACGGGTGATTTGCATTTTAAAATACACATTTTATACAAACAAAACAAAGATATAATCTTGTTTGATAATACGCGGTTGTTGAAAGCTGAGCTTTCAGTAAATACTAAATTATGAGGAACTACTGTGCGGGTAAATTACTTAATCTTTGCATTATATGTTTAAAACGTTTGTAAACCTTCGATTATAATTTATCATTCTATACTTGGCATGGTGTGTCGTTATCAAGATATCGATTAGTGTAAACAAAATTTGGTAAAAAACTATTTCAAAATTTTCATGAATTTTCTTGTGCTTTTCTTTTCAGCTAAATACCCATAAAATAATATTGCTTTGAAACACTTGCCAGCATATCATTAATAATTTATTATAAAATTATTATTATTTAGTTTTGTTTTTTTAATTTATTATAAAAAAACTTGTTTCAAACTATTTCAACCAAATCAAAATCACTTTGCGTCAAACTAAACAAAAAAAAAATGTAAATCAATAGCTTTTCATTCTACCATGAAATTTTATGCATAATTTAAACGATGTTTTTAACATAATACATATATTTATGCTGTTGTAGAGTATATACAATAATTATGTATATTTGTCTTATGTAAACTATGGTAATCAATATTATCATTAATTTATTTAACACAATAATATTTTATTGTAATGAGTTCGAAATTAAACCGAAGAACACGATCTGTATATAAATGTAAAACGTCTGTTAAACTGTTGAATTTATTTAATTCACTATACAATGTGATAATGTGTGGTGTCTGTTAATTTATTAATTTTTAAACAGTCTATCCATATTCAGTCTAGTTACATAATAACTTAATTTTAATGTGAGTAGGTTGAATTTAATTGCAGTATTTTTGGAAATTAATTATTCTGTGCTGCTACAGCGATGTGTTATAATAAATGTCTAGTGTGTGTGTGTGTGTGTGTGTATGATTGGAAAGTTGTTTATTAATCGATATAGACATTTAATTATAATATAAAATGATAGACAGATTACCGAGTCAAAAATTTTAATTACCGTCCGTAATTAATTTAAATCAAATATTTTTTTGTTTTAATTTTAAAATTATGCGTGGACAGTGTTGTGTCGTATTGTCTACTCTACCTACTTAATTAATATTCTACACCGGAAGACAATGTATTTCGATAATTAAACAAATGGCGTCAACTATGTAAAGAATGTAGACAATATGTCGAAAAAGTCGAAATTTACTGTCAATAAATCCATTTCAAGGTGGAGAGCTTCATCCATATATCCCATATAATTTATAAAGCTTTAGAACAATTTGAGAGAGAACTTGATGCACATTGAAAAAATTATGTCAAACACAAAGCTGTCAAACTTTGTTCAAAACAGTTTTTCAGACAGGGATACATTAAATGATGCTTCTCGCTCATAAGTTAATAATCCTTATAAACACGAAAGGACATAGGGTGAATCTCTCGATATTCAAAATCGCGCTGTGATAATAAACACACAATTTTAAATTATTATCTTAAACCATATAAATTATGGTCAGTGTTGTGCGTCTACGCGTATTTCCGAATTGTCTACCTGTTGGTGTCAAAATAGCGTAGACATTTGATTTTTGAGTAAGTGGTCATCTTATATAGTTTTCCAGTTTAAATATGGATTATACCTATTTTTAATGTTAAAATTCAATTTTTATAAAACAATAAGGTGAGAATGAAATATCTTGATCAATCGATGTCTTCGATATTGGTGGAATAAAATTAAATTTTATAAATCGTAAATTGGAAATCGTTGGCATTTATTTAGCATTCACCGGTAACTCCAGTAACTTTCATATCAGTCGTTTTCACGATCCTGTAACATTTGCTGGTTTGTAGTATCGATTCTATAAGGGCGTCGATATAATCCTTCGGAACGGAATTCGTAAAACGGAGGAATCTTTTTCTGCATCCAGCGGGCTTTATAGAACTGAATATTTTTTTTTTAATTGAGTTAATTTTGTAACGAGATAAAATAAAATGTTGGTGTGCAATGCACTTTCTTGAGCTTAATCGATTATCATAACGCTGTACGAGGCTAAATTCGGTTATGATTTAAAAGAAATTCACTGTGCCAAATTGATAACGGGATTGACAGGCTCCACGCGAAGTATTCACAAAAACTATGCAATGGTACAAACAAAAGTAAATAATACCCCAGGTGGTACACCAATATCAACATTGGTAAATCCACTATCTGTGGAGACTGGTCCTATGGATTCTGGGGAGGGCTATCTATTGCATTATCTGGGAACATCAAATCTGTTCCAGAGAAGTCAAATTTACAAAGATCACCGATAAAGAAAAATCCAATCGCTAGCTCCAATCACCGAAAAAGCCAATCGCTAGCTGACTAAGCCGATACTTTTTCTAACGCTATACCAAGACAACCATTACACGAAATAAGTAATACCACCGGAAATTTTACTTTGCAAATAGCCGAATCTGGTAAAACAACTATTGACCTAGAAAAGGAGAATATGAATCTCTTGGCGAGGCTAGAGCATATGGAGCAATTATTTGCCAAGCTAAGCGAAGAAATTGAGTATCTAAAGCAAGAAAATGAAAACCTACAAATGAATCGGGATTCAAAAGAAGATTGCGATATAGGAAGCATTGAACTAGACAAAGTCATCTATTCCACTGATGAAGATGAATTACAAAGAGAGATGCACTTGGTCCTACAGAAGAAAAAACAGTCCATGAAGAGTAAGTAAAGAACAGCTGGGGAGGGGACAATCTAGTTCAAATGATGCTCTACCCAAAGCCAATCAACCAAAAGGTAGTAAATCTACCAAGAACATTACACCAAATTTGGTGCAACCGAAAGAAAAATCACCCCCACCAATAAATATTGTGGGTGTAACCAGTTACCCAGAAATTTAGTCACTGATGGAATCGGTTACTGACAAAGACTATAAGGTAACAGCGTTAAATAATGACGTCTGGAAAATTAATACCCTGGACTCAGATACTTATAGAACCTTATATATAAAATTGAATGCTGAAAAGTATCAGTGGTTAGCTTACGAGAAAAAACGGACCCGACCTGTAAAAGTCATGGCAAGAGGTTTGCATCACATTTGCTCAAGCAAAGAAATAATGGAAGATTTACAAAATAAAGGTTTTAAAATACTAGATGCTGTGAATATTGTTAAAAAAGAGAAAACAGAAATTCATGATGGAAACCAAATTATCAGTAAAAGGGGACTCCCTCTTTTTATGCTAGTATTTGACATCAATTAAAATGTTCAAAACATTTATGGAATAAAAGGAATTCTTCACTTGAAGGTGAAAATTGAACCAATGAGGAGAACCACAACACGCATACCCCAATGCAAGAAATGCCAGAAATTTAATCACACCCAAAGATATTGCGACCGGGATCAAAGATGTGTAGGGAGAAATGTGCCAGCCAAGTGTACAAATTGTAAGGGCGAACGTCCGGCTAATTATCGAGGCTGTGAGGTTGCTAGACAACTACAAAAATAAAGAGATAAAACATGAAACCAACCGCAAAATCACGAAAATCGAAGGGTTCAAATATCAAATCAGATGGATCAAAACCTACAATCAAGCAATACAGGGCAAAGAAGTTCATTTGCGCAGGTAGTGAAAGGTTTGGGTTCAACCAAACATATTGGCTCTGAAAGTAATCAAATTATGGAACACATTATGAGCAGCATTGCAGCTATTACAAAGCGGGTAGATGACCAAAGTAATCTGAACAACATGATACTTGATCAACTAAAGAAAATGCAACTCCCTCAACGCAATCCAACAAAAAATGTTAAGTTAGAACACAACTTTCAAAATAGCATTCTGGAATGCGAATGGCATTATGCAACATATTCCAGAAATAGAAATATTTTTAAATTCAGGAAAAATCGATATTTTCTTAATATCTGAAAGCCATCTAGTTAAATTTTCGTTTGTTAAATACGGGGTTATAACTTATATCACTCCATTCATCCAGCAGAAAGAGCAAGAGGTGGTTCGGCATTACTAATAAAATAAAATATAAAACACCACTTAGAATCAAATATCGAAGAAGAAACAATCCAAGTCACTACTGTAAGGATCCAAATTAAACACAGAGAGCTTACTGTCTCTGCAATGTATTGTCTTCCCCGGCATAACTTGAAAAGGGAGGACTACCTTAAACTATTTAAATCGCTTGGACGTGATTTTAATATTGGAGGTGACTTAAATGCGAAAAACATCTATTGGAGATCTAGACTTACGACGTCAAAAGGTAAAGAATTGTTTCAAGCAGGGCAGACATCAAATGTGAATTTTACTCTGGTGGTTCCATAACAGACTGGCTCAGTGACGGAACGAAGATACCTGACCTAATAAACTTTTGTGTAGCAAGAGGTATATCCCAGAACTACATTTACATTGAAGACAGTAATTCTCTAAAATCGGATCATTGCCCGGTTATCATGACAGTCAGTGAAATGGTAATTCAAAGGGAGAGTGCACCCAGATTAACAAATTCAAAAACAAACTGGGACCTCTTTCGTGAGGTATTGGAGGAAAAAATCAATCTTCAGGTATCGATAAGTGCCTCCATTATACAAAATAAGATGAAGCTTAACATATCTTACCCAATGGAAGTTAGAGAGTTGGTAAGAGAAAAACGACGGGCACGTAAAACCTGGCAAATAACTAGAACACCGGAGAACAAAACAATTCTTAACAATCTAGGTGACAGTCTCAAATCTCTTAAAGAAATACTGACCTTGACAATTTCAAGGCGGATCATATTAACTCCTGGAAACAAAGAGTTCCGGAAACCAAACCTAATGGTAATAACTTGTCATTATACTGTCTACGTACTGTAACGGAACTATGGTTGCAGTCGCACATGCTAGCCTATGTTTAGTCCGCGAGTACTCAGTCCGGGGAGGGTATAATGGAGCCACCATCTACACCCGTCACAATATTTAATCCATGTGCTTAGCGGTAACGTGTTTATTTGTTAGCTCACTTTTCACCTCACGTTATAGGTTCCACCTCAATTGGCCTTCCCCAAAATCCGAAAGTTTTTTAGCACATCATTGCATCATATATAAAAAAAAACGAATATTTTGGATATTTCATTATAATGACCTAGTTAAATAAACTGTATAATTATAATAACCGGGAAAATAGGAAACGGTATTATTTTTTTCTTGATTTTTTGCTTTTTGATTACGGGTACGTTACTACTTTCATTTGAGGAAAGAAGTAGATCGGAATCCTTCACGATCGCGGATCAGCGGAATAGTTAAGCGCTGTAAGCGCACTTATACGGTGCCTATGTTATGGTGAGCGCACAAAAATTGCACAACTTTAGGTAGTATAAAAAAACAACAAAACACTCACCTGACCTCCAGAGCTCTGTGGCGAAGTGGGGATCGCTGTAAATTTTCTTCTCTTGATTAGCTAAAATGTCACATATATGCATTTAGTCGCCCGATCACCAAACACTTATAATTGCTACGGCTAACGTTCCCGTTTTCCACTATTTAATAAATCTAAAGTGCGGAGTACCTAACTTCGCACTTTTTATTATTTCGTTTTTTTTTTTTTGATCTTTCTTTCCTTAAATTTTTTTTATGGTAACTTTTCAAGACCGAAAACAAATTCTTTATATTTCACTTAATTTTCCCTTCCTCTTTTTCCCACGTTTGAATTTTAAGAACTAAAGCAATAAACAAAAACTATAAACTAAATTATTAAGAATTATAAAAAAAAATCCACCGCGCGAAATGCCCAATCACTGGCATTGACTACATCACTTTAATTAATGGTTCAACACTTTTATTATCCCAAGCCGAATTCTATATTATCCGAGGAATGTGTTGAATTGAATTTTATATTAATTGAATTATGCGCATCTACGCATTCTGGCATTTATTCCCCCCGGTTGGACGTGGTTGGCCACATGGGCATCTCGTGCTAATTCCGTTTAACAAAAAAAAACACCACGCCGAGTTTACCGTACTTTGCCACTGACACACAATTACGGCTAATCGTCTTGCGCGAACACCGCCGTACGGTAATATTACCAGCTTGGGCTAATTCTTACTCAATCGTCGAGCAGGGTGGACCGTATGAAATTTGACTTCTTTTCTAATTAGATTTGTCCACATGTAGCCGAGGTTATCTTGAAATGCCGTTATATTACTTTGCTTGTATGCATGTTGTTGTTTTTGTATTTTAGTAACAAATGAATACGTTCCACAGTTGGCGCTTATCCGTGTTATGCTAATATTCTATTACAACATTAGTGGTGAGTTTGAGCAACAGCATAGGCGCAAACCCTTAAACAAATCGGATGTTACAGTACCATACAAATTTTAAGAAAATCTTAAAGTTCTGATGGACGCTACAGGCGCACACGTGTTGGGCCCAACATATGAATTGTTTTACTTCATGGTTCTCATAAACCGCAAGTTCCGGAAACCAAACCTGGTAGTACCCATTTATAATCATGCCCGTTACAGACCTTGAGAATTTCAAGATAATCCTACCGTTGTGGTTGTATAAACCGAAATCTTGAGCTTGTATAAACATATAACTTTAGTGTTGCCTGATGCAAAAATTTATTATTTCTGGGATGACTTTCTGGGCTAACTTCACATACATCAAAAATGACGAGTGTAGAAAAATTAGTGGACCCCAAAATTTGTTCGCCAGTGATTTAAATATACTATGATAAGCCAACATCTTTTGGTATGTTAATGGATCTTGGTTTGCGTTTATATTTCGGTTTAAGTTCGATTTTTGATTTGGGCTCTGCTAGCTTGAAAATAAGAAAGCCTAATGTTTTTTCTAGAACGAGCAGAACAAATAAAAAATTTAATAGGGCATTTAATTCGATTAAATCTTCGTCTTTCCCTTTATTATGGATTATTTTCTATACTTTTTCTAAAGCTAGCAGGACTCATCGTTTTAGTTGGAAGGGATGGAGCCCAACATTTTTTAATAGAGCATTTAATTAGCTTATTACTAGCCTAGCTTATTATTATCTTTACCTCTCTTGTAATGTTCTGGTGTGTGGGTTCTGATAGCTTTAGGGACGTAGTTTTGATCGAAACTTAGATTAAAAAATTAGGAGTTTTACTTTGTTTCACATACATATGAAGAAAATATATAATATTTTCATTGTTTGTATAAAACAATATTACAGTAGAGACATTTTCAATTTTCATTCTCCATTCTCAACCGAAACCTTACACTCCGTCACAGCAATTAAAATCAATAAAAATATCAAAAATATGCTGAAAAGTGTTAAACTGATATCATTCTTCTTGATAATGACGTACATCATATTTGCCCAAAACAGTCCCGCCGTTTATGCACGAAACAGAATGAGGTTAAACTTAATGATTGAACTTAATGAAAAACTCTCATTTGCTGTGTGCAGGTTCCCACTGGAAGAGGCTAGAGGTATATGGTAAGTGTAATAGCTTAATCATGAACTTTTATCTTAATAAATTTAGAAAAGTATTACAGCAATGAGAGGACTCCCTGTCTAGTAGGTTGGTTACCAAAATCAGTTTGATTGTCGTTCTGGTTGTTTGACAAATATTAAAAAATATAAAGGGAGTAGTTATTTAGTAGGCAATATCCTTTAATTACAAAAAAAATATTACGAAATATATATGTTTCAGCTGTTTGACTCATTTAACTCCCCCTATAAAGGAAAGACATAAAAGTCATGCATATGTCTGACTAATGCATAAAACATTAGTAAATTTTCTTTTTCACAAATTTTAATCACTCGTATATTACAATATTAGTCACTATATGTTGCGATAAGCACTTGTATCAATATATAATTATGGGCGTTCGCCACACATTCCAATTTTTTTTTTAAAGAAAATCCAACATTTTATATCACCTCTCACTTTCGTTGATAAAAATACAATTACAAATATAGAAATCACTCATCAGCTATAAATAAAACAACCGACATTTTTTATGGGGCGTTTAAATATCTATAAAATGAAATAACAAAAGTATTTTTAAAATTTGAACGATATGCATTTTACCAAATAACAAAAATTGTAAATTAAAGGGGCGGAAATTGAGTAAGTGGCGCTACGATACGTGTCCAAATGGTATATTGTGTATCTCCGATCAATCATATTTTTGAGTATATAATTCGCTAGTACTAAATCATAATTCTATTGACAGTTTTTTGTTTTTGTTTATACATCACAAAGAAATAAATCTTTTTGACTACTTATGTATGTAACATTTTGATTATTAACAGTTAACGTATTTATAAAGATTAAAGGCAGTTCGATATAAATCAAAAACTTATACAATTATTGATTGATAGCTAATTTCTTCCATACAAAGAATATACAAAAAAAAAAATCGTTAAAGTTTTAATTCTGTATGTATCAATGAAGTTGCAACTAAACCAGATATTCGGTGTCAAAGACATTTTAAATATATAGTTTTTAAATATAAAGAACACAACCAAAATTAAGAAGAAATCTTTAAAAAAAAAAATAATAATAAGAAAGACGAGAATAAACAACATCAGCAACATATAATCAAACTACTGCGTTGAATGTTGTTTCTTAGGTTTTTATGTTTTATCCACCGAGCGAGAAAAAAGACGAAATCACGATACAATACACACCTCATACCGATTTTTTTTGTACCGTCTTTCTTGTATGTCATCTTTTCTTACAACTTTTTTTTTTATACATTTTATTTATTATTATTTTTCGTCGTCGTCGTCTTTCAGGTATTCAAGAAGCAACATAAATTTAATTTTTTGTTTGTTTGTATTAGTGACGTGAGGCTTTCGTACACACGCTCATAATATATATATATTACACTGTTAACTTGGAAAAAGCTTGTTAGCATACAATGATTTTCTCATTATGAAAACAACTATACTAAATCGGGCACGCGCAACGCAACTTCTTTCGGCTTCGTCCGTTCTCGGTAAATTTTTATTATTAGTTTTTTTGTTTTGGTTTTCTTCAATTTCTCGTGTTGTTGACGCAGTGCTTGGAGAATAAAAAAAAAATTTTTTTTTTGTTTTTTTTTTCAACGTCAGATCAAAAGTGGTTTTTAGTTTTAAAGTAAAATTCGAATGATACGGTTACGGAGTGAAATTTTTTTTTGTGCACGTAGAAAAAAATAAAAAAGAAAATTCATATGAAAAGAGTTTTTCCTATGTACTGAAATTTATTGTGGTGTATCGCGAGTTTTTCTATTTCATAATTTTTTTGTTTTTTTTTTTTTGGTTAACTTTGGTGTTCTCGAAGCTTGACATAGCGGTACAGGCCACACAACGGTTAATTAATTTAATTATAATGATTCGAAACTAAAGTGAATTAAATACGAAGATATAAAATCGAAAGTGAATAAATTAAGTTCCGTACGAAAAAGGGATATACGAATAAAAAAGCATTTTCCTTGTTATGAATTTTTAATTGGATCGAAAAGTTACGAAGGAGCTTTTCGCTTATTCTGTTTTGTGTGTGTATTTATATAGTGACTCAAGATTTTGAGTGAAAATTTCTGTTTTGTCTGTGTATGTGTGTGTATAAAATTATTAAAATTTAATGTGCGGTTCCTTTTTTGACATCCATGTGAATTAAACTGATTGGAATAATTTTTTTTTTGTTTTGCTCGGCCGCGCGTTATCTCAAAGGTGTATGTGCGTAAATTTTCCGTTTTGACAAATTCGACAACGGGACAACAAGGCAATCAAGAACGGAGTATTTTTTCCGTAAATAAATACATAAAAAAGAAAATCAAGTATATGTACACAACAAACGAGAGAAGAAAAAAGAAAATGTCAGAATTTTCATGTTTTTCATAAAATGAAAATTGATTTTCATGTCTAGGTCTGGTTTTACTATAAGCACAGAATACAGGACTACGAAAAAATGTTGTTTTTCTTGTTCACGTAAGGATATATACAAATATTATAAATACACGAAAGAAAGCTCATTGTATGCGGCTGGCGCGCACATTGTTTTGATTTGAGGCGGAAAATCTATAATTCAAACATAATAAACATTGTGTGTATACATACCTTTAGGTCATTTTGATACGAAACTGTACCAGTGAAATAATTTTGTTTATCGGCCAAAAGGATTTTGTGCAAAAATTAGTTTTCCATCAAGTTATAAGAAAAATTAAATTGGCGCCTTAATTTTTTTTACGAGTGGGTGGCATAAAAGTGTGAGATAAAAACATTTTATACGTTTTTTGTTTATTAAAATATAATTTTGTTGTTGTGTTTATTATTTATTATTTGTGTTGTTTATCTAAATATTTAAAATTTTTATTTATTCTAATTTTTTTGGAAAAAAAATAAAATTGTGCAAAAATATAAATAAGTGAAAGTGAAGTGAAAATTTTTGTGAAAATATTAATTAAATAAAATTATTTATTTTTAAAGTGCAAATTTTCTTGTATATTTTTTTTTTTTAATTTTGAGTTTATTATTTAATTTTGGATTTATATTGTGTTGGATAAAAACCCCGCGCCGAAACTTTTGCTTAACACCAATTAAAATAGAAAAATTCAGCAGAAGCAAACCAGATTATTAAAGGATTGTATCCTGATGTTAAATATTTAACCAACAAACTTTTATTTTAGGTGAGTTGTTAAATTTTTTTTTATAACTTAATTATTTTATTCTTTTTGGAAGTTCGTCTTATGGGATGTGTATGTATATATGGTTTTATGATACTCGTGATAATATTTTGTTTTTGTATGATTAATGGTTTTATAGCACAGTGTTTTGTATTTTCTCGACTTTATAAGGAGGTGTGATAAAACTAAAACTATAAAATCTAGAGCCCCTTATGGCGAAGGTCTTCAAAGTCTAATGTAATAGTTATGTTTTGAGATAAGCATAAATACCATAATTCTGTAGTAATATAGTTGTAATTATGCGATATAAATATCAATTTGTTGGGCGGAAAGATTTATGATTATTATGTTCGGCGGATAAATTCAACGTATCGTAATCTTTAAAGGTCATGTTTCGATTAATATTATGTTTTACATGCGGCTTAACACTTGTATTTTTAAACGGATATTCAAATTTTATAAACAACTAAAGTTTCGATTCCCAGATATTTTGGAAAGCATAAATTACTGCAATTAAAATGCAAAATATTTTGGCAGTCAAACTTAAATATATACTTAATGGTATTTTAAATTGTTGATAATTTATCATGTTGTCAAATTGAATTTTAATAAAATACATCTGTGCAGCTAAATAAAAGTAACGTCAATTTCTGAAATCTTTGTGGTAATCCAAAATAATTTACAGCATTTCAATGAACCAAAAAAACATGTGACACGTTTTTAATACAAAGAATTTGCAGTATTTCATATTTTAGTGACATGTGTCTTATAATTATCAAAATGTATTCGTAATATTGGATTATGGCACTGAGTGGGTGAGCTTGTTGCAAATTAATTTCTAATATTGAGTATTTGATATATGTAATCTAATATTTGAGTATTTGGTATTGATTAATTAAATTTGTTATAATTATAATTTCGCCCCCCTCATTTATTTCAACGCTCATTCTGTCAACAAATTTTTTAGATCTTTTTGGAAATGTTGCTGAAAATTATTTTTATTGCACTATTGAATATAAAATGGAAATTTTGTACAACATCTGCAATTTTATTTTTAACAATTTTTTTTGGTTTAATTTATAGCGAACCAGTTTTATTTTAGATTGCGATACGACTCTTGGGAATAGCTTGTCGATATGCGTTACCCGCATGCTGGATGTACAACTATTTACAAATTTACACTTTAAGTCATCTAACGTTTTTGGATGGTGTTGTGTTTGGATAGACTTCAATTAGTCTCTTCAAACACACAGAGAATATTTCATATTTATTATGGGTTACTTAAGACTGAATGACTGGCTGACAGAGATGATTTTGTCGATACTATAGTACTTTTTTCGATACTTTGGTTTTATGGAAAGTATTTCGACATTTTCGAGTGATTTTTAGTACTTTTGAGCAAATGCTAAAAATTTCACTAGTAATTTGATTCGAGACAGCTTCTGGCTCGAAGACCAGGCTGTTCAACAACTTTAACTGCTATGACTAAGATATTAAATCAGTTTTGTGGTTAAAGCTACTAATGTAGTTTAATATTTCTAGCCAAAAGAGCTGCTCTAACCAAAGTTTTGTGTTTATATAGCACTTCAGAACTTCTTACATAAAAAGATCACAAAATTTCATTTAATTTCAGTAATCCCTAAACAAACACAAATTCCTTATGTTTTTGGAAAATCCAAAAATAAAAACAATTTTACGAGACGAGATTTCTCGGTCCCAATCTTTCGCGAAAGTCGAGTAATTTTAAGACACAAGGAATTAACGGCCTTAGGCCATATGTCTATTTAATTATGAATGCAGAAAACTAAAATTTGGGTAGCGCTTTTAACAACGGTAATTTGTGCGTTACTGTCTGGAAGAGGTTATATTCCATCGTGTCAGCTGATTTACGACTCGTCAATAAAATAAGCACCCAACGTAAACCGCTCAGATAAAGCCAATGGGAGTTTGAACTATGCAGTGAGTGTCAAAGAGATGTAATAATTTTTTTCGATTTATTTAGCGTCGCTATTTCCAGTCCCAAGTTCGAAGATTAGCAATAATAACGTTAAGATCTTTAACGAAAAGCAATGCAAAGGTTTAATTACTTACGAGTAATGCCCATGGTCTACAATGGTAAACGAATTTAATTAAATGATTGCAGTGGTAGGTGAAGACTAGGAAATTGGAAAATGTAGTTTAAATCCTCAAATAAAATCTAGCGTTAAGATTAGCTCAGTTTTAATGCTCTTCTTGAAATGTTTTCAGCACCAGAGGCACTGAATAACTACTGCATGCCAAATAAAAAATGTTTGATCATTAAATATTTATTTTAAAATGGGGTTGTTGGTTGCTTATGTTGAAATAAACTCGTAGAATCCAAATTAATTAACATTACGATAGGATTTGCAAAAACTGCTTGACACGAACATGGTGAAGATTATTAATATTGATTTCACTCGCAGTATGCCAAACGCTGTAAATATTAAGAACAAAGCCGTAACTACTATGGCTGAAAATGGACGAACATATAAATAGCATATGACACGTTACGAACACCAAGTCGCAACTTTTTTTAATGGTCACCACCAGGAATCAAACCCAAGACCCCCGAATAACAGAGCAAGCACTCTACTTACTAAGGTAATGAGGGTGACTAGGGAATGTAAGAAAGCATTAATTAAAAATGCGAAATGTGATTCCAGTGCAAAAGTACTTTCAATGTGGATTCAGTACTCTGTTCCATGGTATTTATTCCAATAATGATTTGCCTGTATCTAGTAAATGCTAAATTATAGATTTAACTAATAAAGGTTGCAATTATCGTGGATTTTTATGAAAGTTTCTTTGAAAAACCGAGTAAAAAAATTTATATCTGAACTATATTCACTGTGACTTAGTTTAGTTTAGTTTTTCTAAGTTGTAGCAAAGACTGCTTGGAGCATCAAAAGATTTAAATTTCGGTTTCAAGTTCGTATCACACCTAAAAACTGGCACGGGTGTGAATCATAATTGTTTAAAAAGTACTGGGTACAATGTTTTAAAAATTTATAAAATTTAGAATTTCATCGGGCTTTTATTGAAAACAAAAAGAGCTAAAGAACTCAAATCTTTTGAACGAGATAACAATTCGCTTGTCAAATAAATCTTTAAAATTTCATTTTTTGTATAGATTCATTAACTTCTACTGTTTAATTCGTTAATTTAGTGGGAACAAAGAGAGCTGAAACTATAATACTCGTAACTACAAATGACCCAATTACTTCAATAGGGATATGATAGATTTTCCAAAAACAGCAGTTGTGTTAAATATTTAAAAAAAATTTAAAAAATGTTAAATATTTAAAAATATTGTCTGCAATTTCAAAAGAAATAATTGGGGAATCTGATAGGTGTTCTGATTTTTTATGTTCAGATAGTGATAACACTAAGGGCTTAAGTACTGTTAGGTTTATTTAAATGGCCGAGATAAATACTCCCATGCCTCCGAGCTCATCGATATGTTCAAAATTCAGATTGAATTTGAAGATTCAAACCAACATTTTAATGTTTTATTCCCACACTCTTGTTGCGGCTCACCGCGGAACTAAATAAATCTAATTCGGATTAAAAACCTCTGTTTTGATTTTATTTCGGATTAAAAGTTTCGGATTTGGTTTATTTTTATAATTTCATAAGAGAGTCTCTGAAAATGTCCCAAAATTGAACAGTTGGTGGCCAACAAATATTTGAAAAATAATAAATTGAGTTATTTGAAGAATTTTGACACCAAAACAATCGGCGTGCTGCAGACTTGGGTTCTTAAATGAGTCAGGTCTTATCAGACATTCAATAAACTATCTTAAAACTAGATTAAGATAAATTTATGAAATAAGTGGGGAAGGTACGATTTCCAGTATGTTTTTCTTCTATGATTTTGGATTTCAATTTATTAAACGTGACAGACATTTTAATTTCCACCTTTGCGGTACTTACCTAAGTTATGTTTAATTATTTGCATTAATATTCACACAAAAATAAATCTCAGATGAAAACTAGTTTCGATTAGCCTCTATTTAATTCAAAGTTTTTAATGGCCAAGATATTTTTTTTAAACCCAGGAATTCTAAAATTGTAAAGGCATAGGTAGCCTTTGAGACCACCATTTCGGCAATTGTCAGTGGTTTGGCCATTAAACGCTATTCACTTAGAAATTGCAAAGGTAAGCAGGTTTTAATGGATTTGGTGATTTTTTAGACTCAGCCTTCATTGCTCATATTTTAATAAGAAAAACTTTGAAATGGCTTGGCAAATATTAAAAAATACTCCGAAAACAATCAGAACCGTCAGGATCGTTTCAATAAATTGTTGAAAACTAAGCTCTATACCTTCTATTCTTCTATGAATCAACAGTTAGTGGTTTTCGGACGACACGTGTCACAGACTCCTTTAAAATACCGGGCAAAGTAAAAACTCGTATCACAAACCATTTCAAAGTTATATCAATACTAATTATTAGCATTTTGTGTCACATATTTGTGACGTGAGTTTAAAGGTAATAAACTAGCATGGCACCTATAAGTGACGTTGGGTGGCGAACGTGTTAAGTACCTAACATATTTCAATCTGCAGTGCCCATCAAATATACTTAGGAAACCAATAAATTTTAGAAGCTTTCAATACATAAATAGCAACACAACAAACTCCCTTCGTTTATAGTAGAAACTATTAAAATAATGTTACTACAGTAATAAGCTGTCCTGACACCTAGGCTTTTCAAGCCTTTTGTTCATATTACATACGTACCTATTAAATTTCAATCTGCAGAGTCATCAATTACACTTGGGAAACCAATAAATTTCAGAAGCTTGTAATTTATATTTGGTAATGAGTTTAAATTTTACTAACAAATTTATTTATTTTGGTCTTTCGTTAGCTTTTTCGCCGATGCTCAATTAAATTGCCCTGAGTCCTATGAACCTGCATTTTATCTTGCACACGTCGATGTAATGATTCTGTAAGTAATTATGGATGGAGGGTGTTCTTCATTCACATCGTCATCACTGTTTTAGCAAATTCATGCCTATAGACTCATTATGCCTTAAAC
The DNA here is from genome assembly GCA_963691935.1 of Nephrotoma guestfalica. NCBI lineage: Eukaryota > Metazoa > Arthropoda > Insecta > Diptera > Tipulidae > Nephrotoma > Nephrotoma guestfalica. The sequence continues at coordinate 23,825,525 of OY829915.1, forward strand.
CATCTATTGTAGTGTTTTGCTTCATAATCTAAATTTTCAAACAAAATAGTACTCCAAGGGGATTTTAAAACAGCTTCGGTTACGTCACTCCAAGCTCGGGGAAGACACCATAAAGAGGTTAGGTCATCTTCTGCCTGCAAGTTTATTAGTTTCCTTAACATTCCCTTACGAAAATGACACTTGCAGTATCGAGTTCCAGAAGCGTTAGCGCACACAAAAGTAGCGCCTTACAAAAAATCCTGGTCTATTAAATCCGAAACAGCCCTTTAAGTAATGGTATGTTGTTTCCATTTCAAACGCTTCGTGGAAATATTTTACTTTTTCGATTCAATGTTGTGCCGTATAGTCTATATCGCGTAGATAACTAATACTGGACATGAGTAGAGAATTTATGTAGATAATTAAAAATTTGGCGTCGACAATGTAGAGAATGTACACAATGTCGAAAATTATTGTTTCGTTCATCAATCATTAGAATTATATGATTTCTTTTTATTACTTAAGTATTTATTACTTAAGTATTATATTTTAGTTGTGTTAGTACAATTTTGTAAAAATTCAAAAAAGTCACAAACCTATGTTGTAAAGTAAAACTACTTTGAGTGAAGGTACTCGTAATTCAGTGAACATAATCAAAACTACGCAATAAAATATTAAAGCTCCAGTTCATGGAAGAATTAATAACGACAGCTATATCATAGTTCAATATTTATCAATATTTATGTCAATCTTGCAAATTTAGAAGGCAACATATTCTATTGTGGACGGCGTTATGATTAGAGATGAATCCATTTGACACCAACATGTCGAAAGTTTCAAATTTCGCATAGACGGACAACTCTGATAATCATTGCTCCCGAAATCGATAAACCTCGAAATCTCTGTTGGATAAACCATTCGTACGTTGCTACATCTACTTGTGCATGTCCGGCGCCTGTTAAAGTTTTTCGAATGTTTAAGCCTTTTATGGAATCGGATTCAGTAAAGAATTTTAAAATTTCGGTTTTTACTATCGTAAACAGTTTATTGCTTCACTTCGTATTGCACAAATAAATTTTCTGCAGATACGCCTTTTTGGAGTTGCTGTATAATGACTACTTTTTCTTAAATAGATAAAACCTCTCGGTGATCGTTTAGATGAAGCAGATTTAGACGGAAGCATAATGTTACCTAAAATATTCCGTAAAACACAATACGGTACATATTAGAAAAAATAGTACTTTTATCGAATTTGAAAAAAATAAAAGGGATAGATGCAAAATCCTGGTTAATCAGATGAAATCCCGAACAGCCAAGCGACTAAAAAAATCCCGGTTAAACATCTCGAATCTCGGATAAACGAGATTGAGATAAATTACACTCAGTATCACTACAATCAAGTTTACAAGCTTTCAATACTCGTATATATTTGGTGATATAATCAAATATTAGAAACTACTAAAAGAGTTTTACTCTAGCTAAAAGAATTTCTGCCATGAAAGCTCTTCAAGGAATTTGATCTTATTAAGTACCCCGTAAATTACAAATTTCGAAGGGTTCAATATATAATTGGCAATACAACAAAACTCTCATGATTTATACTATAAACTATTAAAAGAATTTTACTGCAACTATAAGTTTTTCTGACTCCAAAGCCCATCAATCAATTTTAGAAGCTTTCAATATATATTTGGTGATACATGAAATCTTCTTGATTTATATTAGAAACTGCTAAAACAGGTTTACTCTAGCTAAAAGAATTTCTGCCACGAAAGCTCTTAAAGCTATTTGATCCCTAAATTCCCTGTAAATTATAATTTTGGAAGGGTTCAATATATAATTGGCAATTCAACAAAACTCTCTTGATTTATACTATAAACTATTAAAAGAATTTTACTGCAACTATAAGCTTTTCTGACTCCAAAGCCAATTAATCAATTTTAGAAGCTTTTAATATATATTTGGTAATATAATAAAATTTTCTTGATTTACTATATTAGAAACTACTAAAAGAGGTTCACTCTAGCTAAAAGAATTTCTGTCACGAAAGCTCTTCAAGCTATTTTATCTTTTTAAGTACCCTGTAAATTACAATTTTGGAAGGGTTTAATATATAATTGGCAATTGAACAGAATTCTCTTGATTTGTACTATAAACTACAAAAAGATATTTAGTACAAAATAAGCTTTTCTGACTCCAAAGCTAATTAATCAATTTTAGAAGCTTTCAATATATGTTTGGTGATATACTCAAATTTTCTTGATTTATATTAGAAACTACTAAAAGAGGTTTACTCTAGCTAACAGAATTTCTGGCACGAAAGTTTTTTAAGCTCTTTTTAAGCTCCCTCTTTTACTAAAAGAGGTTTACTCTAGCTGAAAGAACTTCTGCCACGAAAGCTCTTTAAGCTATTTGATCTTATTAAGTACCCTGTAAATTACAATTTTCGAAGGGTTTAATATATAATTGGCAATTGAATAAAACTCTCTTGATTTACACTATAAACTATTAAAAGAATTTTACTGCTACTGCAAGCGTTTTTGACTCCAAAGCCAATCAATCAATTTTAGAAGCTTTTAATGTATATTGGTCATATTATCAAACTTTTTTGATTTATACTAGAATCTACTAAAAGAGGTTTACTCTAGCTAACAGAATTTCTGCCACGAAAGCTCCACAAGCTATTTGATCCCTAAGTTCCCTGTAAATTATTATTTTGGAAGGGTTCAATATATATTTGGCAATTCAACAAAACTCTCTTGGTTTATATTAGAAACTACTAAACGAGGTTTACTCCAGCTAAAAAAAATTTTGCCTCGAAAGCTCTTCAAGCTATTTGATCTTGTTAAGTACCCTGTAAATTACAATTTTGGAAGGGTTTAATATATAATTGGCAATTGAACAGAATTCTCTTGATTTGTACTATAAACTACTAAAAGAGGTTTACTCTAGCTAAAATAATTTCTGCCACGAAAGCTCTTTAAGCTATTTGATCTTATCAAGTACCCTGTAAATAACAATTTTGGCAGGGGTCAAAATATAATTGGCAACTCAACAAAACTATCTTGATTTAGAGTAGAAACCATTAAAAGAGTTTGTAGTTATAAGCTTTTCTGACCACTAAGTCTTTTATGGTATTTGTTCATTTTAAGTACCCTGTAAATTTCAAACTAAAGCTTTTAGGTATTCAATAACTTAAAAAAAGAATTTTACTACAGCTAAGCGCTGTTCTGATACTTAGCTTTTAAAGGCACATTTTCCAAAACTTGTAGAGTAATTTATTCTACTCTTTATTAAAAGTAACTAATATTAATTTTGTTATCAATAATAGTTTGCTATTAATTTATTTGACGTTAATTTTTATATCAGATTAAAGTAAGATCAGATTATACAATGAAGTAGTCATTCAAACCTTAATCAAGAACTTTACATCTATCCATCTAGTTAAGTACAATCTCAACTCTCTAACTCATTATTATAATAATCAGACACACTTTTAATGATAATAAACGAGAAAAGAAAAACACAACTAAAATCTTAAAGTATCCTTAAAGGCAAAAGTTTCCTCCTTATATACCCGTACGCTATACGTACCAAGATAATGATACAAATAATTAAAATATAACACGAAAATCTAGAAAAATCGTATCTATCTCGTCTCTATTTTACACATACCCTATATATAGTTCGCCTACATGAAGCTTTCTTATGTAGACTTTACGTCTATTTTTATGTATATGATTTAATTATGATTGACATTTGACGTGACATCTGTTCTTTCGAGTTAATAAAATAATTATTACGACTCGAGTAAGTTTGTACGCTCTCTGTATTTACCCAGCAGGTGAAAAACCGGTTATAACAAAATCGTGAACTTTTATTTTCTTGTGTTATATGTGTGTGCACACGAGTAAATCAAAATTATATGATAATGCAAAATCCAGATACCAAAAATAAAATTAATGCATTCCGTGTACTTAACTTTATCTACACAGGCAAAAAAAAAACTTTCACGAATCTTGTACACTAAAGTTCAGAATTTATTGAAAAACTTAACAAGAAAAACCAAAAAGTTTTGTGTTTGAGCGAAAGAAGGCGGAGAAGTACAAACAATTTTTTAACCGTAATTTTGATTTAACACAAAAAAAATTCCTTAAAGTTAAATAGAAAAGACGACACACATATACACGACGAGTACGTATGTACCCGAAAAAAAAAATGTTTAATTTAATTTTTTATTTATTAAAAAAGTTTTTTTTTCTGTGTTCGGTTGGCGAATAAAAATCAAATTACATATTACTTCTTGGTATATTATAACAAACATAGGCCAGACAAAGGTGTTTGTGCCTGTCTTTCAGATTTTATTTTTGTGCGCGCCGGAAATTCAAATTTATCTTTAAAATTTATAATTTGTTTGTGGAAATAAAAGAAAAGTGGATTTTTATTTTATTTAAAATAAAGGAAGTTCAACATCGTTTCCGCCATTATATTTTTTGGTACATATACCTTGATGGTACTATATGTCATATCGGGGTTACCAAATTAGATATACATTGTTACATATAAGTCTATATACCAGGGGTGAGAATTTCGTTAAGTTTTTAATTAGATCAGCTTAAATGAAATTGTATTGGGTTCAAAAATACACCTTAATTACACGATATATACGTTAAAAAACGAAAAATTAATTAATTTACGTCTGATAATTAAATTAACGTATTGTACCTAAAAAATTTTTTTTTTTAGTCTATTAATCAATCACGAAATATTTACCTAATATGTATGTTGAAAGTGTAAGGTAATTAGTGCGCGTACACACACGGTTCGAACCTGTTTAAATTACGAAATAAATTAAGTAATTTAATTAGAACTTGTATACGTTATATATACTCGTGTAGACGAGTAAAAGTGATCAATTAATAAATTATAAAAATAAATATGCTAAATTTATCGTTATGCATCTAAAAAAAATTCTACTCGTATATTAGTTTTAGAGAGTCGCATCTGGATAAATAGCGAGCGGTTTCGTTTGTTTGTGTACGGGGAGGACAAAAAATAAATTTTAATTGGTCGACAGCATGCGGAAAAAATCCTATACATACAACTTTATTTATTTGCACTATTTTAATTATTGATTTCTAATTATTCTGTCTGGATTCGGAAAAAGCCATGGTCTGCGTAAAAAAATACGAACAATAAAATCGATATGTAAACTGTGTACATGACAACAAATGCGGTATGTTGCCGATTTAGTGTACGCAAAATAAAAAATTTCCCATTTTCCCCAATGCTCTGTAAACAATTATTATTCTATTCCGACTTATAGTCAGTGCCACGATAAAAGCAACAAAACTGTATGAATAATTTAAAATTAAGGGTAATTTGGGACAAAAAGCCCTCAAGTATAAAAAATGGTACACGCAGTTGGAAGTGATGCCGTCCCAATGGGACTGCAATGTACACAGTTTATAATCCCCGGATTTATATTTTAATATTTTCTGGTACTTTAGACAGAATTAATTGATATTCGGCAAAAACATGAATATTTTACATATGTAATAAAATATTTAATAATAATAATAATATTAAATTAATTTAATTAAAATTTAACAAAAAAAAATGTTTATATTTATAAAATGGTTTTGATAATTAAAATAAACTCAATTTATAAATATTTTTTATTTAAACAGAATTTTTGTATGTACACACAAAAAAAAAAAATAATTAATTTTGTATTTTTATTTATTTAAATTTTTTTTTTTGCCATTGCGTTACAAATACAATATTTATTTACGTTTATTTAATTTTTTTTTTGTTTTTGGAAAATGTCCAAATTACGAAAATTGTTGGTGTAATATAAAAAATCATATCTTATAGAAATATAAATTCCGGTGTTTGGAAATTCCGAATGCCTAAATATTTATTGTTTATGTGTCTGAGTCTTGTACATAAGCGAGTTTATATATAGCGGGTCGCGAGAGATGAAAAGATATATTTCTTCTTTTTATTAAGTGGTCCATATCCGGTTTTTTGATTATTTTGTCAACGCGTTTGGTGCGGAAAATTTATATGTAACGATTTGGAACGAAATGAGTAATGGAGCTTGATATCTTTTAGTGCGGTGTTTGTAAAGAGTGCAACAAGGCTCGAAAATATTAATTTAAAAGTTGATTTATTTATTTAGTTAACCCTTAGTGCGCCGATAAAAGGAATTTTGGCCTAAACATTTTGGGCTGATATTCGTTTTGATGAACTAGCTGTTGCTGGTTTTTCATACGAGCCAACCAAACAAAGGCTTTTCGCCACTATGGCCCTAAATTAGAAAAGTCATTGTTGGTATTATTCTGGAAGCGCACAGTTGCTTGTAAAGAATCCACGAGTTTACCACTAATACATCCAGAAAATGGAAAAACATCCGTAAATACCATTTTGATGATTTAAATTTTATTCTGTACCGTCCGAAAAGCTGTCATGCAAATCGACACCTCCCATGTACCGGTTATACCCTTTTACAATTTTCGGGCATTGAATATTTATAGATTTCCTTTTGGTTTTGTCCCATCTCAGGACAGTTGAAGTAGGAAGTAGCGCTCCGCAATAAGTCGATATTAGTGTAACACTTTTATTGTCTTTCCAGTGGACGAGCGACATTAGAACATCGTCAAATGTGGATTAATACTCCTCGTAAAATCCCCTAGCACTTCTCTGCATTTCTCCCTCTGTTTTTAATTTCGAGTTCGGTACGCAGTTTCTTCTGATAGTACCAATACTATGAATACCATCTATCAGTAAATACATAACGAGACGGGTACTGTAGTGAAATAATTAGCATAGAATACAAGAATCAAGTGTCTTGGTATGATACGACATAATCGAATAATGACATTAGCCGAGGCTCCTAAATTGTCTTCCTTTATCTGACAGTACATGTTTTCTTGATCCGAGTATATCTCGAAATTGTACATACAGCCTCTGATAATTCATAAATAATTTAGTTTCGAGAAAACATACTTCCATATTCCACATTTAATGGGGGATGGCACTTCTGAAGGAGACACTTCTGGTACATATTAGGCTTCGATGGGACATACTGCTTCATATAACTTCGAAGTTTTGTGCTGCAAATTTGCTCGTCTATTGAAAGATTTGCTTCCACACGCGTTTATAAAATTTTGTTTTTAAAATAATGAATTGTCTGATTTTAAATAACCTATCATGAATTGGGTGGGTAAACATCTTTAATGACATTGCATCTTGCACAATTTTGTTGCCAACATCTGGATCCCAGTAGAGTCTCGTATTCGGCAATTGATGAATTGACGATAGAATGCAGATGCCCAAAAATGTCTTATGTTCCAATTTTGTAAGTGTGTATGGATTAGAAATATTCTCACGAGCGCTGTACAGGTTGGTGTCATTTAGAATCATATCTATCATTTCATCATCAAAAATATAATTAAAAAATAAGAGTGGTGTCTCAAGTTGTAAAATATTTGATGGTAGTGATGTATCGCCCTTGAATTGGGCTGAATTGGACCCGATTTCAAGCGGAGTATTTTTCCAAAGCAATTTCTTAAATCTCTCTCTCAGTTTTTTTAACTCAACTTCCTCATTTCGCACGTCATTTCCATTTTCAATATTTCGTTCATAATCCATAACGCCATCTGCTGCATCAAAAATATATGCATCTTTCATATTTATATCATTGGCGTACACGAAAGGAATAGTCTCGTTGTTTAAATTTTCGATTAATTCATGTTTGAATGTGGTTGAAATTGCTCCTCCTCATTGTCTTCTTCAAGATCATCTTCACTGTTATCAGACCAACTTCAGTAGCATTCATTACACTCACATATCTCCAAATTAACACCACGTATTACTTTTCGCACTGTTCAGTTTAGCTTTTAAATTTTTCGCGTATCGAATCTCCAGACTGGCACACACATTGTGTTCATCGCACCCGTATTTATATACGCGGTTAAATATCCAAAATCTCTCGCGGACTTTCGATTCTTTTCTAGGTTTAAACTGGTATAATCACAACTAATCTGTTAAAAAAATAATTAGTTTATCATAACTTAAACCTAGTTGCCACTAATCCTCCCAACATGATAGTAATTCTCCAAATCTTAAATAAACAATTTTATCTGGATGAATGTCTCCACTGAATTTATTGCTTATCAAACCAATAGGTAAGATCGCAACATTACTCCACACCTAATCCTGTTCGTTTCGAATATGATCATCGTCATACTCATCGTCTTTCAAAGTCACCAACCTCGCACTCACAATCCATGGTCCTGGTAAACCTAAAAACAGCCAACACCTCAATTGGCAAAGCTCTTTTTGGCCAGCATTTCAGCGATGATATTTTCCACCGTCGCTCAACGCACCGCCATTAGCGATATGGCGTCTTGCCCATTCAAATGAATATTGCTTTAGCTCCTCCAAATTATAAGCCGTTTGTGAATCTCTTTTATGACAATCATTATCTACACATCTCTTGCTCGTGCTGCTTTCTATACCAGTTCCTCTAACAACCTTGACATAAATGTTCCAAATATTTCCCTATCGGCGGTATTCTTTGAAATTTAAAGCTACATTGATCCTTCGTAAACAACACTTCCGATTATAATTGCTGCCTTTGTAGTCACAACTGGTAGATCATCTGCAATCTCACCTCTTAGCCGATATCTCCTCTAGATGCATTCCAATGTTTTATCCAACAGATCTTTATTCGATCCTAAGATAACCGCTTCAATAATGCTATATCGATGTTTATTTCTGTAAGTCATGCTTACCTATATCGTTCATGCGTCTAAATCTGAGTTTGATTATCTCGTCCCTTTAGCTCTTCTTGCATTATCACTTTCCTCAAGTTTATCATCGTGCTCCATTACATTAATAATCCCAGCACCACACCCAATCGAAACCATTTTTACCACAAGCGATGCGTCGTCAACCCATGAATACCAACTCTCCTGGTTCTTGTAGGCTAATAAATGGCTCATATAAGGCGACACATCCGATTGAACATCCAAAATCTTAAGCACCTCGATTATTTATTCTTGATTGGTGGAAATATCCCAAATTCAATTGTCTGATTCTGTGTTATGCCTGATTCTCATTATCTGCTTTCTCCTCGCGACCGCACTAATCTTTGCCATCCGGTTCCGACTGATTTCCAGCATCTACTTCCCATCGTCATGTGAATGTTTGACGAAATATTGGGCCTATTTTTTAATTTTTTGGGCCTGTTTTTTATTCAACCTGAGTAATTTTACTAAGCACACTGTGTTTTTATTTGTGAACGGTACTTACACCGTGCATATTCAGTTTTTCAAATTTTACTCTAAACATAATATCAGTGCACGAAGAATATGCAAAGTAAAAAACAAATTTGCACACTATGCACACTGGATCATTTGGCACTGCCATCACTATTTGATCCAGTTTTCGTTGCTTATTTGGATTTTTTAAATTTTTTGTTTCAAATGTTCACACAATTTTTGATTATGTCAAATCTTTACTTTGTTGATCAACTGTTTGCGTCAAATTACTTATAGGTCTCATTACTTGCGCCACATCGGAGATTCCGCAGGTCGCCCGGGAACCGCCTCCACTATCTGACGTTTATGATCTTTAGTTTTTCCACTATTGCCTCTCCGAACTCACAATCATCCTTGTTTAATCCTTGCATCTTCACAGCTTCACGTAGCCGCAATATTTATTAATTTTTGCAACAAAACGCCTCTAAATTACGTTGCATTTATTGGAATTAACCAATGACGTAGCTGTCAAATCTTAATCGCATCCTTCTAATATTCAAGATCCAACCGCTGTCACTAATTGTTACGTTGCCTTGTCAAATCTGGTTCGAACCACTGGATTGTGAAAACAGCTATAAAATTTGATACGTTCTCATATGTTTACAACAATTCTCATAATCCATATCTCATTGCGATACAAAAAATTTGCGAGCACACCTGTAAATGAACTTTGAGTCGTCTATGAGGTTTAAATCTATAATTTTGTCTTTGATTTATGAATTATGTTATTTTTTTAGATTATTTGCTATAATCTTTAGTTTTACATAAAGTTGGTTTTTAAGAGAATCATAATCTAGTGAATTGAAAATTTCCATCCGCGCCTGTTTCGTTGTCCGGCTTTGACATCAAAACCATTTTCCAACTTTAGTGTGGCCGAATAGATTTGCAACAGTCAATCACCAGAACAATCTGCACTTTATCTTATCTCGATATCTTATTCTTTTTTAAAGTTATAAGATAAAACATTAGTAGGTCAGAAATGGTCAACCAAAGCATTTTCTCAGTTTATTTTTGGTGGAGAAAACATCTTAAAACCCAATATGATAAATTAAAACTTTCATTAATATCTTCCTGAATGGTGTACGGAATTGCCGAAAGGTTTAAAATTTAACATCCATTTTGCCGTGCCAAGAAAGATCGCGTTTTCCAAGCCCGTTCAAGTGCCTATAGTACAACCTATCCATGCATTTCTAGGTTTTAGAAAGTGAAAACAGTTTGAGGGCGGTATATTCCGGGGTCGCACATACAGTGAACTAATTTTAGTTAATTATAAAATCACTTCACATGGGGACTATTCTCATTGCACTAATGCCGAAATGTTAAAGTTTGCTGCTGAAAATGTCAATATTTTTTAAGAACACTACAAAAGAAGTGTACGTTGAAAAGATTTCGAAAATTGAAACGTATCGCTAGATGACGAAGTATTTGGTTCAGAAGATTTCTATACCAAAAAACGAGATGATTGATTAAATTGCACAGTTTTCGAAAAATTGTCACATGATACATGCAATCGTTTGCACTACATGCGGCAATGAAAACTTAAAGGCAAAATAAAGTGTCAGATCAAAGGGAGATATGGCATTTTTGAACTGCATTAAATTTATTTGTATTTAAGTGAATTTGGGAATAAAGAATGAATGAAGAAAGTGAATAAAGTTTAGTTTTGGTTTACCTCCTTCGAAAACCTCTTTTACATTTAGAAATAAAAAAGCATACCATGTCCCTCACCTTTACTCTATCCCAATAATTCGCTAGTTTCTGAAATTTATCCTATAGCTATAAGAATATTCAGCTTTAGTTTTGTCAGAGCTGGCAACTTTTTAAAACCACACCTTGTGGTTGGGAGAAGTATATATTTGATTTCTATGGATTAACTTTTTGTATTTGGTTAGTTCATTTTAACGCAAAAAAGTGGTTTCATTTTTATCTACTTATTTATACAATTAGGTGAGTCTGCCTAAAATTTTGAAATAAATGACTCTTTTTGGTTTTTTGCATCTCTTATGTTGATCAGCTTTCACTCCAAGCTGCTTCACTGATTTTAGTGTAGCTTATAAATAATTGTAGCTTACAACCACGAGAGCCTTCTACTGTCTAGCTCATCTTCCATAATCTATTTAAACCAAACCTAAAACGACGGTGGCTTACCATACAGATTGGTAAAATTCATATTTTACTCTTAAGTGGTTTCTTGTCGGTTTTCTCTAAAAGATGTAAGTTGGAATTTTGGTTCAACAATCAAATAGGCTGCACTTATAATGCAGACCACCGGCAGATAATACTTTTAATTTAGATAAAGTGTCGAAACTTAGGACAAGGAGCTTATAGTAAGCCCAGAAGTGTTGACAGCAAAAGGAGGAGCCTTGATTAAAAATAGAGCACAAACTAGAAATAACAGAGAAGTAGACATGTGAAAAATGGTTAAACAATTTCCTATAACATCAACATTGATGATTTTAAATCCGTATCAAGATCCATTTAATTGTAAAGAATATGGGCTATGTAATTAATGTCAAGTAATAGCAGCCTTTTGTTAATAGTTTAAAAATATTATTTCATCCCGTACGGCGATTCTGTGTTATAGTTGCTAGCGCCGACAGCGAAACACACTTAATTTGTTTATGAATGCAGGTAATGAATCCACTACTTAGCAGGCGTTTCACTAAAAAAATTGTTCTTGTTCTTGAAGTTCGAGAATGTTTATCTCGAGATATTAGTGAGAAAGTAAAATATTTATTCAGTACCGGTTCGTGCCCTAAATACATTTTAGTTTGAAATATTATTTTGGTCAGAGAAGCTTAAACAAAAGACTTTCATAAGTGGGCTTTAATTCAGGTTCAGAGCCATAATAAATGTTTTTAGTATGTTCTTAGAGAAATTACTTGCATTTGTGGGACCGATAATTGTGGCTTTTCTGTAATTTCTAAAGGTCTAGATACGGTTTTTCATTCTCGTTTAGTGTCGAACCAGAATATCTATTCTTGAAATATTAAAAAAAATTGGAATAATTAGAAAGCTCAATATTGAAAACAATTGATGTATTGAGCTTTTTTATATAAGTTGTTGGTTATAATACAGACATATGGCGCGACAATTTCTAGTTTGAGCTTCATTATGTTTTTTATTACTCATTATTTTAACAGCTGAGATATTTTTAAAACACCTGTTTATCTAAGATTCAGATAGCAATGGAAAACCAATTTTCATTTATAATTTTAAATTTTAAGTTTTACTTGCATTTTGTAAGAGTTTGACGTTGTGTTTATTATGGTTTAAGAGAAAGGTGGTTGGTGCAGAAAGCAAAGATTCCGTTTGCTGCGGTTATTCCACAGCTAAATTAGCAATACCTAACTCAAAACAACAAAAGCACCAAACGCAACATTTTCAGAGCTCATCCATTTTGATTTTATATGAAAATGTGTTTTTACCAAAAAAATTTCAACTTCCAATTTCTATATAATCGATTGTAAAATTTTTTTTTATTCCAACACGGTTCCAAAATGTTAAGAGAAAGCTCTGCATCGCATTTGCGCCTATAACATTCACACTCGCATTTGGATCATCTGCTTTAATCAATTGGTTTAAAAATCGTTTTCACTTGCACTACATCATATGGAGGGCTTTGGTTGCCTTATTGAAGTTACAGTAATCAAGTGATCTTGATTTAATAATACTACGTACTTTAATGTGAGTTCATTGCCGACCAAACGGCACAGTGATTGGGTTTAGAAAATCGGATAAAAAATTGAGATGTACCGAAGTTGAATCCCAGTAGGAGTAGGATGCAAATGACGTTTTTTAATATATTATTATGACTAGAGGAGAACCTTTGAGATGACACATCCTCGTAGTTTGTTCTATTAGCGATTTCGAACAAAGAAAAATTTAAATCTGATGAACAAAGTGCGAATCACAGTTTATCATGGGGCAAGGGAGAACAAAATTGCTGCTTTATTGACATGTGTATGAATAAAATACTGACAAACAGCTTCAAGGAAGCGATTAAATTTTGTAAAAAAACAGACTAATTTGAAAACTTCTAAATTTCATAAAATGGGAGTAAATACTTATTTAGAATTTCTAGATTATACTGATATGTTTCCGAGATTTTTGTAAACTAGATATGGATTCAACATTCACCGTAAAATGTTTCAATAATTCGGGCTAAAACATTATTAGGGTCATAATTAGGACAGTAAAATGGCGCGTTCAATTGAAAACGAACCCAAAATCCCATTTTTATAATAAATAAACAAAGTAATTTAGATATGGCTTAACCTTAAACGAATTTAGGCTCATTCGCATAGATCCAAGCTCCACGATAATATTTTTTGAGTATTTCTTTCGACCAATTATGTGGGACCCAACGCGAAAAAAAAAATTTTGAAGGCCAAATGTCCATGTCATATTAAATGTATGCTGATTGCAGTATCATTTCATGCACAGCATCAAAGATTCGGAACAACAACCGGTATTGGACGTATTGAATTCCAAAAACCATTAATAAACGCTGGTTCTTGATGGTGCTTCATTGCCAAAAGTCAAATTATGTTCATCAGAACACTTTTGTTGAGTTAAATCACATCAAAAGTTGTAAAAAATAATCGCATGAAAATGTTCTCGATTTTATATCATTTTTGCTCGATTTTATACCACCAAATACACCGTTCAAAATTTTAAACTTTACAATAGAGACGTCACTAACCAGAAGGCAGCACTAGGGTTGCCTAATCATGATTTATAAAAGGCAACCCTCCTACTGACATATGCATCAGAGAAAGGGACCACCTATTTATTCATTGTTTCTAATACTGACAAACCAATATTAACAAACATATGCGAGTATATTTATTTTCGTATTTCAAAAGGTAATTTACAGTTAGTTAAAAACTATTACTAAAAAAAATTAAAAATTTAAGCCATAATCCTAAGAAATAGTAGTGCTTTTTGATGTCTATCAGATTCCAAAGAGAATTTTAAAATGTATTAGAAGCTTTGAGAAAAATGAACAAAAGCACTTATGCCAGCAACCTTATTGTTTTTAATTTTATTTAGAATCTTTTAATTCTTAGCCGTTTTCTCGTAAATGCTATACTTTTCAAAATGTTTGCAAAAAACTAAAAAGCTCCTGTGGTAGCTGTCGCTTCCGGTGGATTTATTTCGTCAAAATACAATTGGATCTCAATTCTCCTACAAATTCAGAAATGTATAGCCCAGACGAAAGTTGTTCATCAAGATGAAACATAATACTTAAGAGTTATTCATAATTTGGAGATCCCAATGATTTTTCGCCTGAAATGTATCCACCAGAAGTGCTGGTACCCTTTACAAGAGCTTTTTAGTTTTTTGCAAATATTTTGAAAATATGAACTGAAAATTTTTAAATTAAATCATTTTTCCTAAATTTAAGCGGACAAGAATATTTTAGACAAAAACTGTTTTTCAGCAAAAATTCAGTCTCTGTACAGCTAAAGCTCATACCGATTCAGAAGTTTTTTTCATAAATTTGTAGATCCTAGTCAATTCTGGCCGATATCGATTTAGCGAAAGTAGGAGAGCTTATATAGAGCTTTTTCATTATTTATAAATATTTTGAAATGTATATAACATAAAACGATTAGTTTTCATAAAAAAAAACTTTTTCATAAAAAATCCCGATAGGGGCAGGATGCAAAGGGAATTTTCATCAACAAATTACGATTTGGGATGAGAAGGAACACATCTTTGACCCCCTGTCGGAGTGCGGGGCTCACGGGCCGACCAATATTTCGTGCCAGTATAGGCTGGCATGGAACTATGCAATGATCAGATGGAATTGGCCAATACAGGCGTAAAGGTAAGGACGTAAATAAACGAACCGCGAGAGAGTAGGGAGAGCCTCGGCCCCAGAACAGATCAGGGAAAAAAAACTTTATTTCGCCAAAATTCGGCATCTCTACTGTCCATGCGGATTGACTATTCCGAGAGAAAAACATCACACTTAAACTTTATCTCTTAATTGGAAGGTGCATTCAAAATTTGGTGGAAATATTTGTAGAGAACCAGAAGAGCTTTGTAAATTTTTGCAATGATGGTGAAGAGTTTAGCATTTACAAAATACGATAAAGAATTAAAAGATCTAAATAAGCTTCAACCAAAAAGGGTCGACTTTGTTTACAATTTAAGCAAGAATAATATTTTATGATTATACCTGACAGTTTTACCAAAAAGCTGGTAAGTTTAATTAACCCGTTCTTTTTTGTACGTGAAGCTTTTAAACCTACATAACACCAAATTGCAATGAATTTTAATTGATTGATTGATTGATTGATTGATTTTAAATGTTGGTCGTACAGTTCTTACACTTGAGTTCCCGGATGACGCCGGGTCCACCGTACACCCTTTTGCACATAACAAAACCGAAGGATTGGATAGGTTAGTTAAGTGGGACAGAATCGGCCCGGTTACAGACACCTAGGTATAGCCGATAGTTAGTAACACAAAGACAACACAATTCTAATCTACTAGAGGAAGGATAAATGCTTAATAGGTTAATGGATAACGATGGTATTGGTCTTCAACAATTGCTTCTTTAAAACAGCAACGTATGAAAAAAATATTATTATTTCACATGCATCTGAAAACATCCTGAAATTTAATTCTAAATTAATACTTTCCCACTTCCTGATCAAAATTGAATGGTTAAATCGGCTCGGTTACAGACACCTAGGTAAAGTCAATAGTTAGTGACACGCAATAACAACACAATTCTAGTCTACACAATCAGCAATTGCTGTTACAAAAAATCTTATTCCTCAAGCATCTGTAGATTTCCTGAAATTTAATTCTTAATTAATATTTTCCAGCTTCCTAAATAATATAAAAATTTATTAATTTAATCCCCCTGCAGCTCCACTACAATAAAATTTCCTGAAACCATAACTAGTTGAATTATATTCAAATATATAGAAAAATTATGTGAGGCATCCCAAAGGCAATGGTTCCCGGAAAACTATCAATATTATTCAATACCGGATTGGATATTTCAAATAAATTTAGCTTATTTCGCAGAAATTTCAAATGTTTTATTAATTTTGGCCACCAAAGAATATTCATTTAATTCCCAAATATAACTACACAACACAGGACATATAATGGAACTTTATGGTACCAATGATGGTATGGAGGATAAATTGACACTCTGACGTAATCCTAAATGGAACTAGGCCATCTCTCAACAAATAATGGTTAAATTCGGTGTGCAAAGCTGAATTTAACGAAATTTTGGGATTATACTATAATAAATGGAATTGTTCTAACCGAAAATTATCCATTCTGGATTTATTTGGGAGAGCTGGGCTAGGATTGTAATAAACTAACTCCACTTGGATTTTCACTCGCATTGTCAACTGGCATTTTGACTTTAACAAGCCTATTTAATGAAGTTATAAAAAAAAATCAATTTGGACGGGCACGATGGTTATAACGATTATTTCCATGATCTCCGCAAAGAAGAGCTAGTTCTTAATTGGCATCACAACAGAAAAGGAGGGGTTATGGTCTAGAGAGCTATTCCATTCTATCCTGGGATTGAGTTAGCTCTTCAAAATCAAAAGATGACAGACCAAATTGCAATGAATTTTAATGGTCCTAAAAATTTATAAAATTTATAATTCGTTCATCAACAATTTTAGAAGCAGAGTTTCTATCTAATAATCTAGTAAATCTAGTAAATTTCCACAAAAATCATTTGTTTTGTTTGACTTTCATAATGGAACTTTCAAAATGTTTGTTTATAAAACGCTTGTTTCGTCTATTTCAATTCAGGTTCGGAGCTTTCATAAATGTTATTAATTTGTTCTTAGAAGAAATAACTTGTATTTATAGGGCCGTTAAAACTTGATTAAGTATGGTGTTTCTGTAATTTACCTATAAAGGTCTAGGCATTTTTATTAATTTTCGTTAGGAACTGTAAAAAAATAATGTCAAATTATTAGAAAGTTTAACATTTAGAATAATTGGTATAGTGAGCTTTTTTCATTACTCAAGTTAAATTTAATGTAATTTTGATATCCGTAAACCATTATAATTTAAATTCAACAGATTAAAGATATTTATTTGAAATATGTTGTTAGGCTTTTAAAAGCTTATGAAATGTATCTATCGCAAACTTAAAGCCCTGTATCTATTAATTGGAAGGTTTATGCGAAATTTGGTGGCAATATGTGTAGAGAACCAGAACTGGCAGCTTCATTGGGAGCTTTGTAAATTTTTGCGATACGATAAAGAATTAAAAGATTTAAATAAGCTTCAACCAAAAAGGGTTGACTTTGTTTACAATTTAAGCAAGGATAATATTTTTTGCTTATACCTGACAGTTTTACCAAAAAGCTGGTAAGTATAATTAACCCGTTCTTTTTTGTACGTGAAGCTTTTACACCTACATAACACCAAATTGCAGTGAATTTTAATGGTACTAAAAATTTATAAAATTTAAAATTCGTTCATCAATAATTTTAGAAGCAGAGTTCTTATTCCTAAAGTTTCACAAAAATTATTTGTTTTGTTTGGACTCAGACCTATCATAAATGTTATTAACTTGTAATTAAAGGAAATAACTTGCATTTATAGGGCCGTTAAAACTTGATTATAGTTTTTCTTTAATTTATAAAGGTCTAGATTTTTGTTTAATTCTCGTTAGGAACTGTAAAAAAATAATTTCAAATTATTAGAAAGTTTAACATTTAGAATAATTGGTATAGTGAGCTTTTTTCATTACTCAAGTTAAATTTAATGTAATTTTGATATCCGTAAACCATTATAATTTAAATTCAACAGATTAAAAATATTTATTTGAAATATGTTGTTAGGCTTTTGAAAGCTTATGAAATGTTTATATATCACAAACTTAAGGCAAGAGTTTTCGGATTTCCAATAATTAATAATAATTTATATGGGGAAAGATTTATATTTTCCTCATGGAATTGGTTCAACAAGTTTTATAAAATTCATTCAAATAAATTAATCGAATTTAAAACTAAAACACTCCATATTGTGGCCTCCACATTTCACACACAGCCCGATAAACAAACACTTGAAATTAAATTTACCCCATCACTGATAACTATACCATAAAGCATTTCTATTTATTCATATCCACGCATAAAATATAACTCGCATATCTCATGCATTTTATCTAGGAGATAATACAATTTTATAGTTTATATGTAATAATATAAAATCCAATAAAATTAATATTTTATGTTATTCGTATGTATAACATAATATAATATATTATTGTTTTGTATTTTGCGAAAAGTATGTGTAATAGAAAAAAAAATGCTTAAATTACCCAAAAATAAAATTTACTAAAAGCACGCACTTTTATGGTTTTTTATTTCATTCCTATATTTCAATTTTCATAAGTGCGTGTAGTTTTATATATTTTTGTT
Source organism: Nephrotoma guestfalica (assembly GCA_963691935.1). NCBI lineage: Eukaryota > Metazoa > Arthropoda > Insecta > Diptera > Tipulidae > Nephrotoma > Nephrotoma guestfalica. Next base: position 23,844,264 of record OY829915.1, read on the forward strand.
TACGGTTCGTATATGAATGAATAATGGTGAAAATATTTATTTTTCGCTATAATATAATATTATGTGATGATAATAAACTTATTTTTGTTTAAGTATTTCCTGTATATAACCCCGACCGAATCTAAATTGATAAAGTCTGGAAATTTTTATTATACACAGCCATTTATACAGGAAGGTGCTTAGCCGGAGCTTTGCGTTTATATATACGTATATATGAAAAGCTTACAAACCCCACTATAATTTATATAACTCTTTCACGTCGACTGGTGGTACTTAACATTTTATATTCAAGTGTATACATAATTTTTATGTTTCTACCCTGAAGCACATAACAAAACACTGTGTTGTACAAATACAATTATGTATTATACAATAGGAAAAATATTTATGTACATAGCATATTATGTTTTAATATAGAAAATCCGACAGTCAAAAAATAGAAAATATAATAATTTTACTTTGCTGTATGTGTATTTTACCTACCGTGTACATTCATTTTCGTTTCATGTGTTAAATGTTTCGGAAAATGATGAAAATTTTATATACGTGTATATATATATACTGTATGTGCTCTATATGCGGTGATATTTATTTATCTAATCTTCAAATCTATTTGTCTACGTACGCATAAAATTTAATATATTCACCAAAATATAATAAACCGTAAATAAATAATTAATTTTAATTAAGACTAAATCCTCAAAGTCTGTATATATACGTACGAACATTGCATATATACTAATAGCTCCGTAATTATCAATCGTGTTCACTAATTTAAATTTAAACACAAAAAAAAAATTAATCTGATTTTTTTTTTCTAAAGTATAAACGAAAATTATCGTGAAACTATATATTTAATATATTTTGAAGCTTTCGAAAAATTTTCTACACAATAATTCAAGATAATGATCTTAAGTCAATTTTTTTTTCGTTTCGTGTATATGTACGCTCTTAAATATAATTAATTAATTAATTAAATATTGTTACCATAGCAATATATAAGATTAACTGTTTTATATGAATTTAATAGTACATACATTTTTAATAGGGTTAAAATTCAGGTTTCTTTAAGTCATTTAAATAAATTAATCCGATTCATTATTTTGTATATATACTTATACGCGACAACGACGACGATGAAGACAACGATATAAAATATTGTTTTGTTGTAAATACGTAAGTTGTTCTATTATAACGTATAAGACTCGTTAATAGTTCACAACTAATTAAAATCTATTATTCATCATTAGTGATAAATTAGATATCAAAATAAACAAATTATACGATAAAAACCTAAATATCGATATAATATACAACCAAAACAAAAAATTAATAATAATTTTGCATTAATTAAAATAAATGTATGGAACATAATTAATTTGATTTTTTTTATATCAAAATGCTTATAAAATATATTTGTTTTTGTAGTTTATGATATATTATTCGGTTAATTTAAATCTGAATATTTAATTTGTTTACATTTTTATCTAATTATTAATTAATAATTTAAAAATTAACCAATTTCAGTTGTGTCTAAATAGGTTATATTTTAAATCCGATTAATTTGTAAATTTTAGCATTTTTCGGAGCTGTTACTCCGACGAAAACTTTTAGTCTTAAATATTTATTTTTACTAATTCATATAAACATGGCTTTTTCACCGAAGCTTACCAACCAGGCATATACAAAAGCTAATGAAAATAATAAATAGACTGAACACCTGAATATTCGTGAAAGCTTTGAATCATACTTTTAAAAATTTTCGAGGAAGTATAAAAGCTTGGAAAAACAGTGGATTTAAATCAAAGTTTTAACTTATATTGTGTAAAATTATTAATTTTTCTGTTTTTCTGTTTTCGAGCATTTTTTTTTAATTTTCAAAGCTCAAGAATTTCCCACTATTTTAAAAGTTGCATTATATTTAAGCAATAAACACGGTTCGAAAACTATTTTACTAACCGAATTTTTCATATACAGATAATTACTAATCTTTTTGCGAAAGTTAAAAATCTCAGGAGCGACAGTTTTAAATTCACCGCTTAAAGCTTAACAACTTTTATAAAGTTTAAAATTATAAGCTCAAATATCTAATTTTGTTTAAACCTCCTAATTATTGTTTAATTAAAGCCTTAAATATTTTAATTTTTCGAGGATGTATAAAAGCTTGGAAAAACTATTAATTCAATTATTAATTCAATTTTTTTGTTTTCGTGCAGTTTTTTAAAATTTTCAAAGCTCAAGAATTTCCCACTATTTTAAAAAGTTGCATTATATTTAAGCAATAAACACGGTTCAAAAATTATTTTACTAACCGAATTTTTCATATACAGTTAATTTCTAACTTTATGCGAAAGTTTAAAATATCAGAAACAACAATTTTAAATTCACCGCTTAAAGCTTAACCACTTTTACAAAGTTTAAAATTGTAAGCTCAAATATCTAATTTTGTTTATACCTCCTAATTAATGCTTAATTAAAGCTTTAAATATTTTAATTTTTGCTGGATAAGTTCGTATTTTAAAAGGAGCTTCATTAAAATTACGTTGACGCTTTGAACGCAATTCCAATTTTTTGCTAATCTTACGATAAAATTTAAATTAATTAAAATTGAATTAATTTGCTTAAATTAAATTTTCATATATAATTAATTTCAATGGTTTAAATCCATTAATCCTTAATTTATGTTAGCTTAAACCCTTATTTTTACTTGTATTTATTAATTAGTGCTAAATTAAAGCTTTACAAATTTTCGTTTTTTCCTGGATAAGTGCGGATTTCAAAAGGAGATTAATACCTTAAATTACAATGAAGCTTTTAACAGTAAGTTTATATATTTGGTTATTTTGTGTATAAAGGAACAGTCTAGATATGGAGAATAAACGGGCCTGTTATTTGTATAAATTAAAAATTAACTTTCTTTTAACAGGTTTATTTTGCTCGATAGGGTAGTATTTTTATTGCATTTCCATTCGCTAACTGAGAAACAAAAGTCAAGAACGTTGTTTAATTTTTTTTTTAAATGTTCTGTTCTTACATTCAATCTTAAGAATAATCTTACTTAGAGGCAAGAAATTATATTTTGTAATAGTTTATAAGTGAAACTCTCGTTTAAGCTTTTAGCAAACAGTTTAGTAGTTTTAATTTTTAATAGTAGTCCCATAAAGCATAAAATAACGCAAAAGATCATAAAATTACTTGAAAGCTTTTAAAATATATTCAGAAATTTTAAAATCTTTTATACTATTTAAAAATTTAAAAATTTCTGTTTGTGCTAAATCGTGAGGATTTTATTTGTGAAATTTCAAATTAATTTTGTTGCAAAGATATAAAGCAGCTTATTTAAAAGATTAAGGTTTTACAAAATTTCAAAACCTCAAAACTATTGTAATCCTTTTAACCAAAATTTAGAAAATAAAATTAAAATAAAAAATGGTAAATTCGGCAAACTAAATTAATTTAAACTACACCCGGAAAAATTAAAAAAACATTTTTTGAAATAACAACTATCAAATTTAGAATTTTATGCCGCACATTTAAATTTGTTTAATAAATAATATTTAATCAATTCTTGCTACTTGCTGTTGCAGTTCGGGTTTTAAATATTGTTATCAAATTTAACTGAAATTTTAATATTAAATTATAAAATTAAACAAATTTATAAAATTTGGAAGGATTCAAAACTTGGAAGGATTTAACAACTATGTTAAGGTAGCAAATTAAACAAGCACACAGGAATTATAATTTTAAACCAGGCTTCGTGACTTTATATCGACGTACATTTCTTCATTTAGTCTGGTTAACTTTATCATCAGACGAATATATTTCTTAGTCCAGGCAGAACCATAAGGTGCCACGGGCGGCCATACGAGCTCTTCAAAATTGTTGTTTAGATTAGATCTTATTCTATCAAGTTTCGAGTTTCTTCTGCCATTTTATTTTTGCAGGTGTTTTTAGTGATGAACTAAAGGCGTCGAATTTGATAGATAAACGAGAACTTGCTTCATAATCTGACAATAAATGTTGATTGATGGCCACCTTATTAGTTTTCCAGTTATTACTATGTCATGATAGTAGTTGATTGCTATATTTATATTGTAAGGTGTAGTCAAAAACGCAGTGAGTCTGCAATTCAATTTATTTTTGACAATTTCATTGACGGTTGTGCCGCATCACATCCATATTTATTGATTCCAGATACCTTTGTGTTATTCTTTTGGGTTTCCTTTATTTGTATTCTTCCAAATTAGGATAAACTAAGTTCACAAATTTGTTTAATTTTAGAAGCTACGCACCTTTATTATTGTATTTCATAACATTGCTAATAATTCATAAAACATTCATAATATTTCTAATAATTTGATTTTATTTATTTTCAGGTAAGTCGATAGCAGATCTTTAAACACGCCCTACATAAACAAAGTATGTACATATTATTTATAGAAAAACCCGTAACATGTGAAAAATTTATAAGAAAACTTTAAATTTTTGTTAAATTTTGGTTTAGATTAAAATCGAAAATTATACGAATTTTATTAATTTTACAACGTCTTAAATCGTTAGAATTGTAAATAAATATTTAAGCCAAATTTGAGGACAAAGTTGTTAAGAAACAGTTTAGGATTTGAATTTCTCACAGGACTTAATGTGTCAAATCAGCTTAATAAATAAAACTTTCATTTTCAATTTTAATATTGTTTTTAAAAAATGTTTAAATATATAAACAATTAGTTACAAAATATAAAAACTCAATTAATGGGTTATAAGTAAGTCATGGGCAGAACCGATCAAGAATTTTAGAGTATTAGAAGATTTGGATTGAAGATACAAATTTATATAAAAAACTGATTTCTAAAGCTACGACTGTATTCCAATTCAATACAACTTGTTTAGAACTTGAAAAAATATCAAGCTTATCTGAGCTTTTAGAGCTAAAAGTATTATGTTTTATTTATGGCCAATTTGATTCATCTAAAGATTGATTTACTGTGGCTGTTCATCAAAGTTCAACAAAGTCATCTAAATTAATTTAATAACTTTAAAGGAAGGAAAGTAAAAACTTAAATATAATTTTTCCTAAAATAAAAAAACTCGATATGTAATATGTCAGTTAATTATGGTTGCTAAATCTTAATTGATAAGCTTCCAATCCAATTTAACCTCAGCGAATTTTTAAATACCAATTACTTTTTAAAAACTCGTTCATGTGCATGAGTAAATTTTTTAAACATTATTATGATTTTCGGCCAATTCTATATTTTGTATTTTATCAACCAGCTTATAGTTAATTGACTTGAAAATAAGCAATTGTATTTATACTAAGTATTGAAACTTGAAAGCTCCGGTCTTGAAAAACGTTTAAGCTTTTTAAACTTAAATTTTTTAAATCAAAAAGAAATTATAAATTTAACATTAGCTAAAATTTAGAATAAAATACGAAAAACTAAGCTTTCAAAGCTTCCCGAAAATTATATAAATTATATTATTTTAAAGCTAAAAGTGTCTAAGAACTAGCTGCTTTATATACCACATAATAAAAAATGATGAAAATTCTATTAAAAAGCAGGCCTATATTTAAGCATTTTTTAGTTAACGAATCTAACTATACATTATTCTAAACTAAATTTGGCGAAAGGTGTTCTTTGGTTTCTGATGTACTTGTAAGTATTTACAAAAGGCTGTTAAACTAAATTTAATTTACTTACTAAAAATTATTTTTAAACTTTGAAGCTTTTGAGGAAACGTTAACTAAGGCTTATATTTAAAGATGGATTTATACTTTTAAAATACTAAGTCGAAGTAATGCAAAATAAACACAGCCTACTGAGCGAACATAATTAACGAGAAAATAATATTCATGTAATGTTTATTTTGACTTATCTGGAACTTTACAAATAGTAATTTCAGGTCCCCTATCATGATTAGTAAAATCATCGCCAATATGATTTAAAAATTTCGTAGTGCTAAACATTTTCATAGCGTTGGTCAAGGTCAGGTTGAAGGTCAATTAATATGTCGGCGGTCCAAGTCCCGAGGCTTTAATCACTGCACCACTTTTGCGGTGACATTTTCAATGTGATTATCAGAGTACTGAACAAAATATTAATTCGAAAGGCTGAAGGTCAATTAAATTAATTTTTCTGCATCCTTCAAAAATTACTATCTTATACTAACTTATACAACAAAAATAAGATTGTTTCAAGAATTTAAAATTTTACTAGTTTCTGCTGCGAACATGAAGCAGATTTAGAAAGTTTTCCGATGTAGGTCAAACAATTTAAATTGAGATTAGAATGTCATATAGAGGCATTTTCATTTCGGCACATAATTTAAATTATTGTTTGGTTGCCAGATTCAACTACCAAAATTATTTTAGCCTGCAGAATTATGTTTCGACCTGAAGAATAGGAATAATAAATCATTTACAAATTTAAAACGTTTGAGTTTTTTTTTATGAATTATTGAAAATTAAAAAAATTCCCGTTCGGTTAGAAAATTATTAGTTTAAGCTTCTCACAAATTTACACACAGAAAAATTGATTTAGGTTAATTATTAAAATATGACATGGGCATATGCTAAAACTCATGCTCGTTTATCAACCCAAGGAGATTCCCAAACTTGGCTAGCCTGGCAGGAACCCGATAAAAGTAGTGCACAGAGCTCTTGTAACGTATCGAATAAGAAACTATTTCAACCAACAAATGGCGTAATCAAACATTGATTAAATTGCTCTATGAATAATATTTGTAAAGTCAGTTTTACAAATTTGGAACAATTTGAAGAGGCGTTTCTCATTTTAATTTCAAACCCAAAAATCAACGAGATTATTTAATATTGTAAAAAACACTGGAAGAACGACTGATTCGATATGCTAATCCAGAACTGTGCAAGTTGAATTAAGAAACTAGCCTCTAGTGTTCAAGTTTTGTTTTGTTAAGTGAAGCCATTCTGAAATAATACAAATTAACTCTTCATATTTTTTGATGGCAATGAACATCTGAACGGAAAATTTGATCAGAAGAGCCACGTGTGGTGATTTCTAGAGCACTAACTTGTTGGGCAACACAAATATAAAATTTCAAATTTTAGAACTACAATTATTTCTTGTTTAGCTATATATCGGGTTTTATTTTTATCGTGTACAAGGTGAAATTGGAAATTTAACCAAATTTGGCTCCTGACCCAGCACATTTTTCATCGTTATGACAGTTAGATTTTAACCGTACACAAAGCTTACTCCCATAAGGTGAATCATCATCAATAGTGCTTGCCTCCAGCATTAAATTGTACAGAAGAAATTCAGCAACCATTCCAACAAAAACTCTTTGATAGTATTCTATTTACAGAGTTCAAATATTTTTGAAAATGCTGATTTTTAGGACCAGCATTCGTTTAATAAACCGTTTATGTGGTATAACAATACATTTTCAGAGGAAAACTAAACTTGCAAAAAAATCATGCGGCCATTGAGAAGAGTCAAAATAAAAGTCAATTCGAGCTCTTTAAACAAACAAAAAATATTTTAGATGCTTTTGTAAACATTTAAAATTTAAGCGAGAATGATGTAGTCACTTGGCAATGAATATTGTGGGTTAAAATGTTCATCACAAATTGTTCGAAAAAAATATTTCTTTGTTGCAAATTTCGTGATAACTAGTCAAGGAAGCAATAAAGGATTGAAACTCTTTTATCATAAAAATATTTATTTCAGTACAATTTATATTAAATAACCAGATCAGTTTTTCCTTAATATACTTGTTTATTCCATAATTCATGATTACTTAGCTGTGTATTAAGCTTTTAGATTTTTTTTGTAAAATGTGCATTTTTCCAAACCACTGGTTTAAAATAAATCCAGGAGTATTTTTTTTTAATTTAAAGCTCGCCAACGCTTTCCGATAAAATATAGTTTTGTTTTGATATCAAATGAAATATTTTATTAAGGCAGCTGTATTGTTTAATGGTTTTGAAAGCTCTGTTTTACGAGATTTAAATTATATTTTTGATTGAGATAAAAGAGTTTCAGTACAATTTACACCAACCATTCATCAATTCATCACTATTTCATACGGTAATTTCAAAAGGGAGCTTTAAATCCACCATGACGCGGTTTAAAAGCTTAATTAAAATATATTGACGATTTTTTCCAAATTTTTAGGACTATCAATTTTGATACATTTAAAAAAGATTTAAGTATTTTAAATTTTATATTTTATTAGTAAATCGAAGCTTTTGAGAAATACCTAGTTTATCGTAAATGTCATATTATTGAAAGCGTATTTGCTACTCTGACATTTTATATAATAATATAATTTTGAAAAGCGTTGTTGTCCACAAAGCTTTAATTGATTGATTCTATAATCGAATGGAACAAATGGAAAATCACTGTAATACAATTTTGAAATACCTAGTGCAGTATAAATAAGCAAAATTAAAATTTACTACAAACAACTTTTTAATTAAAGCTCCACAATTATATTCGTCCCCTTTCATTTTAATATCTAATCATATTTCTAGTGCATGAAATTATAATTGTAACAATATTTTATCACTTTAAAACATTTTCTATATTTTTCAATTTTAATATAAATGAACTTTTATGCGCCAATTTACGAATTTTAATTTTTGTTCTCCCAAAAAATTAAAAGCTCATTTTAATTTATAAATCTCATTTTGTATCGTGCTGTATAAATATTTTTCCAGACTCATCGTAACATATATAGACGGCATAAAGCTAATCTAAAACGAATTTTATGCTGCAAACGAAAATATTTTATTTTTAAAGTTTATTTAACTTAAAAAATTTTTTTTTTGTAATAATAATGGTTTGTCATAATTAAAATGTTAGAGGGGGAAGTGGGTGACGATGTACAACTCAGTCGAAAATATAAAATTAACACGTTTCCATAATACTTGTAATATATTACTACGGTACTTGCTGTGTATGTAGCAGGTATTTATATTTAAATGTGGGTAGCTAGACATTTATTTATAAAATTTAATTACGTTCCATAACAACAACAACAAAAATATAAAGTTTTTAATTACATAAATATTTTATTATTTATTATGCTTTAAGAAATAAAGGAGAAACGAAAATAATAATTAAAAAAAAAACTTACAAAAGTGTACCATGTACTTTTTTAACGGTAAAAAGGTAAAATATGTATTATATGCCATGGATTATAAAATTAAAATTAAAAATCACGAAAAGCTCTTTTTTTGTACACAATTTATATGAAAGCACAAAAATCATAAAACATTTATTGTATTTTATTACAGCGCACAATATTTTATAGTCGATGGTATTGCGGCCACCAAAATATTATTTTATAGTAAAAAAATTAGTATGTTATTATAAATATATTAAATGTCATGTTAGTGTCAGAATTTAAATATGTTAAATTTTTTTTTTTAAATAGAATCTACCAAAATGTTTACGGTTTTTGGTTATGACAATAATATATCATTGTTACATTGTTGGTTGACGAAGAGACGGCTCATCAATAAAAATATGCATAAAATTTACATATAGAAGGTCGTCGTGGTGTTGCAATATACCACATTATTCATATATGGTTGTAAATTGTAATGTGATGCGACTGTAAGAGACAGCGATGCGGTAGAATCCGTGGGTGGTGCATACTTTTTTGGAAATTTGTATTTATGATTGACAGGCTCTTTGTTAAATTCGATTTTATAAGAATAATATTGCGGTTGTGGCATCTTGAGTTTATGGAAATATTTTTATGGAACCACATAATTAGGTGAATTTAAGGTAAATCTCGATTAGCGAATCGAGCGAGTTGTGCTGTGCCCATGCTATGGGAGAAATTGTCAATGTGATATGATAGTTTAGTAGTGCGCCATTAAAATTTGAGTTTTTGTAAGGCAAAAATAAGAACCTCAAACTGAAATTTAATTTCACTTAGTTAGATACGTCGGTTGCTAAAATAGGTAATTAATGAATAGAAAGTGACTTTTAGAAATGTATATATTTTTTTGCCGTCGTAGTAAATACTAAAAACTATTGGTAAACATTTTTTATAAATTAATCCATTTATATTGTTTACCTATTTACTTGAGGTTATATTACAACCATACCACCGTAAATAACATTTGCATAATTCGATATTCGACTTAACATAATGATAATGATACACTTTTTATAATCATAGATAACATCGAGCGACCGTTAATTTCTTTGTTTGATAAAACCTTGCGAGGTGCTACATAAACTAATTGTTGTTGTTATCTTTTCGGCAGTGGTTAAGTTCAGTGGAAGTTATTCTTTATGCCTTGTGAATAGTTCTTTTTTAATCTTTAAAATCTGTTTTGGGCCGAAGCACTTTCAACTCTTTCTCGGTTCGCTGTTCACGTCCTACCTTACGCAGATGACAGCCAAATCGGACTACAATAGGTCCAATTTACGTAGAATCATTTGCACATTGCATAGCTGCATGTTAGGTATGGAAGATGGGTCGATTCATGAGTTCTGCACTCCGACTGGAGGTCAAATTTGGTTTTATTTCCATCACAGACCGTGATGATAAAAAATCTCTTTTGCATCTTGCCTCTATCGGAATTTGAACCCAGTACCTCTCGACCCAAACGACAAAGCTTCAGCCATTGTTAAATATACACTTAGGTAGGTAAAAACACCGTGTATTTTACTTAACAACATTCTGTTATACACATTGAGTTTTTTGTGTTGCTCTACTACATATACTTGCATGACGTTTTGTTTGAATTTTGAATTTGTTTAGTTTCTTGTAGAGCTACTGTTCACTCGGTAGTTTTGTTTTTATTTTTCCCATTTTCAGTCTTCTTTATCAATAAGTACAGCTGGCGGTTAAATGTTAACAATTAAGACACTTATGCTTCTTTGCTTTGGAGATTTTTATTTTCATCTGTTGCTCAAAATATCCATCACAAGTGATTAAATTTTATTCAATTTTAAATTAACGTTATAGGAACCGTGGAGACCGACTTTGATTTTGAGAATCTAGGCTTAAAGTGTCGGTGGTTGCTATCTGATTTGGTGTCATATTTTGAAGGGGCCTTGCTAGAAATATTTGTTTTGATTTCCGAAGTGCCTAGCTCAACATTTACCGTAGTCACTCCTAAACGTGCACGTGTTCCATCTTGCTTAACTCCGGAAATAGCAGCCATAACACCGCGCTTTCCGGCGCATGCTGTCGCCGAGTCTACGGTAAGAAAAGCAGCGATAAGCGAAAATAATCCGGATATCATTCTGGATGAGGCCAAATTTCACGTGTTTCGTTTCTATCTTCATAGTAAAGTATTAGATCCATTTCAAACCGGTAATTTAACTTCACTATTACTTGGATGTTACCTGTCTAACAGTATCATTAATTTTAAATGTGACAACGACAATTCAAAAATGATCGTGTGAGGTTGTCTGTAAAGACACAGATATCTTAACATCTGATTTATGGCCCTCCGGAGAATCTAAAAGTTGTATTAATCTTGGATTAAATTGTATCACTGTAAGTCAGCTTCTTTTAAAATAAAGAAATTGTTTTCCGCAGTCAGATATTTGCCTGATTCAAGAGCCTTCGTGATGTTGTCCTTTATGGGTTGAATATTTTTAATTTCTCAGTTTACAATATCAAAAGGCACATTTTTCAGCAATTGTGTAATTAATTTTGGAAACTTCCGGTTCTTTGAGATTCCTTCTAGTAACCGGCAATGAGTTAGAGATCTTTCATATGACTAATGTCGATGGGTCCAATAGTACGGTAAACACTTCTTCAAAGTAGCCTATAAAAGGTTGAAGTTCGGAAGCTTTTACAAACTGAACCGGCATTTTCTGCGGAATCTATCGGCTTTCGCTATTTCTTTGAGACGATCCTCTATAGGGTTATTTTATAGACGAAATTCATTCGCGATCTTATGTTTCTTTAGCTTGTAATATAATGACTTGCTGCATCTTGGACAAACATATGTCTAATTCAGGGACATTACCTTTTTGACGTGGTGTGTTATGAATTAGATCTAATCGTTGGCAGAATCCTCTATAAAGGGTCCTCTATAAGTGTATCTTTAGCGGTAGGTTGCAATGCCAATACTCATCAAACGTTATGGGGTAGCTCGAATATTAATAACATGGGTTTGTCTCTGCTTAATTATCTAAGCATATCTGGGCTTGAAATCATTAATAATGGCTGCGAGCCAACTTTCCTGAAAGAAGTGCTTGATATTAATTCGTGCTCTATTTCGATTATCGATTTAATCATCAATTGGAAGGTGACCAATGATATTATCACCTCTGACCACAGTTGCATCTCTTTTAACATAAACCTGAGAATGTATTTCATTCTCTTAAACCTAACCGTAATAAGAAGCTTACCAACTGGGAGTTATTCTCTTCTGTGCTTGAACCCCTGCTGGTATCTTAGATCGAGGTTCGTTTGATTGATGAGATTAATTTTTAGCATCGTCTTTAAGAAGGACTCACATTTGCTTCAAAATATCCTGTTCTCTTATTTCCAGACAAGAAACAAACTTCAGAACAAACCTTTTTGGCATATTCTGATCTTAAAAAACTTAGAGAAACTGCGTGGAGACAAAAAAATAGCAAAATTGTATTTTCTTAGAGCTTGCTTCAATTAACCTTTCAAATGTAAGAGGTGCATTGCATAATCGCCAAACGGCTTTACCACAAATTAGAAAAGTTCGTTTCTGTTTAAAAAGTTGTTTTCCCTCTAAATTCTGCTTGCCAATATCCACTTTTTACTGCTTTTAATTTGGGGTAATCATCACAAAATCATTTTGTTGCGTTCTTTTTATGGACAAGAACCAGCGGTGAACTCCATGGACTGCTAGACTGATACACTCCTTACGTTCAATTTTTTTAAGTTAATTCGGTTGTCACCTATGTTCTTGTGATAATCATCTTCATGCTTGTTAGATTGCAGTAGCTTTATCTGTGTCGTCATTATTAAGAGCAAATATTACATGAGCTAATGATCATTTTCCGTATATGATTTGCTGGTCCACGACATTTTTTCAATTAGCTGTTTGCAATACAGTTAGCGCCTTAGAGTAACCAATTATCATCTCTTTCCAGATAACAGTTTTTGACGAGCTCAGATTCAAAACATGTATTGGTACCTGCAGTTTGAATTTCACCAATGTTATCACGTACAACAAGATGCTCCACAATTCCCATCATGGTATTGGTGACCAGGGTTACCGCCTATTTGGTGTATACCACTTTTTCGCAAATCACTGCTATTTCAATTTGTTTTCAATTATACTGTCAATAAAGTTAGTTGGAACCCAATTAGTATCCGCGTTCAATGCCACACTGGATACATGGTGTAACATTTTAGTTAACTTCGATTAAAACTCTGAATGCATGTGTGGATTTGGACGGATACCTCTAAATTGAGCCATTTTAGTACCAGGTTTTTAAGTTTACGACCATCTAGTATCTCTTCAAAATATCTAGACCGATGATACATTAAACAGTTATTCAAGCTACGATAAACCTATTTTGGAGCCGCATTCCTCCGAACGTTTCCAGTGACGGGGTACAATCTTCTTTGATTACCACAGATGCAGCTGTTGCTGTTACCAAGTTACAACAAAAACTAGCACCAATCTGTTCTGGATCTGCCGTATCACGATGAATAACCGATTTCTAAGCTGCGGTGTAATCCACTCTAAGTTGTGTGATTTTAACGGAGCATTTGGGGAATTTTGTCCATTTCATCGACTTATATCCCCCAAAATTGGTATAACTTAGTTTCCTGGTTATTCTGGTGTAACTTGGTTTTCAGTCAAACGTCTAACTGCATCATTACTTCACGTGTTTTGCATCGTGTGTTAGCTTGTCTGGTGCACTGTGCATTAAGTTGCTTACCTAATGTAATAGCCGGGCATTGGAAATATTCCGACGGGAAACGCGATCCTTTCGTTAAATCGAGAAGCCATCCGTGTTTCATCATCTCTTCATTTATTAGTATTTTTATTTGTGAGATATTCTCCTAACCCAGCCTGCGCAACTTTAATATTCTAATCAGACGATGCTAACACTTCATTCACATGTTACCGCCAGTTTAGGTTCCCAAATGAAGTTTAAGATGATTGTACATGATCCCACTGTTAATCGTGTCGACTGATAGTGAATTCACTGCATCTGGAGGTGTTTCTCCGTTAGCTTGACATGCAGTTTTCGATAACTCGCTCTCTAGTCCTGTCCGCATAAGTAAATATTTATATTTTAGCACAAATTGCCAAATGACACATACTACCATACAAATTGAAAATTTTACTACCTAAATAGTAACATTGTACACGATACTGTGATTGTTTTCTACGTGGAAAGAGGAAAAAATTTGGTAATTCTTTTTGTTCGTGGAGATTTTGCTGGCCCTCTTCACGTATTTGTCGCTTGTTTGATGGACTTGACCAGCTCATTGCCCCTTTCTGATACAGTTTTCAAGACATCTGCAGATTTTCGACAGAGAACCAAACTGACTGCGTGGGGCAGCTCCTCCGCGCCCCAACAATTGTGTTGTATCGCCGCTAAAAATTTGGTCTTGTCATCGAATATCGAAAGCTTTACAATTCTACTTGTGCTTCCACTAACTGCTTCTATTACAAACGTTTTATTTTGCAAGTTATCTTTCATAACTTGCGAGGTATGTGTTTCAAAGCGGGCCTTGAAATAAAGCCGAAATAAAGTTTTTTTTATCAAGAATTTAATTTCCAAAAAAGTAAAAAAACTCCTAAGGAAGCTGCTACTTCTGATGGAACTATCGTCTGCCCAAAAGTCACGTTTAGTCCGTTTTTAGCTGTACAGTGGCCGAATTTTTGTTAAAAAACATTTTTTTGATCAAAAATCGTTATTTTCGCTTTATGTTTTTTCTGGATCGATTTTGTTGCAAATTTAGTTTAGAGTCGTTTAGTATTTAGTCGTTTTTCTCGTAAATGGCAATTATACAGTTTAACATATTTTCAAGAAACGATAAAGCTCCTTTGGAATGGTACCTCCAATTCGTGGTAAAATTTTAGTTATAAAGTTTGACCTGACAGGGACCATATTTTTTATAACAAACTTTTTATGTCACAAATTGTCATTTACCATTTAGCATTTTCAAAATTGATCTGATCCGGTATAATCGTTTCGAAAATGAATGAATTTCCACTCCGATCAGCCAATCCGTCTGGGCCGTAGAGACACAATGGACAATTAGCTTGCACGGCATCACTTACAGACACGCATTTAAACGTTTTCTAAAAAATACTTTTTTTTGGCACGGCGATAGATCGAATCGTAACTCTGCAAAAATCTCGAGGTAAAATTAGATTTCTAAATTTCTGGTGTTGAAAGACCATGTCTAAACCCTCAATGTCAATGATTGTTGGACGATTCTGAATCGAAAAAATAAATAAAGTCCAAAAATTTGGTACGGAGGCGATTCAAAATTCGCCATGGTTATTTATTATTAAGAATATAAAATTGCACGAAAATTGTCCAGCAGTCATTGACGGGACAGTACTTTTATTTGACGTTAATTGTTAAAACAGTATATCGTACTTTACATAAAGCTTTACGTTCTGACGGTCAAAGTTTCTGATTTAAATAAATTCACTTCTTGGTGCATTAAAGACTTACTCGATTGTGTTATCGATTGATAGATCTGGGCCTGGAACCACATAAAAACGTCAAACTTTATTTACCATGCTTATTCAAAATTAACTATGATTTTTTAATATGAAAAAAGTTAAAGTGGCCGAAGCACGAAGCCCCGATACAACAATTTTTGATTTTATTTTTTTAATGGTTTAAAATAACTGTTTACATAATTACTTTCAAATAAAACTGCTATCCCGTTTAACATTGCTTAAAAAAAACAACCCAAAAGTTTCCATTGGGTCTACGTGCTTTGTGCAATTTTAGTTTCTCCGAAATAAGTAACCGTGACGAATTTTGAATAAACGGAGTGAATAAAACTTGATTTTTTAGAGCCTGATATGTCCAGCTAGAAGCCATTTTGTTTAAATAGAGAATTCATTTTTTTGTGAAGTGCTGTACAATATATTAGGTGTGGTTTAATTTTTACAGATTTCTGAGCAAATTTATTTTACTCGTATGTAAAAAAAGACAACAACTAATTTAATTCTGAAAATATTGTCCATCGTTTGTATGACCTTGGGTCAACTCTGAGGTAACATACGAATGACAAGGCGAAAGAAACTTGTAGGCTTCCACGCGATAATTTCACCGACGAATTTACACACATCGTCTAGCGGTTTCAACTGTTTATCCAAGCGTGCTGCATTGACCGGAATAAATGGTAGTCGGATGGGGCGAAGCCTATTGAATATGCCGCGTGAGGAAGAACTTACGATCCCAAGTTCAAGAGGGTCTTCTGAGTCACGAGAGCTACGTGAGGTCAAAAAAATGGCCTTTTATAACCAAGGTCCTCGCTCAGTTTGTTCAATTGTTGGCTGTAGCGTTCTGTAATCACCGTTTGACCAGTTTTCAGGAGTTCGTAATAAAGCACACCCTTCATGTCGCAAGGGATTCGTTCGTTTGCGATTCTAAAAATAAAATTACTTTTCTTCACCCATTCCCCCCTTCACAATTTTACACAAGACGTTATTTAATGTTGTCGGTCAAGCAGTAAAAGGCACATGTTAATACATTGACCTTGATTATGTTCGGTTAACCCATGTATGGCCCATCTTCAAGGTTTTAGAATGTTTGTTATTTGGTACAAACGCTTGGAAATAGCTGTTTGGGTAACTCCTGAGCTGGAAGTTCTTGTTGGTTTGCGTTGAGTCTTCATCGAGTAACAGCACTTGCACTTACGCATCTTTAAACTTTCGAGCCT
The DNA here is from genome assembly GCA_963691935.1 of Nephrotoma guestfalica. Classification (NCBI taxonomy): domain Eukaryota; kingdom Metazoa; phylum Arthropoda; class Insecta; order Diptera; family Tipulidae; genus Nephrotoma; species Nephrotoma guestfalica. The sequence goes on from OY829915.1 coordinate 23,861,133, forward strand.
AACCAGAGCGCGGCTCGTCACTAAGATCGTAATCACCACTTCTGAAACGCTTGAACCACACACTTTATAGGAGATAACGTTGGCACCAAGTACACTTCAAATTGGTTGCCGTGCTTTAGAATTCGAATAAAATGCTGTGCCGCACGTGTTATTTCTGAGAGGTTATGTTACTCCGGTGTTATAAAACCTTGCGTCCGATAATGTAAACACCACAAAATACCGTTAAAAATATTTCTATTTTAAATATAATTTTAAGCTCGAAGAAAAATCTGTAAAAATTAAGTCATACACCTAATCTAGTTCTCTTAATAATAAAGGAACTAATTTCTTTTAAATATTTGAACTTTCCTTCACTGGCCATCAAGCTTCAAACATGTTAGGTGGTAATGAATGGAGCTGCTTGCAACCTGCATTAAAGATTTCATATGCAGTAAAAGGATGCTAAACAATATGCAGGAAAGCTCCGAATGACAAATATCGCCATGGACATGCATGTTTTTTTATAAATTTTTAAATTCTTTGGAAAGCTCATTAAAAGCTTCGGCTATTATTATCAGCTAAAAATATTTTGTAAATAATTAGTTAGTTAACGTTATTTGTAAATTAGGCAATAGACGCTCTTAAATATACAAAAAATATTGGAAACTTTTATTTAAGGTAACAGCAGCTTATCCTATTGAAAACGTACAGAGCTCAGGTTCGCCATCTACACGCTGTGCTGCTCTCTACTTTAATTTGTGCAGTACTCATGCCACATTAATTTATAAAAGAAAACTTAATTAGTTATCAAATTTTGAAACCTGTGTTAAAGCTTCTATATGCAAACAATTCCAATTGGAATTTTGTTCAGAATGACATAAAACAAAATCGCAAGCCCTTTCTGGAAATAAAAAAACCACAAATTTCTGTGCAAAAATTTGTAAAATCACCATCATTGTAAACTAGAAAGCTTAAAATACCCTAAATATAAGTTTTGAAATGATAGATAAGGCTATAAATATTTTGTTAAATTTACTGCTCTGCGTTAAGAGCTCCGGCGCCTTCCTAACGTCTTTGACAAATATCTTCAATATCATAACTAAATTAGTAACAGTTAAATCAAAGTATAAACGCCTACACCTGGAATTTCTAAAGCAATAAAATTAATATTTTTATTTTTCTAATTTATTAAGCAGTCTGGTCTATAATTAGCGAAACTAGACGCTTGAGGCGGACGTTGATTTCATCACGTAAATCATATGTCAAAGATCATATCCACCCAAAAACCAAATAATGTTTCACCTTGCTGCAAAAAAAAAATCTCTAATCTAATTTATATTAAAGACAAACACCTTGTTATTTTTTCGGTTTAGGAATGAACATTGTCTCGCCAAATAAATAAAAATTTTCAACCGCATTATTTATTTATATTCAATAAACAATTAATCAACTCGTTGAAATCTTAAAGACAATTGACATGACGTCTTATTATATATCTCGTTTATATATAGAGACAGTGAAATACACATATGTACGTGATCTAAGATATTTATGTAGGTGGATTTGAGATTTTTTATTTTTAGAAAAAACAAATTTTTAAGTTTGTTAAAAATATAGCATAAGACTATCAAGATTTAATTGGATTATTTCTATTAAATTCACTTGGGTGTAATTATATTATTACTATTATTATTAATATTTTAATTAAAGTGGTTTTTCAAGGTGTTCGAGAGACTAAAGTGTATAAACCGATAAAATCTTTTTTTATATGATTAATGATGTATCCTTTCACTCTAATGGTGCTACTGCTGCAATATATACCTGTTCGGTTATTTAATTATGTATTTTGGTACTTGGGCGAAAATGTTATAAATTTGTGGTGTAAAATATTACTTTACCGTAATGGCATAGAAAATTTAACATTCCCCTAATATTCTTAATCCCAGGTTGTTATGCGAAAACATCATTTTAATGAATAGCAAATACAATAACGACTTCAATTTTTATGTTATATCAAAGTATTTTGTCTTCATTAAAACTTTATTATTTTTTTAACAATTCGCCTTCGCCACCCTACGTCAGTCACAAGGTACATATAGTATATAGGATATGGTAACAAGTAAACAAAAGCCCTAACAACCTTTTTGTTTTAATATATATCCGAATGTATATATACATTCGTCGGCACATACACACACAAAAATTGTAGCATGTAAGAATTTAAATACAAGAAAACTTATTTAACAAGCAACCATTAACAAAAACAAAAAAAAATTGTGTTACCCTTATCCCCATCATCATGTAAATATTTATAACCCAACCAAAATAAAGTTTTCCATCAAGTTCATTAAAACCATTTAATTTAAATTGATCGAGTTGGGACCGTATATTTATAAAAATCTGATTTATGGTTAGCAAATCTATTAATTTAAAACGGAAACCTGTTAAATGGTAATAACTAAATGGCATGAAAAAAAGCTTTTACAGTGTACAGTTGGTTCGAGGTCTCTGTCGTGCACTAAACTGTGTTAATGGTTTTTAAATTTCTCGAGCCATCAAAATCAGACGATTCAACACAATACAAAAAAAAAACGTAAAATTTACAAATCAAGCGCAAAAATGGAAATTTAAATCGTAGCAAAGTACTTTGTGATTTTTTTTTTTTGTGTATATGTTTTATGTAAATTATATACCCAGTAATACAGAGCTTTAAGCTTTGTTACAAAAAAAAACACAATTCGTATTTAAATATTCTAATCAAGTTAAACAAAACAACATACAAAAAACTTAATTTCCAGTATTTTTTGGTTCATATGACTTTGTTGTTGTTTAGCACTAATAATAATAATAATCATAAAAGTCATAATTTAAAGTTTGTGTACAAAAATTTCGAGAGATGCAGAGGGGGAACGAATATATATGTTTGGTGTATAAAAAATGTACGTACGTCGTCTTACATATTATATGAAAAACGAGAAATCTTGTAAAAATTTTTGCGTGGGTTTTATCACAATCTTGATGGCGCTTTTTGAATATATAAAATACGAATACGTATTGTGAAATTCGAGAGATAATTTTTTATTTTTTTTTTTTTTTTTTAAGTTGGGTTTTGACAAAAACTTGTTAGTTGCTTAACGTATGTTTCGAGAAAAAAAAATCGTTTAAAACTGATTTCTTATACATACCAAAGATTGGTGGCATCGCACAAGGCATATACAGTGCTCTGTTATTATTGTTCATGAATAACTCGGCATAAGTACTTGCCAGATGTTAATTTCATCTCGATATTTTTTTGGCACATAACAAGTGAATAATGCTCGACATCTGTACATATTCTTTTTATGATATGATGTATGCAAATCGGATATTTAATTGTCATTTCCTGACATAATTCAACAGTTCAATATGAGTTTTTGGATGATTCGTTAAAAATTGTTTACTGCAAAAATACGCGTTGTTCGTTTTTAATTTTATAACTGGTTTCAAATTTACGGACGGTTTAAGGGCAACATTTTATCGGCTTGCTTTTTAATTTTAAATTAAATGAGCACACAATTTTGTCGGTTTAATTATGTGTGGGATGGGATTAATATATGTTGAAACTCTGATCAGATCATGAATTAAAATTTTTGCTTTTTATAATATGTCCAAAAATAATCTTTAAACTGTCATTTTACATTTCACATTTTTAAATTATGTGTTTGCTAGCTCTGGAATGTACTTTGACTAACTCATGGATGTCAAAACCGTCAAGACACTTCATAACCGAATTTTCTGCGCCGTTAATTAAAAAGACAAATTGCTCTTTTCTACTTATCTGCAGTTGCTTAATTTGCTGTGGCTGCCTCATATTCTAAAACAAACGCCAATTCCTCATAGTTTTACCTCTAGTATTGGTTCTCAAATCGAGTTTCAGATGGTCGTTCTTAACAGTACTGCTAAATGCGACGTTAGTCCGTTCAACACATCTGCAGGTGCCTATGGTTATAGGCTTGACGCGCCAATTTTATTATCTCTCTTTCTAAGAGAATTGGAGTTTAATCCGAGTGACTGCGTTTATCTTAATCCCAGCTCTGCCAAGACCCGCTCATAGTTCCGAGAGCCAATATAAGTGCGTTGGGTTGTTCCGCTGCTCTCCAATAATTGTGCTGTACTGCCGTTTGGAACTGGATTTTATAATTTTCAAACGAAATTTCGCCATCGAATGTCGGAGGTATTAAAATTTCTCTTGAGTTGTCAGCAACTGGTTCGGCTGAAAATGCTTTATTTATCTGGCCATCTCCAATAGTTTGCGAGGTATGTGTTTCAAGGCGGACCTCTACTTACTTAATCTTATTTTCCAACTCCTTTAATCTAACGTCCGCTTCGTCTTCAAGGTTTTCATTACTCGTTTAAGCTCTTGCTTCAAAAGCTTGTGGGTATACTGAATTGAATTGAGTTTCAAGTCCTGCTGATCTAAATACACGTTTTGTCCTTTACGTAACTCAGCAGATCAACCACTTTGCTCTTTTCGTAATTCTACCAATTGTGCACTATGCTGCTCGCCTTGCTAGGCCATTTTTGAACCTTGTTGGTCTAATTTGATGCCTTGCTCCGTGCGGGGCTCATCGAATTTAGCATCTATTACCTTCAGATGAAGTATAAGAGTGCCTGCATCGTATCTTCCATGCGCATGGATGGGTTTTGTAATTCAGGAGTAGACGACTGTACTGAAATGGTTGTTTTTGTTTGATTCAACTCTTCGGTTCCTTAATTTTTTATTTCTTCTTCGTAATCTGTGCATAATTTTAATCTTGTACTTATTAGCTGCCCATGCATTAAACGTAAACAGTAGTTGTGCTCTTTCAAGCGCCCCTGCTACCTCTTTAATTTGGCCTTGTTATTTCTGTTGCTGAGCTCGAACGTTAGTGGTTGATGGTGCGTGAGGATTCTAATTTTTTCGCACCGTATAAATAGTTCTTTAAGTTATCAATGGCCCAAATTATCGCCAACATCTCTTTTTCGTTGACCGCGTAGTTCTCCTCGGTTTTGTTCAGAGACCTCGAAATATAGGTAATCGGCCTGTCTTTGCCTATATACCCCTTGTGATAATACGGCATTTATTGCTGTGTCTGAAGCGTCGGTTGTCAAATTTAATGGTTTGTTGAAATCGGGAAATGCTAATATTTCCGACGATGAAAGTAGTTCTTTAGTTTGTTGGAATGCCGATGTTTGTTCGATTAGCCTTAATTTGGGCGTTTTCGCCTCTTTCAGTGGCTTGACTATCTTAACGAAGTCCTTCACGAAACGTCTGTAGTATAATGCCAATCCAAGAAATCATTTTAAGTCCTTCAGATTCCACGAGATTTTAAAATTGCAAATAGCAACAACTTTCTATGGGTCGGCTTTAATGCCCTGGTTAGTGATGATATAATCTAGAAGTTCATTTCATCCTGTATTTTTGGGGGAATCTATAAGCGTCCAATTTTTTCTTCACTACTTAGATGGGTGACTTATATGGGCTCTTGAAAGGTCGTATGATTCCATCTTTTAAGAGTTTGTCACTCTGTTATTCGACTTATTTTCTCATATTAACTGGATAGAGATAGGATTTTCTGTAGATCGCTTCATTGGTTGTTGTTCTGGTTTAAGCCTTTACTGTGCGGTCTCTATAGGTGTTACGTCATTTACAGGTCCAAATAGTGTTTTATATTTTGAGAGCATCATTTGTATTCTATCTTTCAATTCGGCGGAGAGATGACGGATTCTTGTAAAGTGGAATTTTAATGTTCGAATTAAGCGTCAGGATATTGTTTTCCCGATCGATAATTGCATCTAGTTCTTTTAAAGTGTCGTCCCCGATGATGCCGTCGAATATTTTAATCCTGGCAGAACAAAAAACTATGTTTTTGTAGATACCGTTGCTAGCCGATCTAATTTTGAACTTATTATTGGTACCTGTATAATTTTTGGCTAACTGGTCACGAATGAAGTTCTTGTTCGCACCAATATCGATCAGGAATTTGAGGGTATCGCCGGTTCGGATTTGGTTTTATATGTATGGTATGCAAGGGAGGCACCCAGCATAAAATTTAGTTCGGCATTCTCCTCACTCACTGTTTCCTGTGTTTCTACGGTGGATTGAACTGGGCTTTTATTGCATTGGGCGATTTATGTAGTTTACCTGTCTTCTTAGTGAGGGATCAAGATCCATTGGCTCTGATGGCTTGGGATGTGTTTACTCTGGTGTTCTGATGTTGGATGTTGTATGACAAGTTCCTCTGAGGTAAAGTCATTTGGTTGTGATTCCTACGGTGGTCATTGCCACATTGTTTGAATTCTTATTGTGTACCGTGAGACTACGATAGTTTAATTTTTGAATCTCCAAACAGGAGGCGTAAGCTCCAATAAGTCTCCATTTAGTTCACGAATATAAACATCAAGGGCTCTATTCCGATATGTTTCTATGAGAACTGTAATTGTGTCGGTCGAATAATCTTCTGTTTTGATTTTATTAAGAATTAGCGAGAATTGATGGTTGACACTGGTGTAAAACTCATCTAATGTCTTGTTTTTTTGTGATAGGTTGCCCAATTGGTGCTCTAGTGTCCTTAAAACACGTTTGTCAGCATAGTGGAGTGATACACATTTCTTTATTGCTGCCCATTCGTCGTCGAATATATTATAAGATATTAAAGCAGAGTCAGCATTCCTCCTGATTTTCTGCTTTATACTTTGTAGGTTTATTAGATTTTGTTGTTAGTTTATTCACTTTATTTTTATTTATATCGGTATTCAAATTTGGTTAGTTCATCAATTTATTGATTGTAATATTTTATTAATTTATTTTTATTAAACTTTTTGATTACTTACAAAATTATTACGAGCCCCTTTGGCGAGGATATCTCTTGTTTATGCAACTCCGAGTAGTATGCACGAAGTATGGTACGAATGGTGCGAAGCACTCACAGATTTCAGTGAATATGTTGTAGGCGTATTATGATCACCTGGGTATTACATGACTTGATTTAGTGAAGCACAATGTGTGAAAAATTACTATGAGCGACTGGAAATAGTTTTTTTTAAATGTTCACTTTTTTATCGGGTCACTGTTTCGTCGCCAGTTAAAGAGTTTTCATCCGTGAGCATAAACAAATAATTTACTAATTCAAAATTTTTCAATTAAGTTCACAATACGATAATAAACTAAACTAACAATTCCAGAAAATTTGTTTTTATACTAAAAATTATGCTTTTGTAAGCAAAAGTAACAAAAAAAAATTGTAGGTTAGATTGTTGATTCAACACATTAATGTTGAAGCAATTTATTCAGATGCACGTGGCGGATGCGCGTGCTCTTATAACTAGCTGAATCAGCACGCCACATGTTACATCGGAATGTTAGCTTATATATATATATATATATATATATATATATATATATATATATATATATATATATATATATATATATATATAATATATAGAACTGCTAAATAAATTCGCTAATTTTAATTGTAATTAAAATCAGAAAGAAATTCCAAATAGTATTTCCTAGATCATTTAATTTTTATTACTTCAAAATAAAATTCCAAGCGTTGGCGTACGCAGCAGCAGCTTATTAGAGTTTCGTTAATAATTTGTCATGTTTTGTCTTATATATTCTCGTTATATGGTTGAGGTGGGTGAAGACTATAAACATACGGTACGATTTACCTTCCAGCTTCTACAAAAAAATTTTTTATAAAATTCCCAAATCAATTTAGAAAATAAAATTAAAAATCGTTCTCATTATACTAATTAATCTTTGTGTAGCACATATTATCGTATACAAAGGAGGAAAAAATAAAATTAATTAAATTTAAATCTTACTTATACATACATAAAGAACAAAGTGTTAATTTTATTTTGATCGAATTATAAAAATTTGTTTTGCTACATACAAGCAATACTTATACTTTGATTTGTGGGAACAACACTTGAAAATTAAAAAAAATTTCTAATTAAATAATGAACCTCCCAAAACAAAAAATATTATAATTTTTTTCTCTCTCTCTGTAATTATGAAGAGGGTTCCCGTAAATATTTTAAATTTAATTAATTAAAATGTATTATGATGTACGTTGGATTATTGATTAATGTTGTGTATACTGGTGATTAGATATGCCAGGTGAATTTAATCTATTTTATTATGGACGTGAAATAGATTATTTATATGGTTAATTAGTAAACGCGATGTTATGTTGTGTTGTTTGGGTATAATGGGTAATTAGCGTAAACCGCGAATGACGTGACAAGTTAAGAATATTGTTCATTTAAATGGCTGTGTATATGTATGAAAAGGGGTTTGATATTATTTATTCATCTTACATATAGTTAATGTCTAAAGTTGTTTCGCTTACTATTCCTATTTAGATGTTATACTTTATGACATGATGTTGATGATGATGATGATGGTGGTGGTGGAATTTTCCCTACACCACATAAACATTTTCTATTCAATATTAATTATGTTAATTTCCTGTATTATATAACATACAATTTATGTTTCTTTTATTTTTATTAATGATTATAATAAAGACGTATAATCAAATAATAATCCGCCCGCATTTACCAACAAACAACAAAACTTTAATTTTTTTATTATATTTTGTTCCGTCTATTATAAAAAAATTAAGTTCTTTGTAATCATAATGTTTTTGTGTTTAACCCACGCAAATAAATTAACAATATTATTTCAAATGAATAATTATGAATGGAATTTTTCTTAAGGTCTCTCTCCAGTTGACTATTGAACAGTACCATTCAATATACAAAAAAAAAATTAATGCTTCGGTTTAACAAGCCACTAATTTCCACTCAATTTCATTTATTCGTCATTGATTGACTGGACTGTAGAACCAAGTACTGGACAAGTGTCTCGCATAACTCCGTGCCTATAACTAAAGCTTGTTTACACATAACAATAGGAAGGATAGGAAAGGTATATATATTTTGTTTTTGGGATGGAACGATCCGGTTTCAGACACCTGGCGATCGTACGGCACAACACAATTCTAATCTGCTAGAGGAAGGATAATGGCTTAATAAATGATAGTGAAGTATTTCCAAAACTTTCCTAACCATTTGAATCCGCCATTTTTATTTCAATGTATGCGTAAAAGTTCGTACAAACGAGTAAATTATAAATTATAGAAAAAAATTCAAATAAGTACGGCGATGAAGTACTTGTGAAGAGGTCAATTTGGATATCGTATGGAATTTCCGAGCATTTTGCCCAAATTTAGAAAAATCGCTACCAAATACTAAGCGCACTTTTTTTAATTAAAGCACACAGGCTGTCACATATAATATTAATATTCAAAATGAAAATTAATGAGTAGGGTAATCACCGATTTAACCTGTATTGATTTACCCTTTAACAAAGAACAATTTATGATAAAAAGTTATGATAAAAATATAAAATATGAAAAGATAAATAAATTAAAACTAACATTAAACTTTATCAGACTAAAACTCTAAAAAGAAAATCGATATTAGGGTGCTCATAAAGCCAAACTTTAAGTACCTGTAGAAATGATTTCGAATTTATTTGTTGTCGAATGCTAAACTGAGTTGGTTAAATAAGGAAGGGGCAGTTACCAGAAAATATTTTCTAAAATGTTCACTAAAAAAATGTGGAACAACAAATAAGAAACGATCATTGTTCCTAATATTGTATCGCACATTAGCTCTCAATAATCGATGCCCACTTCGCAAATAAAATAAACGAAAAACTTTAAAACTCAAAAATAATGGCCAAGCAGAAACCCGTGAAGACTTAAAACACATAATACGAATAGCATATTTCTGAACAAGTATGATAATTTTTAAAGTTGAATCATAGCAACCACCCCAACATGATAACGCATATTCAAGCCTAGAGTTAATGCAAGCATAGAATTCTAACAATACCGATTTAGGTGCTAATAGTCTTAATAAATATAAAGTTCGTAACGCACTGCTAAGAGTCTTTTTTATTGTATCGACATGTTGCTTCCAACTCAGATTACAATCAACAATAACTCCAAGGTACTTGAGGCTCTTAACAGTTTCAATAGAAATGCATGAGATGGAGCAATTAACAGCATTACAAAAAATGGAATGACACGTTAAAGGTGAATGTCAACCACTACTACCCAAACTAAAATGCATAATTCTAGTTTTGTCACTTAAAACTAAAAGATCGACTGCAATTTTATGGCAAACATCAGTTTGTGAGGACCCACGATAGCATAAGCTCATATCGTCTGCAAAGGCAACGATAGAGCATGCCAAAATTGCTTTAAACATTGATTTTATGTATATCGGAAATAAAAGAGACCCCAAAACGAAACTTTGAGGAACACCAATATTTAAGACATAAGGGCTGTCCATAGTTAACCTTAACAACATGATTACGATTTGCAAGATAAGATTTAAGCCAATTATTAATGTTTCTTCTGAAACCAATTTTAGAAAGCTTATGCAATTAAAGGTTATGATCAACCATGTCAATGGTTTTTTTTTATGTCAACAAAAAGCCCAGCGCAAGAGTCAGAATTATTTAGCGATGCATGCATTCTAAATTTAATAATTTTTTCCACTATTTTTAAGTAAACTGACTGTAGAGCAATAGGCCGGTAATTATTTAAGTCGCATCTGGAACCATATTTATGAAGAGTTGTGCTACCTCTTGCTGATTTTAAAATTTCCGGAACAATACCGGTTCTAACACAATAATTAAAAATATGACATAAATGAGGACATATAAGACCATCGGAACTTTTAATTAAGTAATTTCTACAACCGAATATATCGAAAGATTTGCTTGATTTTAAAGAAGCCATTGCTTTATCGTCAATTGAATGAAAAAAAGCCGCCAGAATTCCTATTATTTAATGGAAGACTAGAGTTTGACGCAATACTCCCAAAATAATTGCTGAACTCATACGCAATACCAGACGCATCAGTTAAAAGATCATTATTAGATGAATTAATAGAATTAATGAGCTTAATCTTTGACGAATTATTACTTAAATTGTCATTGATAGTACGCCACATAAGTTTGGAGTCGCCGGAACATTTATCAAATTTATTTTTTTAATAAGCTACACGAGCAGCAATGGTTTTCTTTTTTACTTTATGACAAACGCTGGAAACGTTGATTGGTTCTAACATGTTTCGCCTTTCTCGATAACCATTTTTTACGTTTAATCATGTTTAGCAAGGCCTCAGAGATCCATGGTTTAATAGGACGATTACTACGTAATTTTTGTGAATCTAGGCTAGCTGAAAAAACATCATTCCAAAGCATTAAAAAGCATCAACAGCTGCACACGGATCGTCAAGGAAAATAGGAGAAAAATTAGCTCTACTTAATGATTCCAAGAATTTAGATAGAATGATTTATGGCTTAACAGATAATCTATCATTGCTTTTCATCTGATTAACCTCGATCACGACATGCATCAAGTGATGGTCAGTAATCATATAATTAAATAATTCAACTTTGACGCGAGACAATATATTATCACGTAAGTGATGCTGTTTATATTTCTTAATAATTCAGAAAACTCATCGAGAAGTACAGACTCCGTAACGGCCTGGAGCCGATAAACGCAAATTAAAATATACGTGTCATTGCGAATTACAAGTTCTACCTTCACAACATCCGCTGTTCTGGATCAAAACTAACAGATAAACAGCATTCCATTGAAAATTCTAGAGGCCCCCGGAGTTTTAGTAACTAAAATTTGTAAAGTAGATTTTAAAAAATATATTGATAGATTTTTAAAATTTTAGTAACAGTTTTTCAAAATTTTAAGTACACGTTTCTAAATATAAATGAGGCATCCCAAAGGCAATGGTTCCTGGGAAATTTGTTATTCAATGCCAGATTAACTGCCGGATTGCATATTTAAAATAAATTTAGCTTTATTCTCAAAAAATGTCTTACTATTTTGGTCACCAAAGAATATTTGATTAATTACCCAGTATAATTATACTGCTTAAGCCACGCTCAATGGAACTTACCATTCCTCAACCAATCACCGTCAAACTGGAAATGACGGTGATTGGTTGAGGAATGACAAAGAATTGGATTGGCACTCTAACATAATGCTCAATGGAATTAGATCATCCCTCAACAAATATTGGTCAAATTCAGTGTGCGTAGCTGACTATGGACGATATTTTGGGATTCGGCCATAATGAATAGAACCAGGCCGTTTTCCACACGATAATTCTCCAATTTATTTTGTAGAGCTGAGCTGGTCAAGTTCCACAATTCGACCATTCTGAATGGAACTGGGCCATATCCCAACCAACTATTGTCAAACCATGTATACAGAACCGGTGGGGATTTTAAAATTGATTTTAGAAAAGTTCTGAAATTTGATTTTAGTTAAATCAATAAACATTAAAAGCAGTTAATAATAAATAATAATAACGCAATTCACACGAGGACTCATTTAAACCGGTTTCTGGCCTCAAAATACCATTTGCGTTCTCACACAATTCATGAGCCCGATCTCATCGATAATCAAATCATTTTTAATATCCTCGCATAATTCACCCAATATAATGTATCGACTGATTTTGATGTATTCGTTATGTAGGAAAATGGGTACTAACGCCTACCGCGAAAACTGCGACGTGAGAGTTGGGTGTTTTTCTGTTATTTCAACAGCACACTGGATGTATGTAAATATTTAAACTCAATTATTATTCAAATCATTCCAAATATTAATTTTGTCCATCTAGTAGGTACGTGAAACAGTAGCAACACTCCCAACTCTCAAGTCTCAGTTTCCGAACAAAATCCGTACAGAATAGGAAATTAAAAAAGGTTCACTTAAGAAGTATTTCAACAAATTTATAAACTCTTCTATCACAGCAACAAAATCACAAATTAAAACAGTTCCAGAAATGATTGCGGAAACATACACTGTAAAGTCAATAATATCATTTAGCCAAGAAAGCTCAAAAAACGAATGCTGAATTTAACACCGTAAACCTAAGCAAAACTATAAATTTAACCAAACCTGTCATGTTCCCCACAGTATTTATTTAATTACGGGTATTAACCCGTCCTAGGACTGAATTTTAATTTTTTATACAAAGAAAATTCTAATAGTGGATCACTGGTACGGCAGTGAATTGCACATCTTAATAAATTTCGTAATATTCCCAGTTCCCGTAATAATTTGTATGGCCTCTTTTTCCGACGAGAAACTGTCGAGCCACTCGTCTACGTAATGATTATGACAGATTGCTTTTGAAGGTTCAAAGCTCTCTTCCTGGAATTTCATTGCATTCAAGTTGTTTACGAATTGAGTCGAGCTCGGTGAGCATGTTGCCCTGAATGTCATTACTCTCATGACATAAACATCTGGTTGTTGTTCTTTTCCTCCGTCGCGCCAGAGAAATCGTTGTGGATTTTAATCTTCCTCTAATTTTCCAATTTGATGGAACATTTCATTTTTTTCACCTGGTAGAGCAAGGGGTCGTTGACGAATAGCTCGTAGTAATATGTGCCAGTGCGCTTAATAAATCTCTCCCTTTTTCAGTAAAGCGGAATTTAACGATGTTTCGTTTACTTCTGCTGCTGCATCACACACTAATCGATTTTTCCCTGGCTTATTCGAATTGGTAGCTGTGAAAATAGGTTCGCTTGTAGATCATCATCGTTTCACTCTTGCTTAATTTCGGAACAAACCCTTTTTCCTCATAATCCTTTAACAGGGTTTTTAATTGTCTCATTCAAAGCTGGCAGCTCTCTTTCAAGTTTTCTTTCCAAACCAACTAGTCGACGCACAGCCATACCCAACAGGGTAGCTGTTTAGAAAAGCAACATTATTGCTTCGTCATAACAATCCGGTTTCGTAATGATTACCAATTTTCCATGTAGTTCTTTCTATATTTTCCCGAGCACGTTCACTTTCCTTTGATTCAATCAATTTCTCTGGAATTTAAACGCCGAAATTTTCTAATGAGAAATACTCTTTCACGTCCGCGTTTTGTTATTGATTTTCCGGAACTGAAGGCTGGATGCATTTCTCATCGAATTGGCGTATGAGATGTGTAATACTGAATGCTCATTGATACAATTAGTTTAGATTTAGTTGCTTTAGTTTCCCGAAAATTGCCCATCCAAAACGTGTTTTGGCAGCGATTGGTTTCCCCATATGGCCTTCTCGAATCTAAAGTGGTAGTGTTAAATTCAAGTGTTGTAACCCAATTAAAATTCTAGGTCTAGCATTTTCATAGCAGACAAACGGTATATTTCGTAAGTGACTGAACTTGGTAGTGGTAGTATCAATTTCCATTGTTTGCGCTGGAAGATCGAGGCATGCAACCGTATAGATGTTCGATATCTTGTGCACGTCGTCATTAGAAACACCCGAAATCTCCAGATCCACTAGACGGCTGCGTTTTTCTGTCCATGTTGTACTGCTCGTCCATTTTAATTCTAGGCTATTTTGTGGACCATCAAGTTTTTCTGTTTTTAAACAGAAGTGCATTCTTATGTGGTTGTTGATGAATCTCGACAATGCCTGTTGATTTCTTAGTAACATGATTTTCTGAATTGTTGTTTTTGGGTACTACCGCTTTATGCAACAATTGATGATGGCTTCCCTTACATCCATCTATCTCACAATTTATACGAAGCGTGCCTGTCCAAAACTGATGCCTTTTGAAGCATTTTTGACATAGACCGTTTGCATGTATGATCTTCTATCTTTCACTGCTTGTCATATTTTTAAATAAAGGACATTCTGCCAATAGGTGTGCAGGCTCATATTTCAAAATACATGTTTGATTATTATCAGCTGTTTTGACGGATTTCCATGTATTGTTAGCAACCGGCGCCTCCTCGAGCTTGGCCTGGTCATCATTCAAAGCTTTAGTTTCCAGCTTTAGTTGCTTTGTGCTGGCAAATTCTGAACGATTTTTCGCATAAGTGCTGTTATACAAAAGAAAATGTAACTAATGCTTTTAAACTTTCTGAATGGAGCTCGACGTCAGATGACCCAAAACGCATCTTCAATGTCTTTATAATTTGGGATACGTTATGTGGAAAATATAGATAGGATTTCACCACATCCCTTGCGTCACCCCTAAAACATTTTTTCAGTCTTTCCAGGTTTTCTTCATTAGCCAACCCGCATAGCTGAGTTGTACGTGTATACGTTAATATAAACATAGGACACTCAGACGGAATGTCACAAAATGATGGTAGCTCCTTTTAAATAACTTGCCTCATTGATATTCTTGGTTGATCGTCCCAATCGGTTTTACTTGAATTTAGAATTTTCGGGCAACTTTCTAGACATTGTCTTGTTTACGCACTTTGCCTAGTTATCGATGGATATTGCTGCTGTTGATCCATAATGTGCTGATTAGAAGCTTTGAGTGGTAAGCCAATTTCTGTTGCTTCATCCTTCAACCGCTGGTTATTTGCTCTTCATTAATTCAACGAAATCGATTTAAAATATATTCCTTTTGTCGTCTGGTCTGGAAACACCATTTGTTTATTTACCGCTTGCGTTGCACAAGTAATCTGTTTAACCGGTGCACTTGCCAGCAGAATAGTTTGGTTCTACCTCCTTGAATCGGGAATGTTGCAACTCTTCGTAACTATACGGTTCTATCTGAACATTCCTTTGTCGGATAGGTTGCAACTTCATTGATTTTGACTGTTTCTCTCGAATAGACCCGGAAAAATTGTTGTCTTATAATCGGCTGAAGACATCATTTTATTATCATTTAAACTTTCATCATGAGAATCAACTACCGAATTGACCCATTGTTGCATTCAATGTTTTAAACTATCTTCATCAGAAATGCTACTAGGCCGGTCTGAGGATTATAAAAGCTTTTGCTTTTTCTTCAGATATTGTTTGTCACGTTCCTGTTGCTCAGTCGCAAATTTTGTGATTTAACCTCTACATCCCATACTGTTCTATTCTCAATCTTGATTGTTTTTGTCTCGTTGCTGCCTGAGTTATGTGTCGTTTCGCCATTGCTCCGGCATGTATCACTAACTCTCTGCTCTACACAGGCTGGACAGAACCAATGTGGAACCTCGCTTATGCTGGATGTGACGCCTACGCAATCAAAATGATGCAAATGATCAAAATGATCTTACACTCGTCACATTCAACCATTTTCTCCGTATATCCAATTCTGATTGAACGTTGTTACTTATTACTTTCTCCCATAACGAATATATTTTATTTTCACTTAGTTCGTAAAATGTTGCTTTGATACTGAAAACGCCTTGCAACTGGCTGAGTCAGGCGCTGACCAATCCTTAATAAAAAATCACACCATTCTGTTAATTTCATTTCCTCTCTTGGACGCAACTTTTTTTTTTAAATAAAACCTCAATCAACAACAATTAAATTTATTCAAATTAAGGTAAAGGTAGGCTTTCGTTTCCTTCCTCGTCTGCTCTCCATATCCAACTCTCTTCTTTTTTTATAGAAACAAAATAAATCTAAGGCAGAGTGATAAACGGATAATAGATTTCTTCACCAACTCAGTTTCGAAATTAAACTTTTATTTTCGATTCTCAACAGCTCCTCTCCAGC
Source organism: Nephrotoma guestfalica (assembly GCA_963691935.1). Lineage (NCBI taxonomy): Eukaryota > Metazoa > Arthropoda > Insecta > Diptera > Tipulidae > Nephrotoma > Nephrotoma guestfalica. The sequence goes on from OY829915.1 coordinate 23,877,707, forward strand.
TTTCTGCCAAATATATGTTAAATATTGACACAGAATGATTTTAATAATCCTTTAAAAGTACATAAGAAAATTCTCAGGTAGAATCCCGGTTATAGAAAGTACCGAGACTACGTCACATCAAATTAAAAACTACTATTTCGCATCACCATATTTACACATATCAAAATAAGCAACAACAAAATAATTTAATGTAAAACGTTAATTCAGAAATAAATCAATGGCATCATCACATATTAATTAATAGATTCAGTGTAATAATAATGAGATTAAAATTTGTAATAATAAGATTATAAACTTGAACTGCAAAGCAAAATATTCTATTATTTCTCTATATACTTTGTAATCGATATACGCAAGATTAATGATCATCCTAATCCTATAATATAAATTGATTTTATGGAATAATTTAAAAAACATTTTTTTTTTGTTCCAAGAGTCATCGTTAAGTAATGATTACGGAATCTGTATAAATTTTAAGAAACGAGATAATAAATTTTAAGATTTAAAAAAAAACTCTAGCGCCTACGCGCAATTTACGTATTCAGCATTTTACAATTTTTTAAAAGTTTTTAAACTAGTTTTTAAAAATTGTTCGTGGTATGCGTTTTGCAACATATACATAATAATATTTGGAAGGCGCCATAAATTTATTAGTAAGCTTTATATCAAAATATCAAAGCAACAATATACTAAAATACTCGTCGTATTCGAGGGGACGGAAAGTAGGATGGAACTTTCATCTTCAATTTTGCTGTGCCGTATTAATCTTTTATTTATAAGCCGAAAAATAAATAAACTGTCAATAAAATTATCTCTTTTGATTATCTCCTCGAGTTAAAAACAAAAACAAAATATACAAAGCTCATAAATAATTGACATAACGCTGCAACAAAAATGTTGTTATTTCGTTTATAAATAATAACGAAGGTACAAAAACACAAAATATTATGTTGATTAGAAGGAGGACACTTTTTTAATTATAATTTAATTATATAGAGATTTGATATTTTTTGTGCAGTCAGTCAGTCGGTTTGTGATGTGTTTATTAATTAAAATCTTAGACACAAAAAAAATATTGTTTTTGTTTGTTCAATTGAATCTGACAAATGCAGGTATTTTTTTTAGATTTTATGTATCTGCAATAACCGCATCGAATGAGGACAAACAAATTTTGTTTTAATAATTAAATTTTCAACAACAACAAAATTATAATAATAATAATAATTTATGATTATTTTAATTTTCATTTAATTTTTTTTTTCCGTATATAAAATCGAACAGTAAATTTGTTGTTGTTACAGTATTATTTGGATTGGTTTCGGTTGAATGAATATCAATATTATTCTTCCGGAACGTGGAAATCACCCGGGAAGCTGTCACCTCTATGTATACATATATACACGTATATTTTTTCTGTTAAATTCTAGCTCATCTAATTTTTTTTGTACAAAACTATAATACCGATATTTTATCGCTGGGTATACCTAGACTACAAAAGTGGATTAAAATCGGTGAACATTGGTGTGAGAAATAAGTTTAGAATTCGATTTTTATGTATATTCGGAGTAAATATTGTTGAATCCCAAATTTTGGGAAAATTCAGATGAAACGATAAAGATTTTGAACAAAATAAATAATTAGTATTTATTTTTCAATTAAAATTAATCTTTACATTAGAATTTATAGGTAAATGTTATTGAGTTTTTTGTAAGTCTAAAAAATTTAATGATTTTCGTCTGCAAGTATCTTACGCGTGCACTAGTAGAGTTGATGTCGATTTTGCATAGAGATAGCAGATATGTAAATAATTTAATCTGTAGAATTCTGATTTTGGAGGTGCTTTCAGATGCTTAATTTAAGTTTATTTGAACAATAGATGAATTAACGTAATACATATTTTCCACCTTGTATTTCAATATTTTTGGTGGAAAGTGCATAAATATAAATCAGTTTAATAAAATGATTTAGTAAACATTTTGCAGATATTTAGTTTCAAAATTTATATATATATATATATATATATATATATATATATATATATATATATATATATATATATATATATATATATATAAAATATATATATATATATATATATATATATATATATATATATATATATATATATATATATATATATATCTAAATATATATATATATATATATATATATATATATATATATATATATATATATATATATATATATATATATATAGCCCACCTTAATAAAGACATTAGACAAACGTCTAATGTCAGGTGGAGTTACATGTGTTCATCGTGCATCGGCAAAATTGTTATTATAGAAGGAATATGAATGCTGCTGTCTATTTAAATCTACTTAATGAAACAGCAATACCAGAAGGAAAGCGATTTATAGGTGGCAATTGCATATTATAACACGACATTGCGCCGATACCTTAGAGAATGTTATACTGACGTTTTACAATGGCCACCTCAAAGCCCTGACCTTTCAACAATAGAAAATCTCTGGGACGTATTTAAAACGCGAATAACAGAAAAGGCACCGAGGAACTTGCAGAATAGAGGAGTTTAATTAGAGATAAATGGTACAATATAACACCTACAGAGTGTCAGAAATACGTTCATTTGCTCTTATGCAAATTTTCAGGTCGATCGGACCACGTTTAAGGGTCGTTCAAATTGTTTTTTTGCAACAAAAAATACTAAAACGACCTTTAGTGACGTTTTTTTCTCGCTTCCACTTCAACTCGTTCAAAAAATTCCGGTTTAATATTTTTAAGTATTTTTGAGTATGCCGAATCCAATGAAATGATAAAAAAGGTATTTGGCATAGTATAAAATTAGTTTTCGGGCTGTGTCTTTCAAAAAAACTAAACTGGTGAGTTCCAGCTAATTTTTAAAATAGAACCTATCACGTTTGTCTAAATTTTGCTATTTGTGGTTATAGAGCAAAGAATAACGAAAAAATGAGACAATGCACGTCAACATAATTAAACATTTAATAATTTTTCCTTTTGCAAAGGAATTTCATCATCGTAAGCACAATGCTTGTCAACCAAACCTCTTCACAGAGTAAATGCTCTCAGGAAGCACCAAAGCCGCTTCCAAGATTATCCCTTCAGCAAAAGAACATGTGATACGACATAACCCAACGGGTTATACAACAACCAAAACCACCAATCTCCATGGAAGTTGACGAATCAATAAGAACAGGACGAATCAATAAAAATTGGACGAACCAAGTAAGGCCAACCTGCGACCGATCATCGACAACCTCATTCCATTATTCGACCCAATATCATCACACAAACCACTGAAACCAGTGTACGGGCTGAGATCAAAACCACGTTGGATGAACCTATATATACAAAAACTTACGCTTACCTCATCAAGATGAGAGAAGAATGCCGTCTAAAAGTCCCTACAATTCTCCATTTTGGGTCATGGAGAAAAAACTCGACGCCTCGGTGGGTATAATGAAATACTGAATGGTCATAGACTTCAAAAAATTGAACGCGATCACAATATCGGTTACGTATCCGATTCCGGGCATTATAAATACGATCGCAAGTCTAAGGGAATCCAAATACTTTACCACCATAGATTTGATGTCGAAGTTCCACAACATTCGGATGAAGAAGAGTGATATTCCAAAAATTGCATTCTCTAATCAAAAACCATTAGAGAATGCAACGCGCACCATAAAGGAAGAACATCTCCACAATGTCGAAAAGGTGTTTAATAAATTGGGCAAATCTTTGAGTCAACCTAAACAAAACAGAATGTCTATAGGGAGAGGCGGAATTCCTGGGGCATACTATTACCAGTACAGGCATAACAACAGACGCAAGGAAAGTGGCGGCGATTAGGAATCTCAAACCTCCTGAGAATCTCAAAGAACTGAAAGGATTCCTCGGGTTAACTTCGTTTTATAGGAGATTTATTAAGGGTTTCGCAAAAATCGCAAAACGCTCATTAATCAGTATTACAAGAGAATGAATGGGGTGAAGAATTAAAAGCCTTGGATATTTTCGGAATTTAACCGACCGTTCATTTTAATAACAGACGCGTCAAACACCAGTCCTGTTGTAATTCAAGATTGGCAAATACCGTCTAAACACTTATGTGTCAAGGTCGCTAAACACCACGGAAAAACAATACGCAACAAACGAATGCTGGTAATCGTTTGGGCCCTTGACATCCTTCGAAACAATCTTTATGCGGCAAAAAATATTAAGATAGTAATCGACCATCAACCACTGATATTTGCCCTGAGTAATCGAAACGAAGGGCTCGTATTAAAGAGTACAATATATGAATTAATTTTTAATCCTGGCATCACTATGACAAGGCAGCGGATGCCTTATCAAGGCTAGAGTTAGAAGTGAACAACATCTCATCCTCAAGTAGCGGTATGGCACACAGGGCGGATAAAGAGGGAATACAGCTCATTCTACACTGCAAACGGCCAATAAAAGTTTTCAAAACCCAGCTAATATTCACGAGTGGTGAAGCAGGAAATGGCATAAAAATACCTGAAGAATACATGCAGGTGATTCAGGAAGTATACCAAGAAGATTTCGCCAACTACAAGATTCGACTAACACGAAGAGTAGTAGAAGACATTGGTAATGAGGAAAACAAATTCAGGATTAACGAAGAGGAACACACACACTTAAATATAAAGGATCAATCCGTTCTACACTTGCGGGACAAAATGATTAAAATTTTACACTATTTCACGGCACCAAAAATGTTAGTGATGGATAACGAACCTAATTTTCTATGTCTCATCATAACAAACTACATAAAAACACACGGCATAAATAGGTATTTAACTCCAACAAATTAAAGTGAAGTAAACGGTACTGTTGAAAGAGTTCACTCAACCACCATCGAGTTCAAAGATTTTTCAATAAAGGAAGTGGCCAACATTTCAGTTGGCAGGTACAATAACACCATACACTCAGTTATCAAGAAAAAGGCGTGCGATGTATTCCTCCAGAACTTATTTTATTACAAATAAAAATAAACGAAGACCTTATCGAACGAATAAAAAATAGCTAAACACTAAAGGGAGAACGTAAAAAGGAGTGAACCGAAGTTATACCAAGTTGGAAAAAAAATTTTTACCACCATAAAACAAATCTAAGGCAAAAATGAACTTAAATTCAGAAAGGAAACTGTAGCGAAAGGTAATGAAGTTACAGTAACTACCACCAGCGGTAGAACAATTGACAAATCGCTTATCAAAAACATAACTAAGTAAAGTTCATTTCTTTACAGTCTGTGCCTTTGGACTACGTCAAAGACCATAAACATCTATCACTCCGACACCCCAATAATTTCAGTAAGAGAAAGGAATGGAAACATAATCAGTGGAAACTTCAAGATTATCCACCAAATTGATCTTTGCTGCTACGAGGATATTATGTCCAGATTACAATCAGAAATAAAAGACATCAGACCTGAGAGCAGTTTAAACCACAGCTAGCGTATCAGATCAGCGAAATTAATAAACTACTGAGGGAACTTTAGGACCACCAACAAAAAATCAAGCATTTAATTAATTGGATTAGCTCAGCATGGATTGCTGGTTCGCCGGACGCGACTGACTAGGAGACCATACCTAATATTCAGAATATGATAATAGAAAACAACAACGAACAGTACAAATTCCGCCATTACCCAGAAGATTCAGCAAATCCTCAAACAGCATAATGAAATGCAGAAACATCTAGATGGAAACGCGAATGAAGCATTCCTGCAAAAAATATTTAACCGCCTTCAGTTACTAATAGAAGAAGTAAAGAAAATAGTAAGGTCAGTCCAACTAGCCAACGGAGGTATAGTAAATTGAAATTTATTGGATAAAGAAAAAATCATCTATAATGAGATCGAAGCCATAGAAGACGCAGAACCAACCATGCTAATGAGTAACGCGATAATCGTATACGTCACCTTCATACCAAAAATAAACGGAGAGTAATTTCATCATGTAAAATTAAGGTCCAGCGAAATACTAATAAACCAACACAAAGTATACGGCATAATTGATAAATGTAAAAATAGAAGAGAGGTCACCATATGTGAGTTTAACCAAATACAAGAACTAAAAGAGGACCATTGTATAAACCAGCTAATGAAAGATTTCAATGCGGGGTGTGAATTCCTGTTCAACGAGAATAATTGAATCTGTAAACGAAAACATCGTATTTCTAAACAAGTTTAACGGTACCGATAACGCAGAATAGTTCAGACAAGCATCTAGAAGGGAACTTCCTGATTCAGTATCAAAATAAAACATTGGAAATAAAAGGATGGACCTTCACTAATAAGGAGATAAGAAAATCACAAATTCTCCTACCTATATTTCAAGCAAATATCACAGAAAAAGGAGTCAAACTCAACCTGGAGTATCTACACGATCTGCATCAAAAAAACATTGGTCTACTAGGCAAACTCTCCGTAGATAATCAGAGCAGTAACGCGGAAGATATTTGGACTATAACAACAATAACAATGGCAATTATTATCTTCATTGCACGAATGGCTTACATCAAACGGAGGAACATGGTTTGGCTTCCAAACGAAGGCTCCACAAATCAAACATCGACACCACTGGGGATACAACCAATTCCCAGTGGTGTCGTTGTTTGATTTGTAGAGTTTTCGTTTGTTTTTTAATATAATTTATCAAATTAGAAATAAACTTCTTAGCTCGTTCATTTGAATCATCTTGACCATATTTTGAGGCCCTCCAGTTTGTTTTGGGAATATTCTTTACCCATTTCTATTTAGTTTAAGCCGAGTGCCAGGGATTGGTGTTTTAAAGAAAATAATTTATTTTGACTAATTATGACTATGACTAATTATGATAAACATTTTTACTATATCAGTCACATGTGAACTTGAATTTTATAGTTTTGATTTAATATTCAAATTTACGCTTAATACATTTAACACCCTTGAGAGTTTTGTAGATAATAACTTTAACTGCGCGGAATACAGAGTAACACGTTATATCCTAGCTATGCCATTAGTTTTTACTGGAAGCTTTCTACAGCTTTCTGGTTTTTATAAACTGCTAAAAATTTTTTGGAATTAATATCCAAACCTACAAAGATTTCATCATTTAATAATTTTGTATCGTTATGCTTCAAGTAACAAAAAGCTTAATAACGTAAAGTTGAATATTAAAGCCACAGGGCAATAAAATTGTTTGATTGTATCAAAAATAGTAAAACTAGATAGTTGCATCATATTTTCTATCTAAAATTTATATAGAATGCTGTTAAAAGTACTGAGCTTTTATATCGCAATAACGTTCTTATAAATAATAAGCAAAAATATTTAATTCAAAAATTTAAATTTGTCTTATGATTTCCAAAAAAGCTTTACGTTTTAAATTTTAAAAATAAAATTTCGGTATTAAATATTTATTAATTCGATTGGCGAATCAAAGCTTTGGTTAAATACATTGTACTTTGAAAAATAATTTTTCAATAGATGATTATTGGTGGCTTTAATTTTGAAAGCCAGGCGAAATACTCAGTGTTGTTTTCAATCAAAAAAGCTTTTGTGTATTTCATAATTTATGACTTTAGTACTTAAGTACTTAACAAAATATAACCTTTTTATAGGTTTATTTCTTTTTTTAGAAAATATTCTGTAATGAAGGTATGAAAATCAATTCAACATATTGAATAAAGCTTAATTTTAAAGCCAAAGTGCAACATAATTATTAAAAAATATTAAAAAATGTTGAGCTTTAAGGTCAAAATAATTCAATATTAATTTAGTGTAAATTTTAAACTAAGTTCGACTTCATTTAAAATTTTTGGATTAAAAGTTATTCAACAGCACATTTCCTTGAAATATTACTTTCAACTGTAATATGAGAAAGTAAACCTGTAAGCTCAAATTTGTGTATTTTATTGTTTTTTAAAGTCCTGTTAAGCTTTCAGGTTTTTAAGGACTTAGTAACTTACATCATTTAACATAATTGTCTAAATTGGAAGTCAATACATTTTATAAATTTTTTTTAGATTTTTTGAAATTATTAAAGTCAATCATAACTGTGAAAAAAATACAAAAGGACATTCATGCTTTTAAAGACAAGCGCTTTTCATTTAAAAATCAGAAATTTTTTATGACACACAAACACAAATGATAATTAAGCAATACTCTTTCAGTATGTATGTATTGCCCAAAAGTTAATTTTTAAATTCAAATTTTATGTTTTATTTTTTGGTGATTCATTTAAAAGATAATTCATTTTTATTAAGTTCTGTTAATTGGTTTTAAAAATAATGGGATTTAAATGGCCACCACGCACGTTAAGGCATGTGCGACAGCAAGAAAATTTTTCATTACTGCCTGAAGAGTTGCAGCGGGAATTGCCTCAATTATCGTTCGAATGGATTGCTTTAAATCATTCAAATTTGTTGGTTTTGTTTTGTAAACTTCCTGTTTGCAATAACCCCACAAGAAAAAATCAGGCGCAGTCAGCAGACCTGGAGGGCCAACGGAATGTGGAGTTTCTTGATATCAGCTTATTGGAGAATTTTTGCTGCAATTCTGTCATAACTGGCCAGGCTATGTGAGGCGTTGCATCATCTTGTTGAGACCACACAGAGTTTAAAGTGATTCTCTTTCGGCGTAGTTCTGGTTAAAAAAAACTCTTTCAACATTTTTAAGTAACGGTCTGCAGTGACCGTAACAGTAACACCGTTCTCTTCGAAAAAGTAAGGCCCGACAATGCACTTTGATGAAACTGCACACCATACTGTTACGCGAAGTGGATGTAATTCCGCCTCATGGAGTATCTATGGGTTAGAATCCATCCATATTCGACAATTTTTTTGTTAACATTGCCGTTTAGATCGAAATGAGCCTCATCAGACATAAAAAGACAGTTTAAGACGTTTTCGCCTCTTCGACCATTTGAAGGATCTTCTGGCAAAATTCCAAGTGAATCGGCAAGTCTGCTGCGTTGAGTTTGTTTGTTAATTGAATTTTTATAAGGGAATAAAATCAAATCTATGTGCATAATTGCACAGATAAGCTCCTTGTCGAAATTCTGTGAAATTGTCTTGCTGTAGCTGCAGCAGCGATAGTTTCCAGCGCCCTAACTGAAGGGTTTCGATAATAAGGATTTTTTGCGATTGATCCGTGCTCAGTAAAATTGTTTACGAGCCTCATTATAGTCCATCTGCAAAGAGGAGTGCCGCTAATCGTGCGCCTATATTCTCTTTGTACCGAAACTACGGACTCCAATGCGTGATAGCGGCGGAATCCAAATTCTTGTTTCAGAGTCCCAATTCTCCGTTGGAACAGATTAATTACATAGAAAAAAAGGTTATAAATTTTTTTTTGGTAGCAGCTTTCATCAGTCACCCTGTAGAATAAAAGTGAGCTTTTGATTAAAACATTACGCTCTATGAAGACTTATTATTTCTTACGTTTTCTTTATTTTATGCGATGGGCTGGCAAAATTTTGATACCTTTGCGAAGTAACTAATTTTATTGCGAGTCATTCAAAGCCTTTTTAAAATAAAACAAATTTGAAATAAATTTTAATGTTGCGTACATTAAAACCATAATATATTCTTTGTCAAAAGTACATTAGTAATTAAAGAAAGTACTAAGCTTTCAAGTCGAAATAATATATTACATTTTAGAATCATTAAGAATTATTTACACAAAATTTAAATTTATTTCGTTCGTTATTGGTTTTAGCGAAAAAAATCATTCGAATCTAATAAATAACTTTCTTATTTAATTAATTATATTTTAATCGATTTTTATTTAATTGATTTTCGATATAAAGCTTTCTGCTCGTATTATGGACATAAAAAACAAATCTGATAAATCTAATACAAAACATTTAAATTTAGTCGATGTATTAAGTTCTCATTCCAAAAATGATTATTTAATGAAAAAGCTTTCAAACCTCAACTATTATCTCAAAGCTCATAAAGCTGAGCAGTGAGCTTTTATTTAAATATTTACAAAAAAAACATTACGTAGTCTTGAAATCGACACCCAATTTCAATATATTGAGATTTCGTATTTTAATTAGTACGGATAATTATATTTGCGTTAATTAAGTGAAAGCTCTCCGGTGTTGTTTAATTAGTCTGGTCGCGCCATTACGAATAATATTATTATTTTTTCGGCGCCAATGTTTTATATAATATTTTGATTAACTTACCGATCAATTAATTTTTGCAACAAAATTTATTTTCATATTAAATCTGACACATTAATTAATTATCGATAAAAAAAAATGGAAATTAGTTTCGCGATATATAATATACCCCGCGCTTTTATATTGTTACGATTATAATAAAGCAATTAAAATCATGTTTTTGTTCCTAGTAAATGCGATGGTGATTGATTAGCTGATGAAATATAAGATTTGGCTAATCGATTTCATATTTTAATAACTGATCCAGTTTTATATCTACACTGTATGATAATTATGCTAATTCTTGGTTTTATGTTCTTCTTCTATTTTCAGGTAAATTATACAATTAATAGTCGATTTAATGGATTACCACGCCTTTTTAATATAAAACCATAATTTTTGTAAGTAAATAAACTATTTTTTATTATTTTATGTCCTTAAAGTAATATTTTGCGCGCGAGTACAATGTAATTAGAAAACCGCGCACTTAGCCTTTCTATAAAGTATATAAATTTGTAAATGTTCAACACGAGCGATATTTATTATAATTTTTATATTACTCTTTTATTAATAAAACCTACGTAAATTTAATTTATATTTTTAATTTACATAAAAGCTTAATAAATTTACTCGTATATATTATTTTATATTTAGTTCAAGAGAAAAAGCGCTGGATTCAAGGATTTTATTATTTTTATTTTTTTTATTTAAAATCCAGTATTTTATTTACTCGATGATTATGATCTAATATTTTTCAATTTTATGTTTTAAATTAATCGTAATGTACAGAGTAAGTTAATTGAAAATAGGAAATTTTGTTAATCGGAAATAGGAAACGATGGTTTCGAAATATATTTGCCAACCCAGGCTCCTACATGAGAAATTATAAAATAAATATTTGTATAATTGAAATTAATTATCCTTTAGGGTATTTATTTAGATTCTAGAACATATAAAGGAGTAAACATATTTATTAAAATTAATTTGTATTCGGTACAACAGACTTAGAGTATATACCTACCAGACATACTTACGTACGTAACCGCAAAATTTTGATTGAATTTCAAACAAGGACACCAAATTACCAAAAACTGCGTGACTAAATAAAACCAATTAGCTTAATTAAACAATATTATAAGTACTGAAATATTATTTCGTTCTGCATTTTTTTTAACAATCATCATATTTTATTTTATTTTTAATTTTGAATAGACAGAAAAAAAATCGTATGGTAAAAATTTATTTTTAAATTGTTTACATAAAAATATATTTTTATTACAGTATTTGCTTTAAATTTAAAAAAAAAATTATTTTGATATTAGGAAATAGTAATTATATTTTTTTGCTGCTTACGTTCTCACTTGATTAAATACAATTAAATTAAATTTTGTCTGATTTACGTAAAATAAAATTGGACACAATTTTTTGCGGACGTTTAAATTACTGATCGAATCGCTTAGTTATGATTATGAATTTGAATTTTTATACACTGCGCGTCATTTAAATAAGGTCAGCTATTTTTGACATTTTTGCTGATTCAAACTAGTGAGAGGATTTGTGACGAAACAATAAAATCGATTTCGGGAACTACTGTTAGACTTTCAAAACACGATTAGGATTAGAGTCATAGAGTGCCTTTAAATAATTTAAAGAAACCTGTGTTCACGCTATTTTTATAGCCCCAATTAAGATTCGCCCATTAACCATCCCCCCAAACATTCTCTATTATTTTTAAGTCCGGAGATTACGGTGGCCATGACAAGAGTTTCACATTTTCGACTTGGTTCTATGAGGTTACACCTTTGCGGTGTGAATCGGAGCATTATCGTGCTGATAAATCCACAGAATTGGTCCAAAAATATTTTTGAAATGTGGGAACGCATTCTCAAGAATAGTTTTATATGATTTGAACTTTCAAATATGCATTCTAACGTTCCTTAATAGGGAACAGCTCCCGAGACCATTATTCCGCCCTTTTCTGACCGATGTGAAGTTTGTACTAAGTTTGTCCTAAATCAACAAAAAAATATGAAATGTTTGATTGTATTTATGAAATGTAAACATTTAGGCGATCACACGATGTAGTTAAATTGGTAATAGAAATTTAAAAACTAGTTAGAATGTTTAACAAGAACAATGAGGAACCTTTAATTACAGTTGGTAACTTTACCGATAATCAAAACTATAATTAACAATTTGCTCTATTTGCTTTAAATTTATGAAACCAATGAACCTGTAACCCTATTTAGTATTACCCTAAAACGGCTCCCCTAAGCGATTTAAGACTTAAATTCACATAAACGTCTGTCTCCCACTAAGTGAGCTTCATGATAAATTTATGAAACTTATTGATTGTAAACCTGTTTATTTTCACATTTATGGAAACAATAAGAATATTTAAGTTCAAGTTTTTAGCATTACATGATAAAATTTAAAATTTAATTTAAACAAGCGATTATTTTGTGTATTCGCCTAAATGTCTACATTTCACAAATAATATAAACAAGTTACGTTGGTGGTTTAGGACACACTGGTTTAGGACAAGCTCAGTACAAATTTCTTATCGGTATTATGAAGCGTGAACTTTTTCGTTAGTTTGTCCTAATTTCTTATTTTTTATTTTTAAGACAAACGTAGTACAAAGTCATGCATCTTTTCTACTATGGCGTCTGTCCAAACACGCTATTCCTTTCGTAGATCGTGAAAATAAAAATTATATTCGTCATTTTGTTCACATTGAATTTTTCTCATCGGAAACTCAACTCTTCTTTACTCGTTCGTCCTTGACTTTTTCCTTGCCAATGTGTACCTGTTTTTTTGCGTTGTTTGTTAAGTGGATGTTTTTTAAATTTTTTGTTGGCACTAATAAGGCTCGTATTTTTAAACGTGGATAGAGATAAATTGGCGGATTTATCCTCTCTTTCGTATTTTTAAACGTAGATAAATCCACTGATTGAAACGTGGATTAAAAACGTATCCACAGATTGATAACTCGATATCGATGGCTAAAACAGTGGCTACATTATTTTCGAAAATTCTGAAATAAAAAACGTCAAACGTTGTGTCAAACAGTCGTGTGAAAATTTATTTCAGTTGTGAATAATCAGTTTTTAAGAAATATGGACAATCTCGGTAATTCATCTTCGTCAGACTCAGAGTCTAATGATTCAGATTATGAGATTTTGTTAATTCAACGAATAAAACAACCAAAAATATATCATGAAAGAATTCATATGGATTAGTTATAATGCTGAAGAATTTAGGATGCGATTCCGACTTTGCTCAAATAACATTGAGCTACTTGACTTTTGTGGTATTTTGCAACGGGGTGATTTCATGTTTTGATCGGAGATCTAATAGGAATAAGACAGACAACTGTGGGGAATATAATCCATAAAGTATTGAGAGCTATAGCCAGGCAAGCCAAAGATTTTATAAAAATGCCTATGGGCGACAAAGCTAATAAAACCCAGAAACGTTTTTATAATAAAGGAGAAATACCTCGCTGTATTGGCTACATTGATGGTACTCATATACAAACAAGATCTCCTGGAGGTGATGAGGCAGAATTTTATTGCAACCGTAAAGGATATTTTTCCATTGATACACAAGCGATATGTGATGCTGACGGTAAATTTATAGACATTGATGCAAGGTAGTTTTTTTAAATTTACTTTACGTTTTACGCCAGAAGTATCGAGTAATATTCCAAATGAGTTCGAAGGTCCCAATTTCCCAAGCTTACCCAATTTCGATGTAAGAGAAGAAATTTTTCGGAATTTAGCACAAAATTGAAAAGTAATACTTTTTCCCACAATACTGAAAATTGGGTCTTGCTCGATAGTTTTTGATAAAGTACCATCTCCCGTTTTAAATAATTCCAAGCGTTCGCCAGCCACATCTTTTCTTACCTTGCCCTTTATATTTTTATAAGTGACATGTATGTTATTCGAATCGCATCCCAAGTTTCAAAATTTTTTTTCTTGGAAACTGAATCTGTCCCTTTACTCTCTACTATGTTTTTATTTTGCTCCACCAATTTTACTAAAAAAGCCTGTCCTTTTTATTTATATTTTTTGGCCTTAACTTACTACTAAAACTTACGTGGTACGTACGCTCGCTTTCCATTATATTGTTTGCTTGCCCGAACGAAATAGAAAAATAAAACAAAAAAAAAATTATCAAGTGTCCCAACAAGCAGTTTAAATTCGATAACGAAAATCAAAGATTTAGCCTAATTCAAAAATATCAGAAAAATCGGTGGATTTATCCTCCTTTAAAATTACCAAAAGTAGCCTTGGCTGAATCACTTGATTTCCGAAAACCACGGATTAATCCGATGATTTATCCGCGTTTAAAAATATGGGCCTAAATATTCCCACGATATAATAAGATAGGGTACCTTTGAAACGTTGGTTTTACCTCAGATTGAGCTTTTAATTTTAGTTGGCAAAATTCAGGCTTTGATGCTGTTCGCAGCATAAGTAGCTCGATAAGTGCAACGCGTAATGTTTTTCCATAGCCCTCAGTATTTAAAAGAAAATTAACTAACGTTTTGCTTCTCCTAATTTTTGCAGCTATATGTCGCCTGCTATATCCTTCCTTATTCCACACCTCGATGTTTGCCATTTCTGCTTGACATTCTCAAGTACTTCAATGCATGTTGGACAATAAGAGCTGTTGTCGACATATCTCCGATTCATACAAATATTAATTTGTGAAATTAAATGCTGAGTTCATCAACCTTTGCAGAATTAGCTTCATCTTCACGTTTACAAATTACCTTACTAGCTCAAGACTATAAGAGATCTTCATTTCCACAGCCCAAGTTCGAGCTCTAGCACACTTTGTTTTTGTGTTACTCCGTGTGCTTATAATAGAGACCTTTTTGCAGCCATATCCATATGCTCTATAAAATCAAATCTGCTCTCATTTGTGACACCCAGATATTTAACCAATGGTTCTGAGGTAATAACACATTCGCATATACATCCTAAGGTATGAGCTCCTATACTTTCCTGCTAATGATTAGTACAGCTTCCGTCTTCTTGTCAACTAATTGTAAACCCACCGACTACAACCAGTGGTGGATCGAATAAACGGTTTCGTTACCTATCAGGATCGTCCGTTTTATATGTGAGGATTCTGTTATGGAAGTTGTCCTGCAATGTCTTTTTTGTGGTGTCGAGCATACACACACGCACAAAGGTCTTTACGACTACAAATCTTCAGGTGAACTTTTGTCTTTCGCTAGCAGAACTAACCTTCTTCCATTTATCGGGAGATATACCTTCTCCTAGCCTTGACCACTTCATCGAGCGTAACGGTTGGTATTCATCTTAAGTTACTGGTATTCCGCTAGGCGAATCATGTTGTTGTTGTGGGAACAGCGAAAGTTACTATATTGTACATCATATCTGGGCAAGTAGGAGGGTTAAAATAACTTTTCATAACCGTTTGGTAAGGTCGACCCACGGCTTTCTATCAAATTTTCGCACAGCTCACTAAAAATTTACGATGGCTCAACTTTATAGCCGATTTGAACTCTAATCTTGTACTGCAGTAAGCTTGTCGAAAATAAGTCGCGATTATCTCATTCCACCTATGTATTGGAACAAACATTACGACGGCTATCTACTATTCTTCTAGGCATTGCCGCATCACAGGCGGTTGTGAATATCTTCTTAATTTAAGATGCATAAACTTTCATTCTTATAAAGCCAGACTCCCTCCAGCTTGTGCTTTGGAGTACCCGTTGGCCGGAATCCCAGAAAGCGGCCATACGACATACATCGCTTGTTCAAATAGCTTCCTTGCGGTTACTTATATTGTTCTTGCACAATAGCGACGATTCTTAAATGACTAAAATTTATTTGTAGCGAAATTATAAACTGTTTACCATTTTAACCCCTTCTGGTATTTTGAGTATAAGTCTGTCTCTAAAGCCACCCGTGAAACGGTTGGTAGCTCCAGCATTGCCATTTTCCCCAAGACATATCATGCACATCGGCCCTTCATTGCAAGTCCTCGAAATGTGTCTATCGCCAATGCACTTATAGCGGAGTTTTGATCAGTCTACGTGATTGGGGCATTTGGAGGCATCGAGGACACGAAGTCCAAGCATTTAAACTACCTAGTCGCGACTACATTCTTTAGTATTGAACAGTATGCTTATCCAATTCAAATTTTGCTTTCGGATGTAACTCTTCCCATCAGACCACTCGAAAGCCCGATCAAAGTTACTTAAGGTACCCGGTTGCCATTTTCTGCACTTCAAGCATACCCTCTCGAGTCCTCGAAATTTCTTTCTTGAGCGTCAAGCACTTCTTCCGCCTTTATAACTTCATTGAGATCCTTAATTGAGCTTCATGCATAAAGATGTTATTTTAGCTTCCCGACTACTGATAGCCTCAAGCTTGTCATCCCAGGGTCATTTTTGGTTGCCGGTATTTCGCGGCTGTAATAAGAGGTCTTTCTCTCTGTCGTTTTGCGGATGTGTTTTTCATTTTTGTCATGACAAATAAGGTGAAGGTCTAGTCTAAGCTTGCGCAACATATCCTACGTTCATTTTTTAATTCAGGGTTTTTCCTGGATCCTGAAGGTCATTTTGAGGAGTACTTTTTGAAGCGAGCTTGGTATTCCTCTTATTCCTTTCGAAAGAAAATCTCGACCAGTCCTTCAATTCTCTTTTCCAGCCTGGGCAGACTCATGATCGCCGCACGGACATTTTAAACGGTAATAATATCAGAAAGTCCTATTATTCAAAATCATTCATCAGTTTTACAGGAGTTGGTCGAATTTTTAAGGTTTTCTGAAACACAGAAAAAAACTGGTGGGATTATTACTGGTTCTTTATTTAAGATTTGAATACCGTCTGGAATTACCGCATGCCGTTCATGATTCCGCCCCTGGCTAGAGTAATTTCTTTGCTTTCCGCCTTATTACCTTCCACAGAAGGCGATTGAAAACATCTATACTCTGTACTGTTCACCGCTATCATCTTCGGAGATATCTAAATCATGGAACTCTCTCGTACGGTTCGAATAAAATAAAAACAGATGTCAGTTGATCAAAACCCCAAGAATTGAATTGTAGATCAATCAAATCGGTTTGAAACTTTTCGCATGGCTTAAACTGTCCAATATCTATCTACAAATATTCGCTTGTTGACTTCGAATTCTAAAGTAGTTTAGGAAAGCAAAAATATGAACGGAACTCGATTCAATTGATCTACAGTTCAACTCTTGAGGTTTTAATCAAGTTTTACCCTCAAATCCCCAAAGGACTTTCCTGAAACTTTATGTAAAGTTTAAACTGACCAATATCTATCTACAAATATTCGCTTATTGATGCATTCGAATTCTAAAGTAGTTTAGGAAAGCAAAATTATGAATGCGAAACGATTCAATTGATCTACAATTCAATTCGTGGGGTTTTGATCAAATCTTACCCCAAATCCCTAAGAGATTTTCTTGAAACTTTTTTCATGGCTTAAACTGACCAATATCTATCTACAAATATTCGCTTGTTGACTTCGAATTCTAAAGTAGTTTGGGAAAGCAAAATTATGAATGCGAAACGATTCAATTGATCTACAATTCAATTCTTGGGGTTTTGATCAAATCTTACCCCAAAATCCCCAAGAGATTTTCTTATAATTTTGTGCATGGCTTAAACTGACCAATATCTATCTACGAATATTCGCTTATTGATGAATTCGAATTTTAAGAAGTTTTGGAAAGCAAAATTATGAATGCAAACCGATTCAATTGATCTACAATTCAATTTTTGGGGTTTTGATCAAATCTTACCCCAAAATTCCCTACAGATTTTCTTTAAACTTTTTGCATGGCTGAAACTAACCAATATCTATCTACGAATTCTCGCTTATGGATGACTTCGAATTATAGGTAGTTTGGGAAAGCAAAATTATGAATGCGAAACGATTCAATTGATCTACAATTCAATTCTTGGGGTTTTGATCAAATCTTACCCCAAAATCCCCAAGAGATTTTCTTATAATTTTGTGCATGGCTTAAACTGACCAATATCTATCTACGAATATTCGCTTATTGATGACTTCGAATTTTAAGATGTTTTGGAAAGCAAAATTATGAATGCAAACCGATTCAATTGATCTACAATTCAATTTTTGGGGTTTTGATCAAATCTTACCCCAAAATTTCCTACAGATTTTCTTGAAACTTTTTGCATGGCTGAAACTAACCAATATCTATCTACAAATATTCGCTTATATAGGAAAGCAAAGTTATGATTGTTACTGGGTTTGCGAGGTTAATTTTATTCCAAATAATAAATTGATAATTTTGCTGAATAAAATAGAATTCCCGCGGCATAGGGGAAAACATAGCTAAATCGTTAAATCATGTTGCAACTGTGTGCCACAGCTTAGTTCTTAATAGAAAATATCGTTGTAATTTATATCTGTTGTTCCAGATTTCAGATATTTTTTTACCGTGCTATCTTAAAAGAGAATTGTGCGATTTTGCTCGTTCGCTTAACGGTCGTTTTTGAACTCACGTTTCAAACAAATCACAATGTCTTTCAGTACATAAAAGCTTGCAGTTGGATAATGAGTAAACAGGCCCTACATAGATTTTGGAGAATTTTTAAGAACTTGCTAGTTGCTTACTGTCCACAAGCCAATGGCATACGTTTGTGTTGATTATGATCTCTTATGATTATTGCAACTAGCTGTGTAGTGAGAAAATTTCATAAATCCATCAAATTTATTATAATTTGTATAACTAAACCACATTGTATGTAGAGGTACATACGGTTGAAACCTTATCAATTCAAAATAAGTTCTTGAATGCAGACAAAACCACAAAATTGAGGTAACCAATCTTTACGTTATACAGTGCGTTAATGTCACAATACCTTAATGCAAAACATTGCATGCAAATTACAATAAATTTTTGCTTTCGCTAATTGAATATAAGTACAGTAAAGAAAGGTCATTGCATTACAATAATATTATGTATGTGAGGTTCGCGTGGCTGTAGTTACTAGTTTTCCCAAGGATATTGCTAAAAACCTGTCTTTAACTATTAATACATAAAATAAGATGTAATATATTACTCCAGTTAATTATAGTCTCCACACATACAACATATTAATGCGATATTAAAGAGCTTAACGCTGGTGGTGTACCAATGAAAATAGCATATACCGACCTATGTGTATACCGTGTATACCGAGAGTATGTGGAAAAGCAACATAATATAAAAAATGTATCGGTGTAATCATAAATTTAATCAAGAAAAATAAAAATAAATTTTATCCATAAAGTATGTAAGAAAGAGGTAGACAGGTATCAAAAAGATGTAGTAAAAAAAATATTTATATTTCCAACTATGAAACAGCCAGAGGTCGACCTGGTTTCCGATATATGAAATACATAAAAAAATAAAATTTTCTCGGATCATTCTGTTTAAATTGAAAATACCAAATTTCGTGGTAACACAAAAATAAAATAGATTTTCCTTTTTTTCCGTGTTTCACACGTCTCTCTGTTAAGGTCCCCAGTATACCTGGAAACGTAATAGTAACACACACCTAAATGGAAAACTATGATGATTGGGACAAAAAAAAATTGGTAAACTTATATATGATATAGAGATGTAATTTTCTGGATCATCGTTCGAAACACTAACTGACTAATAAAACGACATTGAGGATAGTTTTTTTTGGATGTGTGTCTGTGTGCTCTATAAACATCATCTCATATATAATTAAGAGTAAATTGGGGTCAAAGTTTAGTGAAAATTATATTCGGGTTATATTTTATATATATCGGTAACAGATGCATCACCATCAGCATCATCATCGTGTTCATCGTCGTTCATATATCGATCAAAGCATTTCATCATTGTCATTATGTTATATTATCTCGCATCGTAAGATTTAATGCGCCAGCCAAGAGCACAATAAAACACTGCATGACAGTAGAATATAATTCGAAAATTGTAGGGGATAGGAAAATGTGTAGATAAATAAAAAAAAATACGACGACCGTCGACGTAAAAGAAAATAAACTTAAATTAGGATCATTAGAGAATAATAAATGTAGATATTTGGTATTTATAGGGACTCCTCGACTCTACATAGATGCGTACGAGAGATAGATGTTGAGATGTAATTAAGGATGCGGAGGTTTTGTGTTTTTTTATTTTTATGAGTTAATTTATTCAACTTATTTTGTTGTGTTTATGTATTTTGAATTGTTTTGAAATGAAAGACCGGTCACTATTAACACAGCATGGTATAATAAAGTTTCGTTTTGGTTTGGTTGAGATGAGCGAATGATATGGCTTTCATATGTGTGTTGTGTTTAAATTGTAAAGCATGCGGTATTAAATCTGCAATCGAGTTTTTAATTTTTAATTCTTTTTTTTTTTGTTTTACTTTGGTATTTGGATCAAAGGCCCAGCATGATGCAGTCATCACATTAAAGAAGAAATTTGAAATATATTCGGGTTTTCTGGTTTAAAATGAATATTTTTAACAGATGATGTACAACATGTGATGATAGACAAGTTTTTTTGTAATTGAATTTCATGTTTTGTAACTTTATTGTTTCCGGCAGTAGAAGAGCGCATGTGGAACATCGTGTGTGAGCCGCCGCCACCTAAATTGCCAATCATAAGGCAAATGGAAATATATATACGATTTTAAATGTTTATTAGGAATATAAATTATAACATTATTGGCTCAGCCAATAATCTGATATTGCGGGTTCAATGTTCTGTATACGATATTTTAACGATTCATTTTAGCGAAACAAAATTTTTATGATAAAACCCAACAACCATGGGGTTGGTCAAAATTGAATTCACACAAGCGTAAATATTTAGTAAAATGTTGGTGTGAAATTTTTGAACTCAATTCAATTTTTAACAGCAATTCAAACGAATGGTCCTAGTGAAATTCTCCGATATAATGAATGCTTATGGGGCTAGCCCGGTACTCAGCTCGAAAAAACGCGAGAGCCACTAAACTATTAGGTACTATCTTGATACTCTCTTTTTTTATGTATTTTTAAGTTATACTCTTATTGCTTGGTAGTCTAGACAGATCTGTCTCCAAGTGGGAATGAAAAACTTGATAGTAACACTAAACTATCACTATCGCGACAGTAAAAAGTGTCATGATAGTATTTCATGCCATTTATAACATTATCTTTCCTTTGATGGGAAGCCTAGACAGCCCTAACCTCAGCTAAAAAATACAATGCGGATACAACTATCATAACTTTTGGGAACAAATTGAGAAATTTTCAAAATAATTTTATTTGGAACTATCTGGATATAATATAATTGTTGAAATCTTGATTCACATTCAATTCTCGAGTACTTGACATAGAGAACGAAATGGATATATGAACTGCTTAGATAATTCCAGATAGAGTTTTTCTGGAAATATCTCAGTTTTCTAGTTGAAACTTTAACGATTCTGGTGGTATTCAAAGTGGCCAAAATGTTAATAAATTTCAAAGGTAGGTACTTTGTTAATCACTAATGGTGTTTTCGCTAGCGTCATCCCTTGAGTCGTTATGGTCCGCCTCATCAGCATCAACAAACTCAAAATTTTCCCCTTGGTCACTTTCTACTACATACTCCTCTTCTAACAGAATCGTTAATCCGCCAACTTCAGTTTGGTCAGAATTTATGACATGCAAAAGGCGTTTGTTAAATTTGTCGCGTGTAATTTCCAAACCTTTCCAAACTGATCTATGGCGCAACATTCAAATGATCGTCTCACGATATCAGGGCAAATTTTCTTTACAGAACTTTCGACGTAATATATTATGGTTTGATATGAGGGGTTTTAACGATATCCTTTTGGCGTGAATTCAATCATCCCAATACAAAACGTCTGTATAACATGTTTGCTTTAATTTATCTTGAACATCTTTTCGCAAGTGAGATCCATACGAATCCATTACCAGCAACGATTTTTTGTTTGCAAAACCACCACGTTTTGAAAAATAATTATTTATTCACCGAACCATCAGTTCAGTTGTCATAGAACCAAACATGCTGACCCCAACATCAATATTTTTGGGAATACTCATCTTTGACACATTTTTAAACTTTTAAAAATGATAAGAGTTCGCACTGTACATCGATTTTTAGAGTGTCCAGTATTCAACCCGTCAATAGCTTTTTCTCCTTTAAAATGTAATATACGATTGTGCGACATGTAAAAGTAACAAGGAGTTTCGTTCATATTAAAAATGTTATCATTGGCTAGAGGGTTTGCAGTTGTCTTGCTGGCTTTCGTGATTAATTTTTCTAGAAGTTATTTGATTCCTTTTGCAAACACCTCGCAACCATTTATTACTTACATCAAAAATATTGGGTTGATTTGTCAAAGCATCTGAAATGAATTACAAGGTTACGATCACCTTTTTGGTTCGTTGGCTCTTGAAGCACTCAATAACTTTTTTCAATATCTGGAAATAGTGGTTTGCGCCTCCGCCACCAACACGTTGGTTGCTTCCTTGGTTGGTCACTTTGTTAGTTGCCTAGAGTTTGGTTTCATGTTTCACCCAATTTCTAATTTAAGATCGTGGGTTCCACACTTGCTTTTTCTAAAGAATTTAGCGACTCTCCTCGTTTCGATCGTTGTCCTATGAATTTCAAATACAATACCATGGTATATTATCCGGCACTAGAAGTCAAATATAGTACCAGTGGTACTTTATTTGTGATGGTATTGTAATAGGCACTCTACGCTACAAGTAATATGTCAGGAACACGGTATTCAGAACACGGATACCTTCCCTCGAATTACACGGTTTCAAACGATAAAAAAAAATTAAAACGTAGCGTTTTGTCTTATTTTCACACTCCCGATTTTTGTAGTCTCGAACAACGCGGTTTCAAAGAACACGGGACCAATTACTCGTGTTCTTGGCGAGTTTCCTGTAATTCCAAATATAATTTTTCTGGAAATATCTCAGTTTTATAGTCAAACTTCAACGAATCCTGCGATAAATGTGCGTCAAGTGTTCGTGAATCGCCTATGAGACGATATTCAAGCGACCATAACCAATTATCTGGCTCAAATAGAATTTTTCTGGAATAATCTCAGTTTTGTAGTCAAACCTTTTACGAATGCGGTAGAAATATCTCAGTTTTGTGAGGCGAAATTTAAAAAAACCACGAAAACGTTAAAAACTGTTTCGCGAATGTAGGTAATTTGAGTCGTATTTCATGTTGAAGCTGGTTCCATCAAATTACGAATAGAAATTATTTGACAAGCAATCTTCAATTTTAGAAAAAAAGTTGATGGTAAGTTTTTCAAAAATTAATCAAACAGTCAGACCTGATGATCATTATGTATCAGTATTAAACTTGTGAAATAATTCGATCGCAATGAAGTGGTCCTCAAGGTAAATTAAAATGAACTTTTGACATTAACCCATACAACAATACTTAGATTAAACCGCTAAAATAAATTTTATTTAAATGGCGGGAAATTGTGAAGGAAATGAAGTGAATGATGAAGAATATATGGGATCTTAAAGATGATCACAAATTACGAATACGAGTTCTTTGCATAACCGTGGACAATGGAATTGATCCATTTTTATTTGCTAGTCAGCTGTATTTCCTGGAAATACAAGACCCAATACGAAACACGATGCAATATCACGCAACATGGTGCAACATCATGCAACATGTTACACATAAGCAACATCCCACAACATGATGCAATATTATGAATATGACACAATTTAGTGGAACGTCACACAACATCCCTCAACAAAATGCAATTTCAAAATAGACGGTCCAACATAATGCAACAAAGTGCAACATGACGGTCTCCTTGCGGACTTCTAACTGAATTTTCTGGATATCAGAACTCCTTGTAATTGCAATTGAAAATCTTTCTCACCAAATTTTAACAAAATCGTTCAAACCAATTAAAATGTTAAAAGAAGGCCCTAAGCCCAACCGAGAACCCCGTAATCAATTACTGAAACTCGAAAACCACCCCTCACCAATTTCTATGGAAATCGTTCGAGCAAATTTGTTTTTATTTTAAATGTGACCTACCAAGCAGATTTTTCTGAAATTAAAACTAAACCATTCCTGACATTAAAAAACTCTTATCACTGTAATTTTTATCAAAATCGTCTGCGCCGGAAAAAAATTAGAAAGAGACCCGACCGCCACCAGATGACCCATTAAATTAATTTTTCGAAAGTTAGCGCCCATCGAAATCATGGCATTCAATATGGCGGTCTCTTCGGAGTACTCCTAAATACATTTTCCGGAAATTCGAACTCCTTGGAATGGTTTCCATGCAATCGAAATCCTTTTCTCGCCAAATTTTATCAAGATCGTTTAGGCAAATAAGATGTTAAAAGTGAGCTAAAATAGCCTCCTATTTTCCGGAAAATAGCACCCATCGAAACCGATTGCTGTCATTTAAAATCTCCCTTTCATCAATTTTTGGAACCTGGCCTTTCATGATTTTCCCGCAATTAGCACCCGCCACAATCGACTACTGGTACTGCAAAACCGCCCCTCACCAATTTTTGTCAAACGAGCGAGGTGAAAAAAAATAAAGAAAGGACGCAACATGACGCAACTTGGAGTAACATCGCGCAATTTGGTGCAACATGATGGTCTCTTCGGAGGACTTCTAAATTAATTTTCCGGAAATCAGAACTTCTTGTATTCGTTTCCTTGCAAACGAAATTGCTCACTCGCTAACTATTGCCAAAATCTTTTAATCTAAAAGGGATGATAAAGACCTCAAAGAGAACTAAAACGCGAAGACTAGGATAGATTATCCAGTCTGCTTGTAATAAATGGCAAGGGGTAAGAAACCAAATAAATTTATAATCGACTTGAAAATATATAAAGTATAGAGTGTGTTATGAACCAAACACTAACTAGTGTCTGCAACAAATGCATGCCGCGCGAACCTGTTAACAAATCTGAACAACCGTGCTTCTTAAACTATCATCTAGCCATCAAACGAAAGAGAGTTCAAAAGCTAAGAAAGATGTAGCAAACAGAGGCAGATCATTTGTTCACACGCAAAAGAAGCGACGAAACGGATCGTAATAAATATATTAAAAGTATTCATGTATAAAGTTCTTAGTATGAAGACGGTGGTGGCTAAGCCTCTCAGTTCGTCTTGAGAGAAACTAGGTCCACAGAGAACGCTATTGTGATAATTACCAAAATAGTAAAATAATCAGAGCAAAAGTACACCTGAGAATTTTGTCCTGCTAGTACGAACGGATTAAGGATTGATTGAACATTTAATCTGTACTCAAAGGGTCAAATAAATATTTGAAAATCATTAATCGGAACTTGACTCGTTTACGCAAATGGAAACGGGGCAAATTATATTTGCAGTAGATCAGTTACGTATAGAAACCAATTTAATGTGGCCAGCCAGTAATATACCTGGTTACGAATTATTAGAATGCTACTGAGGTTAAGTTAAATTAAGGTGGCTAAATATTCGCTGAACCTCCGCATTCGAAATTAGAAGAACAAAAATAGATAAAGCAAAGTGTGCTACTTGTTGTCCATCAAGCTTAAGGTTATTTTATTTAAAACTGCCAAAACCCAAATCAACCATCGGAACACACCCGAAATTAGAACGAAAAACAAGGTCTACAAATGTTGTTAGGCCCATCCATTATGGCCTAGTCAAGTGCCCCAAACATAAATTTTAGGCTTCTCTCGTTTTTTCTAAAATTATTTGTATCTCAATAGATTTTATTTTGCGTTCTAATTTCGGCCCGCATTTCGATGTGGGTTCTGCTAATTTTGAAGTAGAAAAGCCTTATACTTTTTCTAGAGCGAACGGAACAATATAAATTGGAATTTAGTTAGCCTAATTTTAGTACGTCCAATTCAGTAAGGCCAATTTTTTAATGTAGCATTTAATTAGATAACAATTAGCCAATAATTATCCACAGCCCCTGCTTTAGGGACGTTAACCATTTATCTTTTTTAATTTTTTTAATTCATAGTATTGTATTAGTATTATGATCTCGTCACGGGTTATAGTCTTACCAGAATCGTTTACATTTCAAACTTAATATTTAGGCCAATTTCATTATAATAATTGTCAGATTTTAAGCCATTATTTATTTACAGACGTACAAAATGTAAAAATTGTAAAAATGTAACAAATGTAAAAAATGTAAAAAATGTAAAAATGTAAAAATGTAAAAAATGTAAAAATGTGAAAAATGTAAAAAATGCTAAAATTTGGTCAAAATATAGAAAAGTAGTGCATCGTTTCCGTTCCAGATACAAAACAGTTTTACGATTTTCGATCTCGATACGATACATCCGTTTAATTACACATTTCTAAATGCACGTAATGTTATAATAATTAATTTTGGCGCAATAATAGCTTCAAGCTAAGAATACCACATGAAATATTATTGTATCGAAAGTTATTAAATCAATCAATAAAAACACAAAGTAGAACAAATCGAATTCACGTATACAATAAAAATCTCTGTACACTAAAAACTAAATTGTTGTCAATATAATCCAAAATTGGTTTCAAAGCAGCAACATAATAATAAAACTCCTCGTACCATAATAACTTTTTTTTTATGATCGGGTTAATATTTTAATAATAATAAAAAATATAAATTGAAAAATAATATTGTCACTCGTAAGTTGTAGTGTTACCATATATATATATGGTTTAGTGATGGAGAGCTTTTTTATGTTAGCATGAAATAGTTTTGTTGAACAGAAATTTTTATTTTCCGATTGTTGTAAAATTTATAAATCTAATAATATTTTTTTTTATTTTCTCATTTCAGGTAAGCAAAGAATTATGTAAATTATATAACACGTAAGTTTGTATTTAATAGGCATTGCATTAAGATCTAGAGTAGATTAATTTTTTTCGCCAAGCGACCAATTGATCAAATATCCAAATTCAGTGAAAGGTGTATGTAGAAGTATATAGACTGTAACAAATTGTAAGACACACAAAGAAAAAAGTAAAAGTATAACCAAAAAATTGATACTACCTACCTACCCTGAAGGCGCACGACCAAAATATCAAGTGCTTAACATAATATTCGACACAAGTGGAACGTATAGACGAATTCCATTCAATCAATTCAATAGTTAGCTATATATACAAATTATTAGTTAAATGTGGTAAAAGTCAATTTGCCAAATTATTAATAATTGTCTGTGACCTTAACATTATCGTGGATCAATAAATTAAATTAAAAATAAAAATATTTTTCATTGTTGGCTACATAAATATACAACATTTCAATCCTACTCATATAAAATAAAACAACTCTCGTATACATAATTTAAAATTATCAATTTGGAAAAATAAAAGCTTTTTTAGGTTGGTAAAATATTATTTTTTTCTACCCGACAAAAACATTTATACAAAAATGAAATATTGAACAATTAATTCGTTTGGTACGTAAAATATTACCAATCAACCATTTTATCAAAAGCCATTTTTCATCGAAATGAGATGAAAATACATACAACAGTTACACAAAAAAAAAATCGTTTCGTCATCGTCTTTACAAAGGAAACTGCGGCAAAAATATTAAATAAATTGCAAGGTATTATTTTTTGACAAAAATATGCTGGTGCATGAACAGTATTTATGTACGGTCTGGTGAATTGATTTCGGGTAATTTAAATAAAAAGTGATTCTGAATTTTGTCGTCTTTGTAATATTTAAAATTGGTTTAAGTAAGCAAATTGCCGATACTTCAAACTATACCTGTACAAATTGGGTTCAAAGGTGAGGATATATTGGGTCAATAGACCAATACGTCAAGAATATAGGAGGTATCGGAATTTGCTTCTGTACAGTTGAAGATCAAGAACCGCGTTTTTTAAAAATCCATTACATAACGTATCGCTTTTTCAGAATAATGTTAAATTCTGAATGTTGTGATAATTCGTGGTTGATGATATGATGGATCAGAAAATCAGGTACAAGAGTTAAATTATCATTAATGGAATGATCCAACAAACAATATTTAATAAAATTAATTTATTACCTTTTCTCTCTAGACTACAACGCCGACTAACTACATATTCATTATTCGCTCTACAGAGTAGAAAAAAAACGGTGAGGCCGCCACACTTCCATTTTGAACTTAAAAATGTCTCGAATATTGTGAAGGTAATGAAGTGATGTCTTCGGAATACTAGGTTAGTACCGCCATATGGTACTTTCCTATCAGGGTTTTATCGCGATCGTTCGTTCGCACTTCACACATAGTTGAGTTGACAATTTTGCTGATACAGTCCGACTCTTCACTCATGGGATCTATCTTCCTAATAAATCTGAACATGTTGCATTTGAGCCTAGACCACCAATTTTAAATGATCGTAGTTGATTCCACAAGAATCATTCATGAAACCTTATAACTTTCACATATACCGAGAAATTTGTGGCACGAAGTCCTTCGTTAGAATAGAGTGGCGAATTTCATTTGTGATCGCGCCGAGTGTACACAACTTAATAATAATAATTCAGTAACACAGAAAAAATTTCTATTTGAGTTTTCTGCTCTCGATCACGGCGTTCCAATCTTGCTTCACAAGACTTCATCAAAGTGGTAGCCATAACATCTATTCATTGGACAGGAGTTTTCAAAAGCTGGCTGGGGTTTCACGTTAAAACTTCATACTTCTGACCAACTAAACAATTTCGATATAAATTGATAACAGAACGGCGCAGTTCTGGCGAGAAATATTTCGCCTCAATCTTGTGGATTAAAATATGAACTTCAACCTCCACCTGCATTCGTCTTAATCCGGTTGGCTGGAGAAAATCAATTTCAAAGGTACGGAAAGACAAAATTTGCTCTTGTGTTGTAGGTGGTCGAGACGTGCGTTAGCCACCACATACAACTTTACTGCAGTAAAAAAATAATTGCAAAATTAAATAATTGGACTAACATTTTCAACGTAGCTAAGTGGCCAATGGGTGATTCCGTTGTCAGTAGCCATTTCAGCGGTTATGATGGTCAGACCGGACTTTGATTTTCGCATCTTATGTATAGCCTCGGAACTAGATTAATGCTAATACTACTACGACTGCTTCTCGTTCAGTGGTGCTGCTAAATAATAGTGCAGCACCGAAAGCATAACGACTTGTATAAGTCATCAAGATAAATGATTTTTTAGGATCCATTTGCCGCAAAATCAGAGCTACTGTTAATAAAACCTTTAAATTTTCATAAAAATAATGTTTAGCTTCACTTTATAAAGTTAACGGTCGAGTATGTGGTCCAAAAAAGGGGTGATCAATTTTCGTTATCGCGAACAGGTTGACCGGTGGACTCATGTCCAAAATCACAGAAACCTTGTTCGGGTCAATATTTATTCCATCGTGGGTTCCATAAAAGTTCCATTTTTCCCGATTTGATTGTAATCTTAACAGTTGTAATCGTTAGAAAACCATCTTCAGATCGCTTAATTGTTGATTAGAACTATTTGAAATTACAGCATATCATCAAAATACGCTAGAATTGTGATATTATGAAGACCACCTCGAAATGAATGACCACCTCGGTCGATGAATCTGCGGCTCACATTTTCGGCATTGTTTCGAATTTGAACAAATACTTCCTTTTGCGATCGTCGTTAAACAAGAATAGCCTCTGACCGGAATCGGTAAAAATTCCAACATTTTTTCTAGTCTACCATACCCTTAGCATTTTATTTCGGATGTGGACGATTTATCATGTGACGTGCTTCGTGATTTGTTCAGACTAATAAAATTTTCTTTGGTGTGACCCACAGTCTTACAATAATTACATCGATTTTTACGTGATGGCTCTGACTCATTCTCTAATCGGTCGTGCTTAACTTTGATTTCACTTGTATTCGCCTCCTTCACTTCATTGAAAAAAAGTTCTTCAGCCGGGCCAGTTCTAATAATTTGTCATATGTTGATCGTGATCGTTTAACTCGTTATCGAATTGTATGCGACAGCACACAAATCATATCAAGTTATGTTTGCTCCACTATATTAAGTTTTGCAAACAATACCCATTTGTTTTTGTGCTTGATAATCTTTAACAATCGATTGAATTGATCGTCCGTAAACTAAGTCATTCTTCTGTTTTGTGATCGCGTAACTGGTTAACAAGTCAGGCGGTTCAAAATATTTTAGGTTACACTATATGGACGCATAGAAACACTCGTTTATGGTTAAAGCGGTGAAAATAATGATCTGGCTCCTATAACTTATCGATTTAACACCTACTCAAATCCGAAGATATGGCAGTTATTGACGAGACCTCTAATTGAACAGTCGATGTCTCAGGTTTAGGTTGTAATGTTTTTCAGCGTTCTACTCATTATGGACGCAGAGTTAACAATATCATTTATTGTACCACCGAATTTTCAATTTTTCTACATTTGAGCAACCTTGACAGAAGATTTTAAGTACAGTCGATGAGTTTTCTTAGAATATTTTAGTTTCCTTTCGACACAGTTAGCGACCAACTTCGTGGCGCAATGCAAAGTCGCATATCAGTATTAACAAGAAAATGAAAAATGTATCCAAAAAGCCGTTTAAAATGTGATTTTATAATAAAACTTGCACAAATCACCCTGTGATCGGAAATTTGGAACTTTTTTTTCATAATAGTTTTTCTCATTCTCAGGGATCAGTAGAATTATGAAAAAAGAGATTGGCAATCATTTTTCGAATTATTTACTCAGGAAGTGAACACCACAAATGAATGATGTAACTGGCAAATGTCTTGGCACATATTTCGTATCGTTTTACGAGTGTCTTTTGTTATTCATTCTCTCTTTAAAATGTGAAATTTAAAATGTGAATCGAATGTCTTCTAGTCGCAGTACATTCGGCGAGTTATTGATCGGGACGAATCGGGTTGAGCTTTCCTCGATCCGCTATTTGGCAAAATAAGGTGAAATTAGTCGCTGAATGAATTGGTTACTTATATTTATATAAAAATGTGTCCAGTAGCAACGCTTTTATAAGGCCAATCATATTTCAATGTCAAACCGTTTATAAAACTTAATCAATAAAAATGTATTTTTATAAGAAAGTCGAAAGAAATGCCGCCGCCGCCATGCCACCTTAACAATTCCATTTGTACGTATTTTAACTGAACATATTTACATAGTGCGTTTCACAATATTATTTTCTAGTACCACAAAATGCATTCAATTTTATTGTTAACAATTTTTCTTAGGTACAACGTTGATTGATGATGGATTGTGTGTGCAACAACAAAAAATACATATAAGAACCTGGAAAGAAAAATAATTTAAACGTATTAAGACTTCAATTAATAAAGAAACGTTGTACTGGTTTTCTTCTGCGTGCTTGTCGTATTTTATTTTTGTTATTTGTGACTTAAAGCATAATGCTTGTAAAATATGCATTATATTCTTGGCTCGATATATTATAATGATTATTGCATGAAAATGTCTGAATATAATTACGGTTTGGTACTTTAATTTTTTCATAAACAAGTATTTTATAATTATATTCACATCACTTACGTATCTTCGAGTACACTTAAAGGAAGTTGTCATTTTGGTATAATAATGAGTTTCTTATACACATATACAAAAGATGTAGAAGGATGCGTATATTATGTAAGATTAATAATCAGCTTCTCATAAAAATGTCGTCTAATGAAAACGTTATGATGTGAAAAACACTTTCAAAATCTGGATAACGACATAAAATTTTTTAGTTTATTCGTTTGGATTATAAACCAATACTAAAGCGACACATAAAAATAACTTGATATTAATCCGATTTTTATAACTAAATCATTTTATATTAATTCATTAAAATTATGGATCATAATTTTTACAGAACAAAAATCCATAAATTAACGATATAAAAAAATTAATATTTATAGTCATTGTAGCCTGCGACATACAAGTATGTATCGGCTCTGTATATAAAATGAAATTGGATAGGGTATTTTGATCTAATCAACCGCCAAACCAAAAACGAAAAAAAATAGATATAAAAATTATCGATGATTGTAAATTATCACCAATAAACTTTTTTTTCCGTATATAAATAATTTTAAGTGCCTCCAGCCATTTAGTAAAATAATTTATAAAAATTTTAAAAATCATAAACTCAAGTGATGACTTTATAGTTTTTGGTTTAAAGTTGACAGTAATTTGATATCGTATTTATAGCATAATTTGAAACACTCAGTTTGAGTGTGAAACTGTATTTGTACCCCAGAAACGGGAGAGTCGTTATCCGATTAGGTCCTTCCATTTTCCAAAATGAAAAAAATTTTTTTTTGAGTGCTAACGATAAATACTATCATAAATATTTTGTTTTATTAATTTATGGTCATATATTTTGTTCGTATCGGTAATCTTAATATTTATGTCCAATTTTTGAAATCAAAATGTTTTTGTATCGTAAAAATGCTTAATGGGAGGGAGATTTATACTAAATATTTATAATTTCTTTTTTTTTGTTACCGATAATTAATGGAATGGTAATTTTTATCGATTCGGAATTCTTAAAAATTTTATCATGCTCGTAGTAAATAATATTGCAAATCGTAATAAATCGGTAGTAGCCTAATAAAAGCTTTAAATTATTTTTTACAATTTTATATCTCATGACTCATTCGCAATCTGTAGGCATCATTATATTACGTTCGAAGAAAGTAATTATTCACAACCAAAGGTGACCACTGATCTAGCGATTTGTAGATTATAATGCTTGAGTAAAATACTAAATCCCAAATATTTAAATTATTTCCCTTCCTCAATATGGCGGAATTAAAATAATTGTTTCGTTATTAGAAAATACATTGTCGGCTCTATTTTGAAACTAGATAAGTAAAAATACAGTTTAATGCCTAATATCTAGCAAAATATTAAGCAGAATGGCCTTGTCAAAAGAAATCGTTGTTGTTGTCAATATGGCCAAATCAAAATTGTTGTTGTCATTATGATTTTCATAGAAAATTCACTGAGAACACAACTTCTTAACTATAACGAAGTATAAAAAATGTTTTAATACTTAATACCAACCAAGATACTAAACATCGCGTTTTTGTGAAAATGGATCGTTGTTGTTGTCAATATGGCGGAATTAAAATTGTTGTTGTCATTATGATTTACATAGAAAATTCACTGAGAACACAACTTCTTAACTATAACGAAGTATAAGAAATGTTTCAATACTTAATACAAACCAAGATACTAAACGTCGCGTTTTTGTGAAAATGGATCGTTGTTGTTGTCAATATGGCGGAATTAAAATTGTTGTTGTCATTATGATTTACATAGAAAATTCACTGAGAACACAACTTCTTAACTATAACGAAGTACAAAAAATGTTTTAATACTTAATACCAACCAAGATACTAAACATCGCGTTTTTGTGAAAATGGATCGTTGTTGTTGTCAATATGGCGGAATTAAAATTGTTGTTGTCATTATGATTTACATAGAAAATTCACTGAGAACACAACTTCTTAACTATAACGAAGTATAAGAAATGTTTAATACTTAATACAAACCAAGATACTAAACATCGCGTTTTTGTGAAAATGGATCGTTGTTGTTGTCAATATGGCGGAATTAAAATTGTTGTTGTCATTATGATTTTCATAGAAAATTCACTGATAACACAACTTCTTAACTATAACGAAGTGTAAGAAATGTTTTAATACTTAATACCAACCAAGATACAAAACAGCGCGTTTCTGTGAAAATGGATCGTTGTTGTTGTCAATATGGCGGAATTAAAATTGTTGTTGTCATTATGATTTTCATAGAAAATTCACTGAGAACACAACTTCTTAACTATAACGAAGTATAAAAAATGTTTTAATACTTAATACCAACCAAGATACTAAACATCGCGTTTTTGTGGAAATGGATCGTTGTTGTTGTCAATATGGCGGAATTAAAATTGTTGT
This sequence comes from Nephrotoma guestfalica, assembly GCA_963691935.1. Taxonomy (NCBI): domain Eukaryota; kingdom Metazoa; phylum Arthropoda; class Insecta; order Diptera; family Tipulidae; genus Nephrotoma; species Nephrotoma guestfalica. The sequence goes on from OY829915.1 coordinate 23,911,854, forward strand.
TGTCATTATGATTTACATAGAAAATTCACTGAGAACACATCTTCTTAACTATAACGAAGTATAAAAAATGTTTTAATACTTAATACCAACCAAGATACTAAACATCGCGTTTTGTGAAAATGGATCGTTGTTGTTGTCAATATGGCGGAATTACATTTGTTGTTGTCATTATGATTTTCATAGAATTTTCACTGAGAACACAACTTCTTAACTATATCGAAGTATAAGAAATGTTTTAATACTTAATACCAACCAAGATATTAACCAGCGCGTTTCTGTGAAAATGGATCGTTGTTGTTGTCAATATGGCCAAATCAAAATTATTGTTGTCATTATGATTTTCATAGAATTTTCACTGAGAACCCATTTCTTAACTATAACGAAGTATAAGAAATGTTTTAATACTTAATACCAACCAAGATATTAACCAGCGGGTTTTTGCTAAAATGAATCGTTGTTGTCGTCAATATGATGGAATTAAAATTGTTGTTGTCATTATGATTTTCATAGAATTTTCACTGAGAACACAACTTCTTAACTATAACGAAGTATAAAAAATGTTTTAATACTTAATACCAACCAAGATATTAACCAGCTCGTTTTTGTGAAAATGGATCGTTGTTGTTGTCAATATGGCGGAATTAAAATTGTTGTTGTCATTATGATTTTTATAGAAAATTCACTGAGAACACAACTTCTTAACTATAACGAAGTATAAGAAATGTTTTAATACTTAATACCAACCAAGATATTAAACAGCGCGTTTTTATGAAAATAGATCGTTGTTGTTGTCAATATGGCGGAATTAAAATTGTTGTTGTCATTATGATTTTCATAGAAAATTCACTGAGAACACTACTTCTTAACTATAGCGAAGTATAAAAAATGTTTTAATACTTAATACCAACCAAGATACTAAACATCGCGTTTTTGTTAAAATGGGTCGTTGTTGTTGTCAATATGGCGGAATTTAAATTGTTGTTGTCATAATGATTTTCATAGAAAATTCACTGATAACACAACTTCTTAACTATAACGAAGTATAAAAAAATGTTTTAATACTTAATACCAACCAAGATACTAAACATCGCGTTTTTGTTAAAATGGGTCGTTGTTGTTGTCAATATGGCGGAATTAAAATTGTTGTTGTCATAATGATTTTCATAGAAAATTCACTGATAACACAACTTCTTAACTATAACGAAGTATAAAAAGTGTTTTAATACTTAATACCAACCAAGATATTAACCAGCGCGTTTCTGTGAAAATGGATCGTTGTTGTTGTCAATATGGCGGAATTAAAATTAATGTTGTCATTATGATTTTCATAGAAAATTCACTGAGAACACAACTTCTTAACTATAACGAAGTATAAAAAATGTTTTAATACTTAATACCAACCAAGATATTAACCAGCGCGTTTCTGTGAAAATGGATCGTTGTTGTTGTCAATATGACGGAATTAAAATTGTTGTTGTCATTATAATTTTCATAGAAAATTCACTGAGAACACAACTTCTTAACTATAACGAAGTATAAGAAATGTTTTAATACTTAATACCAACCAAGATATTAACCAACGCGTTTCTGTGAAAATGGATCGTTGTTGTTGTCAATATGGCGGAATTAAAATTGTTGTTGTCATTATGATTTTCATAGAAAATTCACTGAGAACACGACTTCTTAACTATAACGAAGTGTAAGAAATGTTTTAATACTTAATACCAACCAAGATATTAACCAGCGCGTTTCTGTGAAAATAGATCGTTGTTGTTGTCAATATGGCGGAATTAAAATTGTTGTTGTCATTATGATTTTCATAGAAAATTCACTGAGAACACAACTTCTTAACTATAACGAAGTATAAAAAATATTTTAATACTTAATACCAACTAAGATATTAACCAGCGCGTTTCTGTGAAAATGGATCGTTGTTGTTGTCAATATGACGGAATTAAAATTGTTGTTGTCATTATGATTTTCATAGAAAATTCACTGAGAACACAACTTCTTAACTATAACGAAGTATAAAAAATGTTTTAATACTTAATACCAACCAAGATATAAACCAGCGCGTTTCTGTGAAAATGGATCGTTGTTGTTGTCAATATGGCGGAATTAAAATTGTTGTTGTCATTATGATTTTCATAGAAAATTCACTGAGAACACAACTTCTTAACTATAACGAAGTATAAAAAATGTTTTAATACTTAATTCCAACCAAGATATAAACCAGCGCGTTTCTGTGAAAATGGATCGTTGTTGTTGTCAATATGGCGGAATTAAAATTGTTGTTGTCATTATGATTTTCATAGAAAATTCACTTAGAAGACAACTTCTTAACTATAACGAAGTATAAGAAATGTTTTAATACTTAATACCAACCAAGATATTAACCAGCGCGTTTCTGTGAAAATGGATCGTTGTTGTTGTCAATATGGCGGAATTAAAATTGTTGTTGTCATTATGATTTTCATAGAAAATTCACTGAGAACACAACTTCTTAACTATAACGAAGTATAAAAAATGTTTTAATACTTAATACAAACCAAGATATTAACCAGCGCGTTTCTGTGAAAATGGATCGTTGTTGTTGTCAATATGGCGGAATTAAAATTGTTGTTGTCATTATGATTTTCATAGAAAATTCACTGAGAACACAACTTCTTAACTATAACGAAGTATAAGAAATGTTTTAATACTTAATACCAACCAACATATTAAACAGCGTGTTTTAGTGAAAATGGATCGTTGTTGTTGTCAATATGGCGGAATTAAAATTGTTGTTGTCATTATGATTTTCATAGAAAATTCACTGAGAACACGACTTCTTAACTATAACGAAGTGTAAGAAATGTTTTAATACTTAATACCAACCAAGATACAAAACAGCGCGTTTCTGTGAAAATGGATCGTTGTTGTTGTCAATATGGCGGAATTAAAATTGTTGTTGTCATTATGATTTTCATAGAAAATTCACTGAGAACACAACTTCTTAACTATAACGAAGTATAAAAAATGTTTTAATACTTAATACCAACCAAGATATAAACCAGCGCGTTTCTGTGAAAATGGATCGTTGTTGTTGTCAATATGGCGGAATTAAAATTGTTGTTGTCATTATGATTTTCATAGAAAATTCACTGAGAACACAACTTCTTAACTATAACGTAGTATAAAAAATGTGTTAATACTTAATACCAACCAAGATATTAAACAGCGTGTTTTTGTCAAAATGGATCGTTGTTGTTGTCAATATGGCGGAATTAAAATTGTTGTTGTCATTATGATTTTCATAGAAAATTCACTTAGAAGACAACTTCTTAACTATGACAAAGTATAAACAAAGTTTAAATACTTAATACCAACCATGATATAAACCAGCGCGTTTCTGTGAAAATGGATCGTTGTTGTTGTCAATATGGCGGAATTAAAATTGTTGTTGTCATTATGATTTTCATAGAAAATTCACTGAGAACACAACTTCTTAACTATAACGAAGTATAAAAAATGTTTTAATACTTAATACCAACCAAGATATAAACCAGCGCGTCTCTGTGAAAATGGATCGTTGTTGTTGTCAATATGGCGGAATTAAAATTGTTGTTATCATTATGATTTTTATAGAAAATTCACTGAGAACACAACTTCTTAACTATAACGAAGTATAAAAAATGTTTTAATACTTAATACCAACCAAGATACTAAACATCGCGTTTCTGTGAAAATTGATCGTTGTTGTTGTCAATATGGCGGAATTAAAATTGTTGTTGTCATTATGATTTTCATAGAAAATTCACTGAGAACACAACTTCTTAACTATAACGAAGTATAAAAAATGTTTTAATACTTAATACCAACCAAGATACTAAACATCGCGTTTTTGTGGAAATGGATCGTTGTTGTTGTCAATATGGCGGAATTAAAATTGTTGTTGTCATTATGATTTACATAGAAAATTCACTGAGAACACAACTTCTTAACTATAACGAAGTATAAGAAATGTTTTAATACTTAATACCAACCAAGATACTAAACATCGCGTTTTTGTGGAAATGGATCGTTGTTGTTGTCAATATGGCGGAATTAAAATTGTTGTTGTCATTATGATTTACATAGAAAATTCACTGAGAACACAACTTCTTAACTATAACGAAGTATAAGAAATGTTTTAATACTTAATACCAACCAAGATATTAACCAGCGCGTTTCTGTGTAAATGGATCGTTGTTGTTGTCAATATGGCGGAATTAAAATTGTTGTTGTCATTATGATTTTCATAGAAAATTCACTGAGAACACCACTTCCTAACTATAACGAAGTATAAGAAATGTTTTAATACTTAATACCAACCAACATATTAAACAGCGTGTTTTTGTGAAAACGGATCGTTGTTGTTGTCAATATGGCGGAATTAAAATTGTTGTTGTCATTATGATTTTCATAGAAAATTCACTGAGAACACAACTTCTTAACTATAACGAAGTATAAGAAATGTTTTAATACTTAATACCAAGCAAGATATTAACCAGCGGGTTTTTGCTAAAATGGATCGTTGTTGTCGTCAATATGATGGAATTAAAATTGTTGTTGTCATTATGATTTTCATAGAATTTTCACTGAGAGCACAACTTCTTAACTATAACGAAGTATAAAAAATGTTTTAATACTTAATACCAACCAAGATATTAACCAGCTCGTTTTTGTGAAAATGGATCGTTGTTGTTGTCAATATGGCGGAATTAAAATTGTTGATGATTTTTATAGAAAATTCACTGAGAACACAACTTCTTAACTATAACGAAGTATAAAAAAATGTTTCAATACTTAATACCAACCAAGATACTAAACATCGCGTTTTTGTGAAAATGGATCGTTGTTGTTGTCAATATGGCGGAATTAAAATTGTTGTTGTCATTATGATTTTCATAGAAAATTCACTGATAACACAACTTCTTAACTATAACGAAGTATAAAAAAATGTTTCAATACTTAATACCAACCAAGATACTAAACATCGCGTTTTTGTGAAAATGGATCGTTGTTGTTGTCAATATGGCGGAATTAAAATTGTTGTTGTCATTATGATTTTCATAGAAAATTCACTGAGAACACAACTTCTTAACTATAACGAAGTATAAAAAATGTTTCAATACTTAATACCAACCAAGATACTAAACATCGCGTTTTTGTGAAAATGGATCGTTGTTGTTGTCAATATGGCGGAATTAAAATTGTTGTTGTCATTATGATTTTCATAGAAAATTCACTGAGAACACGACTTCTTAACTATAACGAAGTGTAAGAAATGTTTTAATACTTAATACCAACCAAGATACAAAACAGCGCGTTTCTGTGAAAATGGATCGTTGTTGTTGTCAATATGGCGGAATTAAAATTGTTGTTGTCATTATGATTTTCATAGAAAATTCACTGAGAACACAACTTCTTAACTATAACGAAGTATAAAAAATGTTTTAATACTTAATACCAACCAAGATATAAACCAGCGCGTTTCTGTGAAAATGGATCGTTGTTGTTGTCAATATGGCGGAATTAAAATTGTTGTTGTCATTATGATTTTCATAGAAAATTCACTGAGAACACAACTTCTTAACTATAACGTAGTATAAAAAATGTGTTAATACTTAATACCAACCAAGATATTAAACAGCGTGTTTCTGTGTAAATGGATCGTTGTTGTTGTCAATATGGCGGAATTAAAATTGTTGTTGTCATTATGATTTTCATAGAAAATTCACTTAGAAGACAACTTCTTAACTATGACAAAGTATAAACAAAGTTTAAATACTTAATACCAACCATGATATAAACCAGCGCGTTTCTGTGAAAATGGATCGTTGTTGTTGTCAATATGGCGGAATTAAAATTGTTGTTGTCATTATGATTTTCATAGAAAATTCACTGAGAACACAACTTCTTAACTATAACGAAGTATAAAAAATGTTTTAATACTTAATACCAACCAAGATATAAACCAGCGCGTCTCTGTGAAAATGGATCGTTGTTGTTGTCAATATGGCGGAATTAAAATTGTTGTTATCATTATGATTTTTATAGAAAATTCACTGAGAACACAACTTCTTAACTATAACGAAGTATAAAAAATGTTTTAATACTTAATACCAACCAAGATACTAAACATCGCGTTTCTGTGAAAATTGATCGTTGTTGTTGTCAATATGGCGGAATTAAAATTGTTGTTGTCATTATGATTTTCATAGAAAATTCACTGAGAACACAACTTCTTAACTATAACGAAGTATAAAAAATGTTTTAATACTTAATACCAACCAAGATACTAAACATCGCGTTTTTGTGGAAATGGATCGTTGTTGTTGTCAATATGGCGGAATTAAAATTGTTGTTGTCATTATGATTTACATAGAAAATTCACTGAGAACACAACTTCTTAACTATAACGAAGTATAAGAAATGTTTTAATACTTAATACCAACCAAGATATTAACCAGCGCGTTTCTGTGTAAATGGATCGTTGTTGTTGTCAATATGGCGGAATTAAAATTGTTGTTGTCATTATGATTTTCATAGAAAATTCACTGAGAACACCACTTCCTAACTATAACGAAGTATAAGAAATGTTTTAATACTTAATACCAACCAAGATACTAAACATCGCGTTTTTGTGGAAATGGATCGTTGTTGTTGTCAATATGGCGGAATTAAAATTGTTGTTGTCATTATGATTTACATAGAAAATTCACTGAGAACACAACTTCTTAACTATAACGAAGTATAAGAAATGTTTTAATACTTAATACCAACCAAGATATTAACCAGCGCGTTTCTGTGTAAATGGATCGTTGTTGTTGTCAATATGGCGGAATTAAAATTGTTGTTGTCATTATGATTTTCATAGAAAATTCACTGAGAACACCACTTCCTAACTATAACGAAGTATAAGAAATGTTTTAATACTTAATACCAACCAACATATTAAACAGCGTGTTTTTGTGAAAACGGATCGTTGTTGTTGTCAATATGGCGGAATTAAAATTGTTGTTGTCATTATGATTTTCATAGAAAATTCACTGAGAACACAACTTCTTAACTATAACGAAGTATAAGAAATGTTTTAATACTTAATACCAAGCAAGATATTAACCAGCGGGTTTTTGCTAAAATGGATCGTTGTTGTCGTCAATATGATGGAATTAAAATTGTTGTTGTCATTATGATTTTCATAGAATTTTCACTGAGAGCACAACTTCTTAACTATAACGAAGTATAAAAAATGTTTTAATACTTAATACCAACCAAGATATTAACCAGCTCGTTTTTGTGAAAATGGATCGTTGTTGTTGTCAATATGGCGGAATTAAAATTGTTGATGATTTTTATAGAAAATTCACTGAGAACACAACTTCTTAACTATAACGAAGTATAAAAAAATGTTTCAATACTTAATACCAACCAAGATACTAAACATCGCGTTTTTGTGAAAATGGATCGTTGTTGTTGTCAATATGGCGGAATTAAAATTGTTGTTGTCATTATGATTTTCATAGAAAATTCACTGATAACACAACTTCTTAACTATAACGAAGTATAAAAAAATGTTTCAATACTTAATACCAACCAAGATACTAAACATCGCGTTTTTGTGAAAATGGATCGTTGTTGTTGTCAATATGGCGGAATTAAAATTGTTGTTGTCATTATGATTTTCATAGAAAATTCACTGAGAACACAACTTCTTAACTATAACGAAGTATAAAAAATGTTTCAATACTTAATACCAACCAAGATACTAAACATCGCGTTTTTGTGAAAATGGATCGTTGTTGTTGTCAATATGGCGGAATTAAAATTGTTGTTGTCATTATGATTTTCATCGAAAATTCACTGAGAACACGACTTCTTAACTATAACGAAATATAAGAAATGTTTCAATACTTAATACAAACCAAGATACTAAACATCGCGTTTTTGTGAAAATGGATCGTTGTTGTTGTCAATATGGTGGAATTAAAATTGTTGTTGTCATTATGATTTTCATAGAAAATTCACTGAGAACACAACTTCTTAACTATAACGAAGTATAAAAAATGTTTTAATACTTAATACCAACCAAGATATTAACCAGCGCGTTTCTGTGAAAATGGATCGTTGTTGTTGTCAATATGGCGGAATTAAAATTGTTGTTGTCATTATGATTTTCATAGAAAATTCACTGAGAACACAACTTCTTAACTATAACGAGGTATAAGAAATGTTTTAATACTTAATACCAACCAAGATATTAACCAGCGCGTTTCTGTGAAAATGGATCGTTGTTGTTGTCAATATGGCGGAATTTAAATTGTTGTTGTCATTATGATTTTCATCGAAAATTCACTGATAACACAACTTCTTAACTATAACGAAGTATAAAAAATGTTTTAATACTTAATACCAACCAAGTTACTAAACATCGCGTTTTTGTGAAAATGGATCGTTGTTGTTGTCAATATGGCGGAATTAAAATAGTTTTTTCGTTATGTGCTAATAATAGAAAATATATTGTGAGCTCTATTTTGGAACTTTTTTCTTTCGTTCTTCTTTGCTATGTATTCGTTCATCTGTTGATGCATTTACCCTGCGCTCAGAGTGATATGGCTCGCTAGTGATGAGTGTGGGAAATTATGTATTTGCGATATGTGCGATTATAACATTTTGATTAAAATGATCTAACCGTTACAATTTGGAATGCATTTTATTAAATGAAGTTATCTAAATCAAATAATGTGTATATGTTGAGTGAACATTTCTTATATAGTAAACTCGACAGTTTTCTTAGTGGAAAATATTCATCTACCTCTATGAATTTTGCTCAATAAAAAATTTCGAATGATGATTATAGTTCAATGTGGCAACCCTGATTTGCATAAATGAAACTGTCTCGAAATAAAACTTTCTAAAAGAAATAATATCCGACATTCAATTAGCCGTTTGTCTGATTCAAAAAGAAAAGCAAAAAATTAAATTATCCGCTGAAGTCGACCTAGATATCTATCAACGAGCACAGATTTATGCGTTTTTCGTAGATAATGAAACCACATTTGAAAATTGCACGGTAAGAAAAACATTTTATCGGATTGTGTTTCGTTGTCACTTGAATTTGTATTCTGTTTATGTGACGTTGCTGTAATAGAGTAATGCAAAGGAAATAAAATGTACATTGCCCATCACGTCTTAACCGCAATGTACACTTTTATTATCAAAATTATTTCTGTTTCAATGTACCTGGTGGCAACGGCATTACTATGTAGATATGCACAAATCTGTTACAACATGCTACGAAATTATAATGTTAAGTGCATGACGTTTACAGGAATTCCGTCGACTTTTCTGCCAAATGTGCTTCATCACACCTTCTATACATACCCATTAGCTCCCGACTTCTGATTCGGTGAAAATCCAACTACATTTAAATATTGTTTGGAATCATATATTATTTTATTTACATCAAATCACAAATTCAAAAATCAATCTTTATTTTTATGAGAAATAAAACACAACAAAAAATAAATCAATATATTGCTCATTGATTCATTCAATGATTTGATTTCTGTGTTAAAAAAAATCAAAACGAAGACGTATCGTAAATCGTGTATACGTATATTCAATATACAACATCTAGATCTAAAGTATTTCTTATTTATTTATTTTAAACAAAGAATCTTCACACTCGATTTGATTTTAATTTGATTTTTAATTTTTAAAATTGGAAAAAAAAACTTTTTGTTGTGCTTTTTAAGAAAAAAACTGCTCTTCTTACGTCTCTTGTTAAAAATATTTATTTATTTATATTTTTCTATTAAATAATTTTTGATTTCCTTATAATTTCCTGTGTATATACGAGAATATACATTTTTTGGATGCTGTCTGTATATTTCAAAATATATACGAAATAGAACACCACTGGTCTTCGTTTCAATAATATAAAGGATTTTCTAGAATCGATGAGAAATAATTAAATTTCTATTATGGTGGTCTTATTTATTTATTTATATAATATATTTTTGAAAAGTCATCTTTTGTTACATAAGGTTTTATTATACAAGGCTTTGTGTATACAAGGATCAACATAATTTTTTGAATGAAAATATTATTTTGAAATTCAATTTATGTAAATTATCTGGTTTCAATACGTTGTGTATGTAGGATATTTTTTTTGTGTGCTCTGATCAATTTAAATATCAAAAAATAATATTATTATTTATTCATAATTCGATTTGGCTGAAAATCGACTTTAAGACATACATTTTTCTTCATACAAACAATAACAAGATTAACAAAAAAATATTGTATCAATTTAATATTAAAATGTATTCATAATTTTTGAGGATTTTCACTGTATACGACATTTTTATGACATCCCTTTGTAATTTACAATGTAGAATGGGAATTTCAAAAAAAAAATCAATTCGACTCACTTACTTTGAAACTGTATCAGATGTATCATTATATACAAACCATGCTATGCTATAAGGAGAGGAAATGCATTTATGCGGTTTGTTCACATGAAAAACCAAAAATTTTTAATTTGGTGCGGTTAAAAATTTTCATCGTCTTTGAAATTTGAAACGGTAGTCAATGAGAACAACCAGGTATAATTTTTTGTATTCTGTTTATTTAAAGCAGCCTTAAGGAATTTAAATTAATTTGGCTAATCATTCTTACAAATTAATGGACACATATAAATGAGTGGTTCTGAAGGTATATCGAAATTAATTTATATAATTATAAGAGCTCGTTCACACCGATAAAATTCCATTATAATTCCATAACCAAAGTTTACTTAAACCTATGCTCTTTCTGATAAATGTCAAAGAAATCTTGTGAAACATAGCAAGAAAAACTTGCATACTGGTCTGAAATAATTTTCTAACAATTAGAAAATTTTACAAGAAAACTTTAAGATCTTCTTAAAAATTCACAATATGTTGTCCGTTACTAGGCTAAAAGAATTTTGATGAAAATTATAACCAACGGCAAGCATTTGAGTTTGTTTTCCACTTACTTAATTTTTCCTTACTCGGTACCATTCTGCAACACATCATTCATCAAAACATTCCATCAACAATTTTAGTCGCTTTAATAAGGTTGATTTTTATAACCAAATACCTTAGTGGAATTTAAACTGACTAACTTTGTTATCGGAAATCATTTAAAACACATTTGTTAGAAGAAAATTGCTGATTCGCTAAGACAAATGATGACACTTCACTATTTTGTTAGTTAAAGTGCCATTGTGGTAGTCACATTTTTTGGCCAATCAAGTTTTTATACCGACAGTCAGAAGGAAGTTGTGTTCCCGAAATTCGCGAAACAATTTTGCGTAAAGTTGTTATATTCGCCTCATTAGTCAATTTGACGACTTTAATTTTCTTGACTTCATGTGATCGGACGCTGAAGATTTCACCTAAAGGAAATAGTCAGGGATAATATGTTGAATCCATGATCAATTTAGATTACCAACAATCAAAATAACTTAGGAAGAAAGATTGATCTTGTAGTTTCCCCGCGGACGCTGTTAACAGTGTGTTTACTGAAATTATTCTAGTCTTATCCACACTAGGTCAGTACCATCTTTACATCTTAGACTCACCACCACGTTTCAGTTTTCGTAAAGCTGATTGATCACTGAGAAACTCAGCAAAATATTGATGTCAGCGTCATTCTAAATAACAATTAAACACTGGTTGGTTTAACCAGAAAATTTTATTTTCCATTTATGAGGTGGAGTATATGGCGTATTAAATAGTGAAGAGCTTTTTCGCTGGTTACCGGTTATTTGGAAATCTAAAAAAGGGATCATTGTGAGGCGAATGAAATCGTCCAATAATAAGACATTCGTAAATTTCTATCAGGCTCATTATTTGCTTGGGTACCAATTCCCATCCCGTTTAAATTAGAGTTCCACCTCGTTGAGTCGCAGCCTTATACGTTAATTTGGAATCTAAAGTGTGAGGTACTAATGCTCCTAAGCATAGTACTAAATAATCCCATTATCCACGAGTATTACACCAATATTTTGAAAATTTGGGTGTGGTTGTGGCTGGAGAATTTCGGCCGATTTATGTGAGCTAGAACTTCAGTATGCTTTGGTGATATTGATTGGTTTTGTAATTTTAGTTGTAGTTATTATCGTAATTTAGGAGGACATAGAATCGACAAAATCTTGTACAAAATATGAAAATTCGTATTTTGGCAACATGCCATGCGGAGGAATTTGGGTTAAAAACTGTATACAAACTGAGAATGGAACACAAATTAATAAAATTTTATATTAAGAACAAATTTAACTAAAAACAAGAAAATGAAAAGTTAGCCTTTAGAGTTGGATACCACTGTAACGAAATCAATAGAAACTATTGGCCGTTATCAGAACTTTATTATCCACTTAGAGACTTTTTGGCGATCACAATCGAATTTCCCCAAGGAATTAAAACTTCAGAGAAATTTAAACTTCTCAATGGTAAGTATCTATTATGCCTTCTTCTCGTGAAAAATGCTAGTTGGGTTTAATTCTTATTAACTTTGATTATGGTATTAAGACTGAACTACATTTAGGCCCTTTTACATTTAGCCTTCGGATAATTGCAATAGGAATTATTGGCTCGGTTAAGAAACCCGTGTCATCAGCATACAAATACAACTTAATATTCTGTAGTTTCGGAATATCGTATATGAAACAATTATAGAGAGTTGGGTCGAGGATAGTGCCTTGCGATACACCTGCAAAAATTGCTTTAGGGTCAGAAAGCCAACTCGTGCTTGGAAGGTTCACCCGTTTAAGAAGGACCATATTGTTTTACTTAAATATGTAGGTAGCTTAATAAGTTTTAATTTGTGTTTTAGGGCCTTATGCTATGCACAGTCAAATGCCTTTTCAATGCCTAACGAAGTAATGCCTTTCGAGTTGATAACTACTAACCCAGCTCTGGTGGACTGACACATTCTGGAAATTTGGTGTGATGTACAATGCTTTGAGCGGAAACCAAATTGTTCATTAGGTATTACATTGAGGCTTACTGGCCTAAAACTGGTTGGGTCATACGTATCTTTGTTTGGCTAAGGAACTGGTGTTATTATTGCTTTCTTCCAAGTTGTGAGAAAATAGGATATTGTTAAACGTGCATTATAGATGTTTTTAACGATATGACGTATAGTTCTCGGATGTATGAGTGACGCAGAGTTGAAATTATTTTCTACAGCAGGGTTATCTACCATATGGCGAATATAGAGATTTACATGCTCCTGGAGCCTTATTTCATGTTTGGCGGCATGCTTTTTTATTTCATCTTTGATGTATTCCATCTGTAAGTCGCTGTGACGGTCTTCATTTTTTGTGTACCACGAAGCATTTACGATGCTACGGAGAACCTGGTTTTGAAATGTCGGTATCATTTTGGCGTTTGGTTGCTTAGTACATCCCCAGGCTAGCAGCAGCTTGTTGTGTATTGTAAGCGCAGAGCCTCTACCTATGAGCCAAAACATTTTTCTGAACTTAATATTAAGTTCTTCTTTTTTCTTTTTGACATGCTCTCTCCACCTGAGCTTTGCATCGAGTGTCACGCCAAGATATTTTGCTTTGTTTGCATATGGCACCGGTCGTGAGTTAGTAGATGGGAAGACTGTTGATATGTAAAGTTAATATGCGTGGATTTCGTCTCATTAAGATTGATTCTCCAGCGCCTAGTCCAGTTACAAACCGCATTGGTAATCTTCTGGAGTTTGCTCGTTGCATCAGCGACATTACTTCCAATCTAAGATTGCTGTGTTATCTGCAAAGGTGGCTATGTTTCCTTCATCTTTTGATGGGATATGCCTTGTATATGATAAATACAGGATTGGTCCTAAGACGCTCCTTTGCGGGACACAGGCGGAGATTTTCTTTAGTTCGGAGTGCTCATCCTCATATTGCACATGAAGATGTCTATTGGATAAATAAGATTTTAGTATGGCATAAAATTGTTCGGCAGATCTTTATGCAGCTTGAATTTCAGTCCACTGTACCAGACCTATATGAAGTTGGCCCAAAAAATTACGTATTTAAAAGCTGGCAACACTAATGCAAGTGACGTGAAAAAATGAAACTATCGTGATAGAAAATATTAAGATACAACCGCTAAAAATACTCCGTTTTATATATACCAAACCAATAATTATTCGGCCAACGAAAGAAAAAACCGCCATGTTTTAATGTCAGCCCAAAAATAAATCTGTCGTGATACTATCATTAACGAAAAATATTACTGTCAACCCAAAAAAATAAAATAAAACAAAATATGTTATTGATTATAATTCTGTATCGGATTAATTCGAGTATGGCCCCTGAAAATAATGGCCCCTAATTTGGTTATTTGCATAGCCCATATGTTTGCTTGAACCTAAACCTTTCACTACCTGGGCAAATAAACTTCTTTGCCCTGTGTTGCTTGGTTGTGGGTTTTGATCCATCTGATTTGATATTTGAACCCTTCGATTTTCGTAATTTTGTACATTCTTTATCTGGCACATCTCAACCTATTGTACATGCCTATTGGTAATTTGATTACCTGAGCATTTTGCACATGTTGGATCCCGGCCGCAATATCTTTTGGTGTGATTAAATGCCTGACATTTTTGCATTGGGGTATGCGTAAAGGATTCCTTTTATTCCATAAATATTTTGAACATTTTTTGTGTTGTCAAATAACAGCATAAAAAGAGGGAGTCCCCTTTTACTGATAATTTAATTTCCTTCGAGGATTTCTGTTTTCGCTTTTTTAACAATATTCACAGCATCTAGTACTTTAAGACCTTTATTTTGTAAGTCTTCCATTATTTCTTTGCTTGAGCAAGTGTGATGCAAGCCTCTTACCATGACTTTTACAGGTCGGGTCCGTTTTTTCTCGTAAGCTAACCACTGATACTTTTGAGCATTCAATTTCATAGATAAGGTTCTATAAGTATCTGATTCCAGAGTATTAATTTTCCAAACGTCATTGTTTACTGCTGTAAACAAACCTTTCGGTTGATTGGCTTTAGGGAGAACATTTTTTGAATCTGGACTAGATTGTCCCCTCACCATTTATTTGCTCAGCCTCAGGTGACGATTCAGCTTTTCTTTTCTCGCGCTTCCTGGACTGTTTTTTCTTCTTTAGGATCCGTCCTTCTTTGTAGTTCATCTTTATCAGTGGAGTAGATGAGTTTATCTGGTTCAATGCTTCCTATATGGCAATCTTCTTTTGAATCCCGATTAATTTTTTTTGCTCTATATGCTCTAGCCTCGCCAAGAGATCCATATTCTCTAGGTCAATAGACTACATTCGGCTATTTGCAAAGTAAATAAATAAATATGCGATATATCATATAGAAGAAGAGTGAATCGGAAAAGTTTGACAGTTTTCTGTTGCAGACACTTTTTCATTTTAAATAATTTATCTATTTTCTCCAAATTACTAACGGACTATTATTTATACCTTATATCGGTCGATACACATTTGAATTCATTATAAATTCTTGAACTTAACAGATATATAACCGCACAATAACAGAAGTGAAGTCGAGAGATTTTTTTTTTTGAAAGGAAAATATTATTATTTCTAAAAATTTAATTTATCAATTTGATTTAATAATAATAACGGCTACATCATCATCGTTATAATGTTGTTATTATTGTTATTTCAAAAATATATAAAACAACATCATAATCATTAAGAAAGTATAAAAGAAATATAACCAAAATAAAAAAAGTTTATGCTTCTTCGGTACTTCATCGTCTTCATCTTATATTAAATATTTCTTTAACAATAATAATAATAATAATAATAATTGTAGTCATAACGCTACTCTATATAATACTAAATTATTGTTATTCTTGTTGGTGCGGTTAACAATAAAACGATGAAAATTTAAATTGTAACTGGCGGCGGCCGCCAGTTCGTATACATGGTAGGTACACTCGTAACACCCGTCACACCCATTAGCATCACGATGATGTCGACGATGACAAAGTGGAAATTTATGATTTACAAAATAAAATCCGATATGTTTTATTATTATTATTTAGTGAAGTTTGGAGTGAAATATGATCGTATTCTTGGTATACCGAGTGGACAAATATTTTGACATAACACCGAGTCAACAATATACATAAAACTATAATAATTAAATTTAACTTTATTTAAATAACACAAGTTGTACACATATTCGAAATTTATTTTGTTTACGAGAGAACTAATGTAATTCAGAACATATAACATACATTTTTATGTATATTATATATGTTACAGCAAAAAAGATACAAGATGCTGCAGGCTAATAAATTCAACATTTTAGAGATATACTACGAGTATTTTATTTACCCATTTTATGTAGAAAACGAGAGAGAGGTGTCAGATATTTTTGCTTATTTTAATTGTTTAAAGTGTTTTGTACAAAATTTAATTTATTTTATGGCAAGTAAAAATTATAAGTACTAAACAATTTAATTGGCCGTTTGTATCCAATACCAATAGTAGCGTCAAGAGTCGCCATCCCATAACAATACGATATGCAGTAAAATGAACAACTTAAGTTTTTATATCGAGAACTCATAAAAAAATATAAATTTTATGGTATCTTTATGGCATTCAGATAATACTGCAACATATTTTTCTATATCCTCTACGTAGAGATTTTTGTGATTTCATTTTTTTTTTTTTTGTATTCAATACTTGTTTGGCAAACGTATTAACCCAATATTCAATGCAAATTAAACTTATGATGATTTACGATTATTGGTTTTACTATAAGGCGAGAGAAAATGTTGTGTGTGTGGCTTATGCTTCACACCTCATGAATTTTGAATATTAATCGATGTGTTAAATTCAGTGCAGAGATTTGTATACGTAGTTTAGACGTGAAATAAACAGCATGCGGTTTAAATATGAGTTTGGCAGGTTTATGCATTATTGATCTTATCTGTTACAATACATTTATGATTTTGTTTAGTCTGCGTTAAAATCTGTTTAAAATAATCGCATAGCAGAACGAACCACCTGGCTGTTTGTCTATTTAAAAGTACCGAAGACGGTGTTGTCTCAATATTTTTAATCAGTAATTTTTTTTCTGTGCAATATATTCTGGGGTCAGGACCTTTCCAACTCTTTCGCGGTTCGCGTGCTACGTCCCAGTCATATGATAGCTCATTGTGTAGAATCATAATGGAAGGGATAGTATATAACCCTTTCGAAATAACATCTGGGGTATGGCAGAGGGGTACCGAGCAAACCTCGCAATAAACGACCTGAACTTTGGCAACGTGGAAGATTTTAAGTAACTATAACATCATCGAACGATCGCAGCCAAATATAAAAACCCTATAGTACAATATGTTTCGCAGTCGTATAAACTCGGACTTTACAAAGCATTAATAAGACCTGTGCTAGCTTTGGGATGTGAGAGTTGCACCTTGACTACGACTTATTGTAGATTTTTATCTACTTTTGAAAGAAAGATCACTTGACTTGAACAATGAGTGCCGGATTCGAATGTATCACGAACTGAAGCGTCTCTTTGGAGACTGCGATATTATCGAATTCATTAATGTGAACCGAGTTAGATTACTGGGCCACGTTGATCAACAACCAGTCAGTGTACACCGTAGAAGAAAACCTAGAGACTACGCTTATGCAACGACATGTCGGAGAACAAACGTGCAGGCAGCAAAATGCTGATAAGAGATACATTTTTTACAACAAATTTCATAAAAAAAATTAAGTTTCAAGTTCGAATAACGGAAATCCAAAATGCCAAATAAACTCACCAAACACTTTTGATTTGATTTAGATACTAAAGATTGATATTTTATCTATAGACCTGCACAAAATTCGTACTCCTTGTAATTATTGTAAATTTGAATAATTACCAGATTGCAACGAGTAATTATCCTTAAACTTCTTTTCATATTTACTAAATTGCTAGATGACAACATTTATAAAATTGAATTCCGGTCAGTCTGTTTGTTTGCTCCGAATGGTCGATCCAGCCGCCTACCGATCGCCATGAAATATTTACCATGACTGCTCGCTTGGTGGTGGCCTTACTGTTTTAAGTGCTGTCAATTTTTTTTGTCACGAATTAATAAATGTTTGATCATTTTCGTTAGATTGGACCTTCCTGAAGAGAACGCCGAAAATTTTGTTCCAATATGCTTATCCAATCCCAAAATCTTCAGGAATTTCTGCAATTAAATTTTATGAGAAATAACATGGTGGTCTTACTGTTTTAGGGACGGTCAAAGTTTTTGTCACGAATTGAGGAATTTTGGATAATTTCGGTAGATCGGACACTACTTCTAGTGGCCCCGGTACGCATTTTTCCATAAACTGATTTCATTTTTAACTTTTTACGGAAATGAGGTTAAGAAAATGAATATATAAAATTTGTGACATGCTCGAATTCGAGGGTCCATCCCCTGGAACAATGGGATCATTCTTATTTGGTTTCCACATCATTAATTTGAATATTATTTTAAATTTTACATGTAAATTTTATATTGAATGCTCATCTATGTTTTCGATATATTTTTGAAGAAGTCTAGCCCTAGGATCTAAGTGTCCCATACATTTTTTCTCACAAATTTTTGTTTGTTACGCATGGGCATTTCAGCCGCTCAACCGATCGTCATGAATTTAACATTTATAAGTTGCATGTCAATAACCAACATTTCGATATTTTTAAAGGGATTGAACCCCTGGACTAGTGGTTCAGGTACATTTTTTTGTGGAAAACTACTTTATTTTTAATTTTTTCTTATGCCCCTATTATGGTTTTCGCCTACGCGTCACTAGGCGACGATGAGTCGCCGTATTTATATTTTGGTATTATGATTCTCGCCGTGAGAGCGATGTGAGAGAGTGATGTGTAAAAAACGATCGCCTAAAATTTTTAGGTGATGAATGTAATGTAGTACGAATAAAGTTTTTGAAGGTTACAGGACAAATAAAAAATAATGGCACCAGCGATAATGTAAGTTTTTTTCAATAATTTTTACGCTTATAAATAATTTGTTTACCAATTTTATATATATATTATATATATATATATAAATAAATTAAATTATAAATTATTTATAAGCGTAAAAATTATTGAAAAAAAACTTACATTATCGCTGGTAGCCATTATTTTTTATTTGTCCTGTAACCTTCAAAAACTTTATTCGTACTACATCACATTCATCACCTAAAAATTTTAGGCGATCGTTTTTTACACATCATTCTTTCACATCGCTCTCACGGCGAGAATCATAATACCAAGAACAAATAACGACCAAAAATAATGCGGCGACACATACTCTCTCGCCAAAATAAAGGTGAGAAACATAATACTAAAATATTGCTCACACGAATCTAAGTATCACGGCGAAAGAGTGGTGAAGCGATGGTGAGGCGAGAACCATAATAGGGGCATTAATTTCATGGTTATGTTCCCTAGATTAAGGCGACCCTCATTATAAGTTTCCACGCCATTCATTTAATCTTACTCAAACTTTGCATAGGGATTGTATACCAAAATTAGCAAGTGTTCGTACATTTTTACAGGACGTGGTTTCTGAGTCTAGATACTCCCATATACACTTTTTTAAACTTTTTTAATTATTTGCTGAAATACCTTCATGTCTGTTTCCATTTACTCAAATTTACAACGTAAGCATGAAAATGGTGATCAGCATCTGAAATATTGTACGAAACTATTTTCGTTACACAATGATTGATAACGCAAATCGTCTCGTACAATATTACAGAGGCACGGCTCTAGTTGATCAAGAGTTGATTCAAAGCTACCAGCATTCAATTACGATTAAGACAATGATTATAGAATGCACAGTTCAGTCTGCAACAGTTCAGTTGGGCAAATATAGATAACATTTGTATGCATTGTAATGCTTTAAAGATTCACAATAAATCGACTAAAATTTGTTGTTCGAAAGAAAAAGTAAATTTGCTACCTCTGGAGCAACTGGGTTATCCAGACAATTTTTATAAAACACTTAAAGTACAAGGACAAGTTTACCATAAAGTGAGATCACTTCTTCCTCCCTGACAACTACTCCAGGTTCTGCAAATTTTCTTTTTGGGTAACGATAAGACGGAGATTAAACCATGTATCCTTCGAGAGACTCATGAATGTATCAAGAATTTAAAACCGATTATTTGAGTTTTTATTTTTTTTGCTGATAGCTGCCACTTTTCCATCATCGTCGTTTACTAACTTTCGAAATTCTATGTCCACTTCAAAAACTGTAAATATTTTGTAACCTTTCTCTGTCTCAACAATGGTAATGAAGTCATGTTGGTTCTGGCTCATTGTGATGTTGAGGGATATGTGGCAGCTGATCCTTACATAAAGTTTCATCCCTATCAATCAATCCGTCTAGGCGGTACATTTCTGCATGCCGGTGTTTTTGTGTTAATATGTATAAAATTATAACGCCAAACGTAATTCGTTCAAAATTATTATTGGATTGATCAATTATTTTTAACGCTAGAGATAGAACACATTTTTGATGATTTGATCTATTTGAAATGGGCCATTCGGGTTTAAGAAATCACTACTAGAATCTAATTTTCTTAACAAAAATTTCATTTTAATCTCACTCTGACTCATACCAAATATTACAATGGAATTCCAATTTTTGACAGCACAATATTCGGACCTGGCAGTGAAAGACAAAATTTTAACAAATTTATAAATTTTAATTTTATTAAAATATTTAGTGTTCGCTTTCTGTGATCGTTCTTTATGTTGTTTGTTTCACTCGACAAACGACGCATCAGAGCCGGGCAACCAATTAAAATTTCAATAAAAGTTAATTTGCGGCGAATCTTATGTGGTTAAAATTCACACCATATATAATCTAACTTTCATCCAGCAATGTTCATAACCCAAAACTGTAACTTTATTATAGCACCATTAATCTATGTCGGTTTGGATCGGTTAAAGAATTTCCAATTTCCACCTCGTATCAGTTGTTGAATTGCTAGGTTCCCACTATCCACTTCGAATTTTATTACTTTCAATTTAAAAATTATTTAATGACCTATGTTCTATCTAGCACTGTTCTATATTGCAGAACTGAGAGCATTCTTTGCAAAATGGAGGAGATGCATTAAAAGGTTTAATCAGTACTTTTGGAGTAATGTGCACATATTAAAATGCATCGAAATACGGGTCACCTGTATAAGGCGGAACATGGTAACCTGTATAAAACGAACTAAAGGAAATTTTTGCCGAACTGGGCAAGTAGGTGTGTAGACCTTTTCAACGACACCACTTCCAAGCGCGTTAGGCTTTACGAATTATTTAATCATCAATTTCAATTTTTGACCTCTGGTAAACAGAACAAATAGCATTATAATAATATGGGACAAATAAAACATATATTTAACGGTGCAACAAGTAGTGCTTTCTGTTTGGAATCGGACATTCAGAGTTATAAATTCACTACTAGAATTTATTTCCTTCAAAAATGTCCACTTTAAATTTACTCTGACAAACAAAATATTACAATGAAATACAACTTTTTGACAGAACAATGATCGGATCTACAATAATGGGTAAAGTTTTAACTCTGAACAATTAGAATAATGTGCATCCATCGAAATTAGTGAAAACCTGTATAAGGCGGAACCCTGATACAACGTAAAACCTTAAGAGGGGTTGATTAAAACTTTCCAATAACTCCACTTGCAAGCACCTTAGACTTGAATAATTCATTCATCAACAAATTCAACTTTCGTCGTGGGTTAAGCGAACCAAGTAGCATTATAGTAATATGAAACAAGTAAGTAGATTGAAAGTATTATTTACAATATAATATCAATATATTTTTTGGAAATATTAATACTCTACGCTATTAACTCTTTCGAGTTTTCAAAAGCTATCAAGCTCTACTACTCATTAGTTGAGTTTAAAATCAGGAACTAAACACAAAAAATATGAAGTCATTTAAGTCCGGTTTCAATTTTACTATAGCTACGCTAGACAAGGCGGGTGTGATTTTTTACTAAAATAAAATTATTAAGAGGATTTTCGCAGCTTAACCAAATAAGTCACACAATCATTTTATCGAATTATAATACGATGAGCTTGATATGTACCACTTAATTTTTAAATAAGACTCACTTTATATAATAACGTTATATAATAGACCGATTAGCGTACGAATAAATATAACAATAATAATTTACGAGCCGACTAAAAACTATGTTAATTATCTAGCGCATTATAACTTTATTGAAAAACTACTCTAATTTTTATCCCACCAGCTTTGCGAAATAATATAATATTATATTGGCGCCATTTATTTGCTCTTTTAGACAAAACACCTAATACTGGTCACCTTGATTATATTTACATTACACCACAATGTTGTGTGATATAATATTTATAGGTTTTTTGTTTGATTCGACTAGAAGCTTAATTGATTTTATTTCAATTTTTTATTATTTTTATTATTAAGGCATAATACGAAATAAAACTTGATTTTTATAAAGAACGTGTATCCCACGCGCAATTTTGTTGTAAATTGTCAATATAATGAATTTTTTGTTTTTTTATTAAGACGCGCGGTATTGAAAAATGCAGGTTTGTTTATTGAACTTTTGGTATATGACAATATTAAAAATAATGGGTTAAAACTTGTTTGCCATACAGATGACAAATCGAAAGCTTCACTTCGATATCACAACGAAATGAATCACAGTTTTTTTGTATTCTGTTTATTTATGTATGATATCACTATAACTTATTTATAAAATGAAAAAAAAAGTCGTTGCATAAATTTCATGTTTGGCATCTTTCATTCTCGCGCGCGCTCATAATACACACACACGTACGACACGGATGAAAAATTATAAGAGAAATCGTATTACAAAGAATGTGTATACCCACCTACACGGGTTTCTCACCATATCGTTTCAAATTTTTTATTTTAAATGTGTTACAAGTGACGCCTACATTTCGAAATAGTTTAATAAACACCTTTTCGGTACTATGGTGGAGTACGCATATTTATGTAAATAAGTAGTGAAAAAATATATAAAAATAAATAAACCTCTCAATCATGGAATTAGATAATCCTGCTAGTTACATACATAATCCTTTTTGTAAAATATTCAAAATAAATCTATTTTTCACTGGATTAAAATATAATTTTTTTATGGATATGTATATTTTTATCCTCAAATTTATCGATATCGGAGAGGACATTGATATAAAAACATCACACAATTCATTATAAGCTTTTGTTGAGCTTATTAATGAAGAACGGGATAAGACTCATACAAACACACACAAAAAGTTATTTCAGGAACCATTTCATATATCTACATATATATTAGGAAGGAAGTATATACAAAATATATAGGATATAATAGTTGGTTGGTGAAAAACCAATTCATCCTTTCGATTTATTGGGTAATCCATTAATAAAATTAGTTGAAATATTTTTTTTGCTTCTTTGGACGAGCCAAAAGTATGTGTATCTGTCTATAAAAGGAAATGAAAACCTTAGGTTGTTGTTCCGACATCCAATTCACCATGAATGTAACAGTTACAAAATATCAAAAGTGTACATACACCACCATCACCATTTCCACAACTAGCTCCGAATAAAAAGGGTTGTATTATACGAAATCTATATACAGTCTTTGTTGCTTGAAGTCTTTTATATAGATGTATGCTATTATTATTATTACTATTATTACTGTATGGAAAAAGGAAATGAAAAGAAAAAATAATAATAAAACGAAAAAAAGGTTGATTTTTGTTGTTCGGGATAATGGGTGAATTTTCCGAGGCGAAAACTTTTTTTATATTTTTTTTTGTATTGATTCCCATCGAACAAAAAGAGCTGTGTTCATACACGTACCTATATCTCTCTCGCTCTATACATATATACAGGAGGATGCTCGAAATATTATTTTACGGTTGTAAACATAATTTTTTGTATACCTTGGCTCTCTCATAATATTTCGTTGTAGATATATATTCCCACAATCCGATTCAATTAAATTGATATACCAACCAACAACAAATATTTTCTGCCTAGCCGTGATCTCTCCAACTCATCATCATCATCAGCCTCATTCAATAACAAAAAATATAATAATTATATCAAAATAACAATAATAATTATTATAAGCGATCAATGGTGTGGTAAATTGTGGTACCAAATCCATTATTTCTGTGTATACTGTAGTCGTGAGGAAAAACCGAAAAACGACAACGAAAAGCACAAAATTATATATAAAATTTTTAGGTTATGTACTTTTATAGCAATCATTACTTATTCATGGTATAATAGAAAATCCTCTTAATAATTATTATTTTTTGTTGTTGTTGTTTAAATGAAAAAGCTTAACCAAAAATATTGTTTTTTGTTTTGGTAAAATAAAAAGCTCTACATACTAAATACTATAAGTCTTTTCTGCGTACATATCATTGTTTTATTGTAAGTAATTACGGAAACACAAAAAATATTTTCCCCATTTTGATTTTGCAGAGAGGATAACATATATAGAGAGAAAATTATGAATCTGTATTGAGATAATAAAATTTATTATAAAAACATAAGTTTATTTGTTAAATTTTAATTGAAAATTTTAAGGGTGAGCTTTTATGTTTTGTTTATTCAGTCGTCGAGACAAGCTATATATATATAGCTATATATATATATATAAATATATATATATATATATATATATATATATATATATATATATATATATATATATATATATATATATATATATATATATATATAATCCTATTATATAGCATTTCTATGGTTTGAAACGAGTTGTCGATTTTCAACTAATGTGCTAATTAGCTATGTATCTATATTCATACATTTCTAATTAAAATAATAATTAAATATATTTTTGTATAACAAAAAGAAATTAAAATTCAAAAATTAGCATATAAATTTTAGAAAATCGATATTAAACTGGCGCGACGAAACAACGCAACAGGGTATTTTGAATACGAGTATTATATTATAAAATACAAATTGACCATGTTGTAGTTTAGAATTGAGTAAGTTTTTAAAAACTAAACTTATATACAAGCGGTGGAAATACACAACAAAAATTATGTTTCCCACGCAAACTTTGTGGTGTATACACAGTGTCCAAATAAATAAATTTAATAAAATAATTATACGAGAGCAACCTTTGTGGGTGGTGTGTATATATATATATATTGTGTTGGTATGTGCAGCAGCGGGGTAAACTAACATGACAAAACATTATGAACAGAACTAAAAAAATGTTAATTATATTTTAAAAGTTTTTTTTTTCGGTTTGTGATAACACATAACCATAACTTGTTTGTTGTTTTTTGTTAAATTTTCTAATGGAGTACTCGTAGGTACACATAAGAAACAGACATTTTTTCGGAATGAGTAATGCTTTTGAAAAAAAAAAAAAGTTTGACAACTTTTTTTTATTTGGCCCGACACAAGCTTCATACAAACTAATACCAATAAGTATATTGAGGTGTAATGTTAATTTTCCGGGGCACCAAAATTCATATAAATTTATTATTAAATTATATGTCGTCGAGAAACTTTCCTGATTTTGCTAGTTAAAAGTTTTTATACCAAAATTCTTTTTTTTTTAAATTGAAAAAATATTTATTGATAGTTGGGAATTAGTTTGGCTGCGGTACTTGAATAATGGGACTTGCACAACATAAATTTTAAAACTTTTTACAAATCTACAGCTTAGAAAAATTTTATAATTTGTAGAGAATTTGTCGATAATTAGCATAGAAGCTTGATGATATTTCAGCACGATTTATAATACAGATTCGAAAACATTTTTGACATGATGGTCAAATTTGAGACCTATCCTTGTTAGTTCTGTCGGTATGGGTAAACCTGAATAAGAACTCAATTATGTGATGCTTCATTTGCTGGAGTAAACTAGACTCTGGTAAATTATTTCCTGATTTCCAAAGTACTTATGCTGACGGTCCTCGACGTTTTCTCCCGTATTATCGACGTTTTTAAAATAGTTGTATTATATGTTTTCATAAGCAGTGAGCCTCTGTTTCAAATAAATTAAAAGCTGGACGCATCTGAAAAGAATTATGGATTGGTTGAAGTTAGACTAATTCGAAAATTCTTGGAACATAAGTTTATAATTTCTCGTGTTAGCAGAGGTGTATTAAAGATTTACTGATAATAACACAATCAATTCATTAGCGGGCAATTCAACAAATTATATAAACATTGACTCCAGAAATTTTCGAATTAGTCTAGCTTCAATCAATAAATATAACCTTTCACATTCGTATAGCTTTTCATTTATTTGTTCTGATTTTTGGCACAGGAGTTCATTGCTAGTATCACAACTCGAATGTATTGTCCACAAACGCGACAAATTGTAACCGTGGGTTCGAGGAATTTTTCAATTTGTCCAACTTCAACCAATCCTTACTACCTTTCACAAGCGACCAGCTTTTAATTTATTTGTCTGTCATTCTTGAACTTTATTTGTTTAAACTAATTTTAGCTTGATGCCCCAAAACATATTTCCTGACCGTTTTACTTTTAGTTTTTTACTTGTGCCAAAAGTCAAAACTAATACCCCATAACTCAACAAATACCGAAAACATGCTTAAAATAACAAAAAAATTCTGCTGATTTTTCCACCAATGTGCATAAAGGCGGTCGATCAGTTATTTTTCTGCTGAATTTTTATGCTAATCTCAGTAGCATGAATTATACCACATCAAAGAGTTACAATATTGGCGGGAACGTTAATAGTTAGAAATTTGCTTCTAATATCTGTACATCCGTACAGCCGTTGAATTTCGAGGGAATTTTTCCAAATATAATGGATGAAGCACTTAGCTCTACATGTGGTAAACAATTTTCGAAAAACTAACATTAATTTCAATGGGATCACTGTCATACATTTTGTGAGTATGCTTGCAAGGACATTCCAGGAATGCAGATTCTAAGAATTGCATCTAATCAACATGGCATTGGTCCAATAAGTATGCAGTCTGCATTGATTATAATGACAGCTCTTCCAGCAATATTTTTTTACTAAATTTGACATACTTTTAAATATCGGTAGTCACGATTTTTGCAATGTGCTATATGTGGAAAGAATAAATTCGATACAGCAGTTGTTTACAGGATGTCCTTAACAATAAGAACAGAAACGTTACGGTGGTGTATAGTGCAACTGATTGAATTCGAAATATCATTTCAAATGATTTTCCTTCTAGTGTATGGTATAGTGGTAGGTGACTCAACGTTTATCTACTTGAACCAAAGATATATACACAGTAATGCATAAAGAAAGTCTGATATCCGAAGGCTTTTCGGTTTTTAATAAAATCAGTAATGAATGTCATACTAGGCAGTCCAATGCTGTAAGTACCGTAATTGATCATAAAATAAAAGATTTATATGATTTAGCTTACGAATGTTACTAGGTGATTTTTCTTTAACCGACCACAAGGCTATTTTACTTAGATTCGAACCTAATGTACATAAAAAGATAAATAAAACCCTACCCAATAAAAATATCAATTATAACAATATGTTAACTCTAGTCATTTAGAATAATGTGCATATAATAAAATTCATCGAAATTTGTGATAACCTGTGTAAGGCGGAACACTGGGACCTGCATAAAACGTAACACCGTACTCAACTTTTGACGTGGTTTAAGCGAACCAAGTAGCATTATATAATATGAAACATGTAAGTAGATTGAGAATATTATTTACAACATAATTTCAATATATTTTTTGGAAATATTAATACTCTACGCTACTAACTCTTTCGAGGTTCCAAAAGCCCTAAACTCTACTTAGGATGCAATCATTATTGGAGTGTAAATAATCAGAGCTAGAGACAAAAAATATGGTCATTTAAGTCCGGTTTCAATTCTACTATAGCTACGCTAGACAAGGCGGGTGTGATTAGAAGAAGTAGAAATAAATGTTGAGTGAACCATCCACAAGACAATTATGTATCTTCGCAATATATATTTTCTCTTAAATCAGAGAGATGTAAAATTAAAGAAGCAGGCAATTTTACTTTAGCTCTAGTGTCACTTTAATAAGAATGTATTTGACAAATCTGAAAAAAAGGCCGAAACTTAAACAAATACACTGAAATCCAAATCAGCTAGTGGACTATACGGAATGTCAAATAAATTTGTTGAAATATCTACATACGACAATCTAATACTCTTGCGGCATACTTAAACTTTACTAATTTTACTTGTAAAGCCATTGACAAAAAAGATACCATGAATTCAGTTTGTGTTTCGATCTGTCTAAATGATGAAATACACTGAGCAGCAGCATCGTAATGTAATGATACAGAATCATAGTTTAGGTATAAATATAAGAACATATTTCCAATAAAGTGAATCAAATATTTTGTTTTACTGTTATTTGCTGCTAGGCATAACCTCGACAATTGACACTATTCGATTTTACAACTAAAACCATTCAAAAACAAACTGCTATGATGCTTGGTATACATGCTCATGCACCACCGGTAGTGTGGATTGGTTTCATCCTTAAAGTTGACATCCTTGACATTTTTCACAATTTACGTCGAAATTTGGTCACAAATGGTAAATGTGGGGTCCACATACAGCCCCGTTAAGCACGATCCTTTTGGTATACCCAAGGTTCAGTTCTAAGTCAAATATTTTTTTTTTTCATTAATGACATCTTTTCCTTACTAAGAAAAATTCCATTGTTTTCGGACAATATCCATTATTGTACGAGAACACGAATATAATTGCTTTATTCTACAATACGCTATTCCGGATGCCGAATTTAGGCCGAATATGCCTGATGAATATATATGCCGAATAAACGGAAAATTTCCAAACGAAACAACCACTTCCGGTGAACTAGTACCAACATTACTAGGATTTCCTAACTAACAACATCTGATGTCCAATTTAATTTGAGGTTCGGTTAAATTTTGAAAAACTGATCCTGGCCGATATCAATTTAGAATAATTTAGTTCAAAATAGTTTTTTTCATACTCGTAAATAGTTTGAAAAATATTTACAAAAAAAGAAAAAGCTCGTTTGGAAGCCGCTAATTTCGGTCAAAAATCACTAGGATTTCCAGTCCCGATCAATCCATTTATGTGGCTTCTACAGAGGGAAATTTTTTATTATAAAAAAAATGTTTTCGTCAAAAATTGTAATTTCCGCTCCAACCTTGGAAAACTCATTTGAACCGGTATCGTTGTAAAATTTATTTGGAATTCTTTATTGAATAGTTATTATCCTCGTAAATGATATACTTTTCAAAATATTTACAAAAACGAGAAAGCTCCAATGGAAGCTGCCACTTCCGGTAGACGAATTTCGTCCAAAAATCATTGGAATTTTTCAATTTAAGGTAAAACATTGAGTAAAAATTTCTATTCCGATTATTAAATCCATCTTGGCTGTTCAGTGGCAGCATTTTTATTTGAACACAGTATTCTGTCAAAAGTCGTCATATCTGCTTAAATTTCGGAAAGCTTATCTTATTAAAAATTATAACCCAATTCTCCCAAATCAGCTCAATTTTTCTGAAAAGGAGTCATCGAAAACTACATGCTGTGGTACTAGTTATTCCTACCTTTTCGTTTTTTCGTAAATGCTTTAAATAATGAAAAATTTGCAAACGAAGCTATCACTTCCGGTGATCTACTACCAACGTTATTAGGATCTCCAAACTTATAACCTCTGATGTCCAATTTAATTTGAGAAACATTTTTATATCAAAAATCGTCATCTTCGGTTAAATTTTGAAAAACTGATCTGGACCGATATTATTCCAAAATAAATTTAGAATAATTTAGTTCAAAATAGTTTTTCTCATACTCGTAAATATTTTGCAAAATATTTACAAACAAAGAAAAAGTTCGGAAGATGCTAATTTCGGCTAAAAATCACTAGGATTTTCCAATCCCGATCAATCAATCCATGTGGCTTCTACAGAGCGCAAAGTTTTATTAAAAAAACTGTGTTTTTGTCAAAAATTGTAATTTCCGCTCCAAATTTCCGTTGTAAAATTTATTTGGAATTCTTTATGATATACTTTTTAACATATTTACAAAAAACGAGAAAGCTCCAATGGAAGCTGCCAGTTCCGGTAGACGAATTTTGGCCAAAAATCATTGGGGTTTTTCAATTTACGGAAAAACATTGACTATAAGTTTCCATTCCGATGATTCAATCCATCTTGGCTATTTAGTGGCAACATTTTTATTTCAACACAGTTTTCTGTAAAAATCGTCATATCCGCTTACATTTCGGAGAGCTCATCTTATTAAAAGAGAAAACCCGATTCCCCCAAACTGACTCTCTTTCCCCCAAACTACGTTCTGTGGTACTATATAATAAATTCTCTCACTAATTTAAATCCTTCAAGCCGAAATTGTTTTAAAAATTAAATTTGACCCTTTTTAAAGGATCACTTACAGAGATTGTTCTGATTGTACCAGAGGACCCCGAAATGATTTTTTTTAATCATAACTCGTTTACATCGATAAATAGTTTGGGATACACATAATTTGAAAAGGAGATTCGGACCCTTACGGAAGATTTGCCAAACAATTTATTTGAAATCCGAACTCATTGCAATCGATTCCTACCTAGTACTTTAATACCGTGATATAGACACACGTTTCTGTAAAATATTTTCCAGGAAGTAGATCTGTAAAAATAATGAAAGAATCGAAAAAACTATTGTTTCTGCTCTCGAGATTAAATTTTTTTCAAAAAATACCTGTAATTCATTTGAATGCCAATAACATTATTCAGCCGAGCCCAATCAGTAAATAATAGCTTGACCAATATCGCTGACACAACAAATACAAAATATAGTCCTGTGTTGGAACTGCACACAAATTCACCGAACATTAATTTTCAATGACTGTAACGCCTAATATTAGCCCGAACAAACAAACTAAGTTTTAAATCAAATTTCAAGCCGTTTTACAAAAAGTCCTGTCAGTTTAATTTTTCCTTTTAAAAATCAAGTGTGGTTTATTCGAGATCTATGTATATACATTCGTGCATGTTGGGTATTGGCCACAACAAATCCAACCCTTTATTTTTTACTAATTAATACTAGACATAAATATTATGAATATCGATAAAAATCAAATCAGTGTTTCATCCAGTGTGGCAAATAACGGCTCCCTTCCAGTACTTTATGAGAAGCGTTTTAGGTTCAGCAATGTGCAAGTCAAATTTTGAAAATTTTCAAGATTCAAATAATCATTTGAAGGACCATGGAATTGCACTCCATACTGCAAATTAGTGCAAGAAAAAGTAGATTTCGGTAACAAGTTCACAATGGAAACATTGTGAAAACAGCCATTCTTCAAATTTGTTATTATCATCATGTAGCGTGTGTTTCAGTCATATTCAAATTTTCCGGATAAAAACCAGTGGTTTTGCGGTTTACAATAACGCCTAACTACTACTTCTAGACCATCTCACGACCAGATTATTTCCAAAGAATCAAAATATTTTTGTGTAGAAGACGAGCAAAATCGGGTGATTATGCAATAAAAGCATAACGCCATGTAAATAAAAGCATGACACCATTAAAACACATAAATATTTATTTTTTATGGTTCATTTATATGATCCGTCTATATCTACGACGAGTATACGAGAGGTTCTCCGTATACAGCTAAAATTTGCAATTATATTAAAAAAAAAAACTAATTTGCATTAAATAATAAAAATTACGATGCGCTTTTCTTATATACACAAAAAATTTCCAATTCCTATTTTTTGCACTCTCTGTGTGTACATGGATCTCTGTTTTTCCATCTAGAAAATATTAAAAAATCAAGAATTTTTTTTTTTTTGTATATTGTAATTGAAAAATTTTACTTCCAGAATATCCAGATGTCTTCTTTTGGAATATGTATACAGAGCATAATTCCTTTAATTTTATACATTAAAATTTGTTTTTTTTTTTTTCATTTGAGATTAAAAATTTAAATTTGATATGTTGGCTGGTTTATGTTTACTGATTTTCTTTGCTGCTGGTGGTGTTCTGGATTTTATTTGCAGAATACTACGAACGAGTTTAATGGTTGCATGGTCATGATAAACGAAACGAAATTAAAGCTTTACGAAATTCGTGAATTTGTATGGTAGAAGTTTTTAGTTTTCTGGTTCTTTTGTACGAGTACTTGTTGATCA
Organism: Nephrotoma guestfalica; assembly: GCA_963691935.1. Lineage (NCBI taxonomy): Eukaryota > Metazoa > Arthropoda > Insecta > Diptera > Tipulidae > Nephrotoma > Nephrotoma guestfalica. Next base: position 23,944,122 of record OY829915.1, read on the forward strand.
GTGTTGCAAGTACAATTAGAGTGGATAAGTAATTTGAAACCATTCCGTATGTATAAACAGGTATGGGAGTACTTTAAAAAAAGGATTTAAAACTGTAGTGTAAATAGGAAGCACCGAGATTTTGACTCACTGTATACGAGTTTTCGTTTTTTAAAGATTTTCAAATTTATCTTTATGTGGTAAATGGTTATTGACACTCCCAGCTAAAATATCTTTCTCCGATCAAAACCTGTCAACTCCTTACAAGAGATTACCTTTTTGCTCCGGTTCTGATAATGCATTGAATGCATTGCATGGACAAAGCCCCTTAATTTTGGGTTCATTAAATGGCCTTACTCCTTAATCTCCTGTATATTCATATACCAGCAGGATTTTTATAACGTATAGAGTTCGAGGAAACTGTTGAACTGATTTAAGTGATAGTTAAGCATATTGACAGGTGTTTGAGTATGTTAATTAATCCGCACGGAACAAATATTTTCCACCGGAGGAATTCTTAAAGTTATTTAACAAGGCAATATTTTGTTTCAATATTATGGTTCAATACAATGAAAAGCGTTTTCAAAATTTATTGAAGTGGAACAAAGTATAATAGCGAAAGGACCGTGTGTCGTTGGAGCTACTTAAACAGAGAGCTAATAGTCTTTCAAACCATTTCCAAATGCAATGATCAATGGGAAGTGGTTGAAGGATTTGAAATAATGTTATTTTTATAATGAAATTTTGTGGCTTGACCAGGAGGTAAGAGGTTCGAATTTATGTTTAAATCAGTGAAGTATGGGAGTTTGATATTTAAGTTCGCTGTAAACTTGTCTTTTTTAATTCTTATATGAAATGTTGATATTATATTTTCAAGTAACTAATTGATATTTTTATTTTCATTTTCAGGTAAATAGAACTGAGAAATATATGATTGTATTGCAAGATTATTCATTTAGGTATGTACGAATTTTAGCAATATTTTATATTCATCCTTTACAAATAAGCATCATTGGCCTCATAATACCTATAACAGCCAACATTTAATTTTTTTTAAAACTCGTGAAATTCAGGGGCGCAGTTTCATATGATACTTAAAAGCTCAATTAGAACGTGAAAAAAATCATGTTTAATACTTGTGTCAATACCCGTTCACCCAAATGGCCAATTAAATTTAAAATTCTCATAATTTTGATGATTTGAGAGTTACACAGTTCATACTTCTTGAAATTCTCGAATTACCAATTTTTTTTATTAATTATCGCACATAAGTTACTCAACTACTGTGCCCGTATAATATTAGGTAGATAACAATAAAACACTTATTTTTCTTGCGACGTAAGTACAGAGCGTAACATAATCATGGCCGAATCCAAATATTGATGAACGGGATCTGGATGGAAGAGATCAAGAAGAGGGCAAGAGGCAATGCTGTAAAAAATTGTCAGTTACTACATTACTCCCCGACCCTTTAGAGCGTGCACAGGTCCTTCACTATCCGTTCTCCTTGATTGTTTTCTCTACATGATGGTTGTTTGCCAGTGCAGATCTGCCCCGTTATTGGATATGAGTTAGCAGCATCGCAAACCCACCAAACTTTAATCTCCATACTTTGTCAGTTTGGACGGCATATATTGGGTAAATCTTGTTTCGCGTAGCCCCACAAAAAGAAATCCAAAGGCGTTAAATCACAGGATCTTGGAGGCCAATTGACATCAGCCATCAGAAAAATGAGCTTCATCACTGAAGAAAATTTTGTTCGAAAAATCAGCATCGACGGCCTGTTTTTCCAACACCCAATTTGCGTATGTTAAATGCTCCATATTCTTAAATGGCAGAATGTCAACTAAATAAATGACAGCGTACTTGACGTTTATCTTTGACAGATGTCGGTATACAGATTTCTACTTTATCAACCTCGAATTGGATAACCCTTTACATACCACGGAAAGGAAACAGTTGTTCATCTACTACAATAGATTCAGACGGTGTATAATATTTGCGCAAATTCTAGTTTGGCAATTCAAATATTTCGCTTATCGCAGCAGCTTTATCAAACTCTAGTTGGAATCGCCGCGTATTCTTCCGAATGTAGTCGCCCATAAATACTTCGTATGTTCACTATTGGATTGATGAACACCAGCATTTATAAAAGTAGCTAGGAAGGCTTCGAACTCCTTTTATGTTAAACATTTCCATTTTTTCGATGGCTTATCTGAATTTCTAAAGTTGTATTCTCCATAAACCTCCTCAGCCTTCCTATTTGTTTGTCTGATGATTATTGCACACATGACTTCTGAAAAAATACACTTGAATGCATCCTTCACGAATATCAATCGCAATAGTCAATCGCATAGTAAATAGCAAAGGTCCATTTCGTTGACTTCTGTGGATGTTGTGTTTTAAAGTTTGCCTTTAAGGACAATTTTTTCTCCATATCGTTCCATCTTCAAGATCGTTTGACATATTCGTCAGACACTTCAATTCGAACTTTTTGATCCTCGTATACGCCCTCAATAGAAAGCCAGTCATGATCTTCATACGATAAACTGTAAGGAAATGTATACAAAATATCTAAAAACCAAAATGCACTTTAATGTTAAATCTTAACCTCTATATGCTAAATTTTCTGGTATGCTGAGGGAACAGTTTCTTTCCACCTTTAGTTATCGTATATAGCAAAGCGTTTTACCACTGAATCTAACTCAGGTTTGACGAACTATGCAGTTTTCTTAATTACGGACTAACTAAGAATCCTACTAGCTCTTATTACTGGTTGTGGTTGCTTTAGAACACACCCCACATTGATGACTATGATCACCTGCTATCTATTTATTGGTATAAACTCCTTCAGTTTACCACGGACACAGAGCACATTTGAGCTTTTTGATAAATTCCTCGGTTTGCACCGTGAATCTTACGTAGCACCAACTGAGAAACCTGCGAGAATTTCAGCCTATTAAATCAAAAATTACAAATAAAAATGCTTGCCTGGTAACAAATTATGGTCTTCAATATTTAAATAAATGCACAAAACATCTTCCGCTTCTAGCTACATCAGCTGAGACTGTGATAATTCAGGTATTGCTGTATAGGGTAAAAAATAAACTTCATACAGTGTGATTATGCATTTGAACTACTTTCTTTACCTCGGTGGGATTTTTATAATCACCTTTTAGAGTCCGCATTTAAAAATAAGATGATTGTAATTCATTTTAATCAATCATTCAATCGATTTTCCCTATTGCTTTGGGTTGGATGAGATTAACGGTTTATATTTTTTTTACCCATGTTTTGTTCATAAAATTGTGTGCAGTTCGAGATATGCCGGATGGACATCACTCTGACCATGCCAATTCGATTGACTTCGGTTTTTATTGCTGGTTTGATGTGAGTTTGATTATTTGAAATTTAATATTGTAGATGGAGACCGACCTTACTATGCCAGTTCAATTAACCATAAACCTAGAGTGAATTGAATTACTAATTGGTGCTGGGTGGCTTATGACGCCGAAAATTTAATTAGTCTGATGTGTTGACGATAAAACCGATTTCAATCGATATGATTATGCCTATTAGAAGGACCTTCCTTGAATCTGAGTAGAATTATAGTATTTGTTTGGGGGAGGTTTTGTAATTGAGACTTTGGGGTACAAGTTTCACTTTTCCGATGTTTTGTTGAGAAACGTTTGCAATTCGGAAATTTCCCAAAGAAGAATGTGATAAATGGATTTGTATGGTTTTGTTGAGGTTATTGGCAGATGAACATCGATCTGCGACTAACCCAATCCGTGGTCTTTATACCTAGGTAGAATTTGCGAGGTTGGTTTGAGTCATTTGTTGAGTGACTATTTTAAAATAAAATTCGAAATTTTACGATATAGGCATCAACCATTACCCTAGGTGGAATTTGGCTATTAATTAGGAATAAAACGAATGAAAGATATCAACAAATTTATATTTTACCGTCAAATTGAATGTATTTTATCAAGTTTGCTGTCCTGGTTAGGAAGTTAATTTAAATTGGTTGGATAAATAATTTACCAACTTATGCCAGGTGCTATTTTAATATGATTTCAAATATTTGGGAAGACGAGTTAATGCCTGATACCATTTTCGAGCAATTGAACCGCCTATTCCGAGAGCTATCGAAACCGCACAGTTCAAATATCTTGGAGGGTATGTTAATAGTTGTTTACCATTTTAACTCAAACTCATTATTCGAATATAAAAATTCGTATCAAATTCGCTGTCCTTGTTAGTAAGTTCCATTTAAACAGACAGGTTGTTTGATCAATTTAACAATCTATTTTAGGTGCTATCGAAAGCTGATTTTAAATTGCCTAAAAATGTAAGATGACAGTTTATCATTTTCACTCAAACTCATAAATCAATTACAAAAATGCGTATCAAATTTGTGGTCCTGGGTAAGAAGTCTCATTTAGGTTGCTTGAATGAGTATCTATAAGAATGAGTGTTAATGGCCTTTTTCTATTTTCACTCAAACTCATAATTCAAATACAACGTTTGTATCAAATTCGCTGTTCTAGTTACGAAATTTCAGTACTCAAGCAATTTCAGAGCCTAATTCAGGTGTTTTTGAACCTCAATCCAACTCTCTTAAAAGGTGTGTTAATGGCCGGTTTCGCTCAAAATTATAATTGTCCTGGTTAAGAAATCCCATTTAGGCTGGTTTAATGACCAATTTAACAGCCTACATGAACTTTCGGCGATTGAGTCAAAATCTTTGGGAAGGTGAGCTATTTTCCGTTTAACATTTTCACTCAAGCTCATTATTCAAATATTAAACTTAGTATCAAATTCGCTGTCCTTGTTAATAAATTCCATTTAAACAGGTTGCATGAGCAATTTAACAGTCTATTTTAGGTGCTATCGAAAGCTGATTTTAAATTGCCTAAAAATACAAAATGGCCGTTTATCATTTTCACTCAAACTCATAAACCATATACGAAAATGTTGTTTGAAACTCAGTCCAACTCTCTTAAAAGGTGTGTTAATGGCCGGTCTAGCTCAAAATTATAATTTTCCTGGTTAGGAAATCCCATTTAGGCTGGTTCAATGACCAATTTAACAGCCTACATGAACTTTAGGAGATTGAGTCAAAATCTTTGAGAAGATGTGCTATTTTCCGTTTAACTTTTTCACTTAAACTCATTATTCGAATACAAACATTTATATTTAATTTACGGTTTTGGTTAGGAAGTTCCATGATAAACCAGGCCGTTTACCATTTTCGCTCAAACACTTTATTTATATACAAAAATTCTTAAGTTTGCTGCCCTGGTTAGGAAGTTCGATTTAGGTTGATTAGATAATTTAACATCTAATTCTAAATGCTTTTGGAAGCTCAGCCCAAATCTCTGGGAAAGTGGGTTAAGGGTTGTTTACCATTTCATCTGGAACTCATTATTCGAATTCAAAAATTCGCGTCAGATTCGCGGCTCTGGCCAGGAAGTTCAATTTAAGCTTGTGGGATGAGTAATTTAACTACATTTTTTAGATGCCGTATGAATCCAGTAGTCTAGTAGTATGTGAAGGTGTGTTTGCGGACGATTATCATTTTCGTTTAAACTCATAATGCAAATCAAAAAATTCAAATTTAATTCTCTACCCTGGTTAGAAACTTCCATTTAGGCTACTTGAATGAGCAATTTAACAGCCTATTCTAAGTGTTATTGGAACCTGAATTCAAATCTCTGGGAAGAAGTGTTAATGGTCGTTTACTATTTTCACAATTAGGAAGATTTATTTCGGCTAGTTAGATGAGTAATTTTACAATATATCGCAATCTGAGTATAAATCACTGTAGTTTACCATTATCGCTCAAACTCATAATCCAAGTATAAAAAAGCAATCAAATTTGCGGAAGAAATGGATGAGTAATTAACTAGCGTATTTTAAGTGCTTTCGAAACTTGAGTTCTATTCTTCTGGCCGTTCATAACTTAAATTTTAAAATTCGTTTCAAATTCGCTGTACTGGTTAAGACGTTTTATTTAGTCAAGTTGTGTGAGCAGTTTAACCGCCTATATCAGGTGCTATCGGGACCTTCGTTTAAGTCTCTGAGAAAGTGTGCTTATGGCGATTTCCACTCAAACTAACAACTAAAATAAAAAAAATTAAATCCAATTTTCTTTCTTTGTTAGGAGTTACATTTGGGCTGGTTGGTTAAGTACTTTCACAACCTATTATCAGGTGCTCGCGGAACCTGAGTCAAATCTGAGGAAGTGTTTTAAGGGCCGATTACCGTATTCCTTCAAAGTATGAAGGAATATATATGACTTCAATGTCATTTACTTTCTTAAACTTAACAGGAACAATGGCAGGATTGGTAAATCCAGTGACTTCAGGCATTTTATGTGCTACTCTCTTAAGCATTTGAAACATTTTGCCCTATATCTTCGAAGGCCTGCGGTTTCTTACTCAAAGAATATGTACAGTTGTAGCACATTTGGCCCTTGACAATTTTATTACTGCCGATGTCACCAGTTAAAGCTACAAACAACGTTAAATCGGTCGTATCACCTTCTGTATTAATTGTTTTTGTTTTCTTAGGACTAAGTTCATTAGTAACAGGTACCGCTGAAAATGAAAAGTTTTTAGATACAATTATGGCTTCATTTTAGGCTCACCATTGTTGTCCGTGTGTTGTAATTAAGTTGCGGTTTTAAGTTTCCTGATCGTCGATTTTGTCGCTTTCTTAAAGCTTTCAATTCGATTTCTTCTTTTTTTTTGTTTCTCAAGTTTGGCTAATTTCCGGTTCCTTAGCCGACGGTTTATCATTCTGGTTTCCAGTTTTAACTGGCGTTTCCGGCCAATCTAAATAGTCTTCAATGGATATTATTTGATTATTTTCCGAGGAAAATGTTTGACTAGTCCTAGCAACATTTGCAGTGGTCGGATCAGTTTCCTGCATATTTGTAATTTCCATGCTATCAGATATCGTTAATGTTACTCCAATCAAATCAACTACTGGATCTGTTATATAAAACTATCTATTTGGGAAACATCAATTTTTTGGGTTGCGCTAAGTCGGAAATTGAACTGTTTCGAGTGGCTCAGTAGAACAATTCTGGTCTGGATGCAACGTATGACCTTTAGATGTTGCATATAGTTTGAACAATAATTTGAAATGTTCGTCATACTTTTCCAAATTAAATGGGGATTCTTAAAATGCCATCGAACACCGTTATTTTTGATTAACTACCAATTTCATTAAAATGTGAAATGTAAAGAGAAACTTAATTAAGTTCATTCAGTGGGGCCGTATTTGTCTCGAAGATCTTACCCGATTTTTCCAGGCATTTGGAAAAATCTATTGAAGAATAACTCCACGGGTTAAAGGCCGCACGATTTTAATCCATTTTCTAACATCTGCGGTGTAATGCATCTATCAAATGCTTTCTTTAGCAGAGTGGCAAAATGCTCTCTGGTTAAAAAGGCGCCTGTGATCTCTTTCCGCCATTGAAATACATTTTTGGCCCACCAATTTTTTAGTGGTTTGAATGCAGCGTAATCACCTGGCTGCAATATTCGTGTGGCATTAGGGTACAATGCAATAATAATTATTCCAAGTCGCACACATAACTCACTTATTTTTAGGGTCATATGGATGCTATGGCCATCTACAAAATAAATTTTTGGAAATGTTGCATTATACTTTGCAATCAACGGGTGGACATTCTTTAAAATATATTCATAAAATATTTCTTTAGTCATCCTTCCGTTGTCTAAAATACCTAAAGCCCAGCTTTTAGACAGTGGCTTTCGAATCTCCTCCGGCACTCTTTTATATGTGCACATACCTGTAAGATTCGATTTAGCAGCTCCACGGTCAATTTCGTATATGTTTCCCGCACCTTTAGCTGCAAGAACGGAACGGGTTTTAGAACAAAGCAAGAAATTGGTTTCGTCTCCGTTGTAAATACGATCTGGAAACTCTAATATACCCAAATTGTCCGACTCCTTCAGATATAGGGATATGGAATCAAACCATCTGTTGGAACTCGCTGCAGTGACCGGATCTGATACTTTTATTGCTACATTAGGATTTCGTCGTAGAAAACTTTTAAACCAACTCTTTCCTGGTGTATTGTTTTAAATGACGTTTATCTTTTGTCAGCCTCAATAAATTTTCTAACAGTTTCCAATACATCCTCTATACGTTTGGGAAAGCCTTTCTTCTGGTAGATAATGAGCCAGTCGGCAACAGCACTTTCCTCACTTGTGGTTATTATGGTATCAGAACCTGGTATGACCTTCCGAAACTTTTCCCCTAAACAGAAAATTAGAGTTGATCGAGTTATGTTATATTTGTCTGCTGCTTGTTTTTTCGAAATTTGTTTGTTTCTATTTTCGGTTAGAGCTGCTTGAAGCGATTCCACGTTTCTTAGGCATCCTAAGGTATTCTTAATTTTAAGAACAAAAAATGTGATTATAGCATTTAATAATAATGGTAAACTAATTAGTTATACTGATTGGCAATAACTGTAATAATGAAGGTAGTAATATTTATTGACATACGAAGACAATAACTGAAACTATGCTTAATTTTGTTGCAGTTATTGACACCCAGCATATTTAATTATGTATGATGTCTGTTTTGCGACAGACTGAAGACACTAACAATAAACTTAGGTATTACAAAAGAGAAAGAGAAACATGAAATTTTCGGTTGATCCCCTAATGGTATTTATCAGACTACCAATCAGAATAAAAATACTGAATAGAGCGATGGTGTCAATAATCGAATCAAAAATTAGGTATGTCAATAGTTATAGCCTTTACGCTACTAGTTTTTACAGAAATTAAGTAAGCTTAGTGTGGGGGATTACAATTACAAAACAATCTTTGAAGCCAATTGGCCTCAATGTACACGATATAAAATCTAATGTGCTGAGTGAAATTACTCGTTACATTTTGAAATTCAAAAGATAATCAAAATTTACTTCAAACCGAAGAAGTTGACCGAAGTAAATACAGGGTTATCCAATTCGAGGTTGATAAAGTACAAATCTGTATACCGACATCTGTCAAAGATAAACGTCAAGTACGCTGTCATTTATTTAGTTGACATTCTGCCATTTAAGAATATGGAGCATTTAACAATCGACCAACGCGTTAAAATTATTAAATCTTATTATAAAAATAGTGATTCTGCCGTATCCACATTTCGCGCTTTACGAGCAGATTATGGTCGTCATAATCGTCCTACAAAGCAAACCATATTGAATACAGTGAATAAATTTGAACAAACTGGATCTGTTACTGATATTGTAAGGTCTGTGCATCATCGAAACATTCGCAATGCTGAAAATATCGCTTCTGTAGCTGAAAGTGTGGAAGAAGATCCAAATTTGTCAATTCCTCGTCGAGCTCAACATTTAGGCCTATCTTATGGCTCATTATGGCGCATTTTGCATCTGGATTTGCATCTTCATCCGTATAAAGTCCATTTGACACAAGAGCTAAAGCCTGCTGACCATGGACAACGAAGAACATACGCAAATTGGGTGTTGGAAAAACAGGCCGTCGATGCTGATTTTTCGAACAAAATTTTCTTCAGTGATGAAGCTCATTTTTCGCTTGGTGGATACGTTAATAAGCAAAACTGTAGAATTTGGGGCTCAGAAAATCCACAATTGATTGTAGAGAAGCCATTACACCCGGAAAAAGACACTGTTTGGTGCGCATTGTGGTCTGGTGGTGTGATTGGGCCGTATTTTTTTGAGAACAACCATGGACCGATTATTTTTTTACGAAAATCGAAGATTATGATCTTGACGATATGTGGTTCCAGCAGGATGGAGCAACCAGTCACGTAACACGAGCAAATCTTTTGCAAGAGAAATTTCCTGGACGTTTGATTTCGCGATTGGCTGATGTCAATTGGCCTCCAAGGTCCTGTGATTTAACGCCTTTGGATTTCTTTTTGTGGGGCTACGCGAAAGATCGTGTTTACGCAAACAATCCTCAAACTCTTGACGAATTGAAAACTAATATTCGTAAGGTAATGGCCGAGATACCGCCCGAAATGTGCCGAAAAGTCATTGAAAATTACCGCAAAAGAATCAAGGCCTGTAAGAAGTCCCGTGGAGGACATTTGAATGATATCTTGTTTAACTAAAAATGGCAAGGATCAATCTGTTAAATGAAATAAAAATTACAATACATTCCGAATATTTTGTGTGTTTTTTTTAAGTTTACTTTATCAAGCTTGAATTGGATAACCCGTTAGTTTTACATTGTACGTGGGGTCCAGAGGACGGTTTTATTTTGTCTAAGATAAATTGTGGAGCGAAAATTGCAGTTCACACATTGCAGTAAAAATATATATCTGAAAAATTAGTTCTAAATAGTTAAAGGGAGCAATTGGTTGGTTTTTTGTCCAATTAGGTTCAGCCATTACGCATAGCTGAAAATATTTTATTACTAAATTGGAAAATAACAATTTGAACTGTTTATTGCAAGACATATGATTAACACTCACTAAAACGACATCAGACAGCTTGCCTTTAATTGCATGTTATGAGAATAGTTAATACTTAACAACCGGAATTAATAGCTTTTTGTACGCGTATATCTACTACAACCACTTAATTGACGTTCACATAATCCTCAGTCATTAAAAAAAAAATCCGCTATTAATTCAGATTTATACAGACATATATGAATATGGTGTGCGTAATTACGTGATTATAAAATAAATTAATTAATAAACGACGACAACCCAAATTTTTCCTACTTCCAACCAACTAAATAATTTAGAGGCTGTGTATTTTTAAAACCACATGATCAATAACCGATAAACGACATCTTAAAAATCAATAAATTTTAAAGCAATCAAACCGATTTAAAATTTATCGTTTTTTATTTAAATACAATTTTAATTTTAAATTAATTAAATCCACAAATAAATATAAAATATATCACAATACCAATCTTTATGTCTCTCGCGCAGCATAAAGCGCGTACACAGCAGGTTTTCCCTTAAATCCTTCACTCTATAAATTTGTATAGATAACTAAATGAGGCGGGGTAAGAGAACTTAAAAATTTGTTTTTGTGGAAAAAAATGAAAATTCATCTCAATATATTGATTTGGTTTTTCAACAAGTCATCACAGTATCTGTTCTGTACATAAATAAATTATTCTGCGGTAAATAACGAAATGAATCATCTTAAAGATTTTCGAGATGACAATATTGATTCGTTCGATATTTTATTGTTAATTCATCATTCGGATATATATTTATACAAAATGACAAATTTTATTATCTGTACTGTATTTTGTAAAGCAAAGTCAGAATATAGTTTTTTGTTGTTGTTGTCAATTTCATTCAAACTATTTGACAGATGTCATCTCATAATAACAATAATAATAATATAATACCAATCCTTGACATTTTGTATCTTGTTTTTGTTCTGTACAGTAGTATAGGGTAATGGACCTTTTTATTGTTATCAGACGACCGAACGAACATAAAAAAAAAATTTGTATTTAATTCAATCAAAAATCTGTCGTACCTTTAAATTTCCATTGACAGATGAATTTTATGGGCACCATCATATGTATAATACAATATGCCGAATAGTTTTTGTTGGATTTTATGACCACAATAAAAAAAAATCTTAACGTTACAGATTTTCTTGAAACCTACCAAACAAAATCATCTCAAGTGTTTCAAAATGTGGTCAATTACATAATATATAGGGTGGCCCGAATATGCTACGCTCCAAGGATTTACGATATTGTAACGTGTCTTATCAAATAAAGTATACGTGTTCCACGCGAAAACGCACGAAATACACGAATTGTTTAAAAACGAAATCTCAACGTACGTACGTACGTACGGTGATGAGAACATAACATCTTATGTACACATATAAGACGAATACATAAATCTTACACAGTATAAAAAAAATATCGAAGCAAATATGCGCTGTACTTCCTGTACGCAACGTATACAGCGCGAAGATACGAGAAGATGAACATAAAACAAAATAATTCTACCTTGATGATTATGATGATGATGATGATGATGATGCGATGATTGTCTTTCTTTATAAGATAATGGTACATACGTAGTGCTTCCATATTCATTTTGTTTTTGTATTTAAATGGTTTCACTGTTTTTGATCGATTACATTATTATTAAGATTAAGAAGATGACAAAAAAAAAATTCTCGACGATGTCAATGGACATTTAAGAAATTTTTGAATATGCGTGACATTTTTTTTTTTTTTTTTCGTTTCGTAAAATCGTAATCTTGATTTTAGATGTATATAGAATAATAAGAAAAATTAGTCGTCGGATCAATAAAATATTTTAAAATACATTAGAGGTACCCAGATAGAGCGCCTAACTACGTACGCAGCATCAGATACGAGTTTTTGTACGCTATTGTTGTGATCTCTGATTGAAATCATCGCCGTCATAAGAAAATTAATATAGTTGTTTAGCTTCCCGGATATTAATCGACGTACTTTATGTTGGTATACCTGTGTTTATATAATGACATCGATTGGTATAATTTAGAATTTAAGAACAAAATTAACGGTGTACGTTTTGGAATTAGCATCCGGAGATGGATTAATGAATAGCAATATTACAAACCACTACTGGTTTTTCTTGTAAATCAGATTAGTATAATCCCATTATATATTTAAGACTTTGTGTAGATGACTTAATTCCACAAAAAATATTTTTTATTTTCTAATGCGTTGTGATCAATGGATGACATAAGATAAAATTTAAAAAATTATCAAAAATTTGTTAACTAAAATTAATTGACAAAGTGGAGCTTTAATTACGTAAATTATGTTTGTGTTATTTAACTGGTGACTCTTTATTTTTACTTATACCAAAAGAAAGCAATTGGCCTACAGGCTAGTTACTCTCAAAGTCTTGCGCTAGAATATTTCCTCCTTTGCGCTGTATAAGTCAAGTGGTTCTGATGAAGTCTTTCTTTTTAACCTATATCATGGGTTTCTTTTCCTTTGGGATCACTAACCCAGACTTTCTCAAGCTTGCTTCGCTTTACAACTTGCCCCATAATGTTGGGGTAGAAGCAAAATTATATTCAATCCTAAAGCTTACACATCGGAGTACACTGACCCTAAAGCATTTATTCCTCTTAATCTCTCCTCAACAACTCTCAAATCTCTTGCTATAATTATCGACAGATTTATCAGAGATCATCACTTATCCAATTTCTCACTCTGTCGCATATAGTTTCAAGTGCCTTCGATGATCTAGTCTTCACTGTTACTTAGGTAGCCCCTTAACAATTATATTTGAGCATATCTCTACTACTTGTGGAGCGCGCTCCACAAGTAGTAGAGATATGCTGCCTTCAGAAAGGCTTGTGTGTTAACCCATCTAAGACAAGTTTACTGGCCTTTACTTTAGTACTTACTTTTTGGGGAAACGTTCGCCAGATCAGATACCGTCAAACACCTTGGCGTTACCTTAAACAGTAAGCTTTTCAGGACGCCTGGCCTTGAAAGTAAACTTCTAACTGCCGCTTCCGTTTTTTGGTAATGTATAAGAGCATTTTGAAAGTCCTGGGATTTGAACCCCACAATGCTGATGTTTATTCACAAATTCTTGTTTGGTAGCCCGTGGTAAAATCGAATCTAAACATAACAGTCTATGTGGTATGACATGCAAGGCTATTACCGGTGCTAGGTCCCCTTCCCTTTGAGCCTCGCCTTGCTGACCATTTTGTTTCCATCCCGGTGTAGTCTTTCATTCTGAGTGTGGTTTGTTCTGTCGCGTTCAGACTAATGTGCTTTGGGGCGTGGCACAATTTTTATTCTCTCCTCTTCATCGATAATAAAATGTTACCAGAATTCGACTTCGATAATTCCTTCTCAGTGGTTTACCCATCGAGAGATCTTTGGTCTTTGGTCGTCTTTGCGGCGGTCTGGGTTAAACCAGCACGGTGTTCCAAGCCTTGTTGATTGCTCTCACATGGTGTTTGATTAAAGCGTCTATAGCTTCGCTGTAGTAAAGATTTGCACAATGTATTGCGTATTCTCTGCTTAAGCACTGTAAATATTTATTAGCAGTCCATGGCCAGTTCTATGGTCTGGATGACTACGCGTCTTGATTTCATTGGACTCGAGAATGTAGCTACTGAGCTTTTATAAGTTAAGAACGCTATTAAGAACCACGTTTTCTACTAATCTAAACGCAATTAGCTTGCTTACTTTACCTGCCAGAAGGCAAAAGACATTATTTGTGGATCTAATTTGAAGTTAACGAGTTTTGATTGCTATCCGCAAAGAATGAGATTTTCTCTCTGATTCTTTGTGTGATGACTGTCTTGAAAAGGTCGACGATAGCGTTTACTTTGTTTGCTGTTATCCAGCTTTTGAGTTAATTAAGTTCCAGTTTCTTCATCACAGATATTTGTGATAAGTGGTCCTCACTGTGTTGATCCAAGCTCTTGCAGTTTGTCAAAGCAACGAAACCCAGTTGTGATTTTGGATAAAATCCAATGATTTCACCATGGCCCATTGTGGAATTGAGTGGAGGACCTTCTGAGTTCTAGCCATTTTTAATAAAAATAATATAAAATGCAATGGAATCCTATGGTTGAAGACTTACAGTACCAGATATTAAAATTTCACTATTATATCAATACTGGTACTGTTGGATATGGAACGTGCTCTAAAATTTGATAGTTTGGAATAGAAATTATTTTTATGGAAGAGTTTGTGTCTGTGTCTGAGCTTTTCTCACATAAAACATGTAACGTTAAAATGTGGAAACAGCTCGCAAGACTTTTCTTTAAAATGTTTCATTGATGCTCGCGACTACAAGATGTTGATCTGGATGCTGAATAAATCGTTTCTCAACTCGATTGTCACAGTACTCCAATTTTCTAGTTATATTTTAAGATTTTGTTATTAGGAGAAAAACGAATTTACTCTTTCAAATATTTTGACTGTTCTTTTTTTGCCCACAATTTTGTTTCAGGAGAACGGAGGCCCCCAAGTTGGAAAAAGTTGGAAGCTATAGCACTAAACTTAACAGAACTTTATTTAAGCAGATCTGTTTATTTTCATTAGGTTCAATATTGTATATCCTGTACACCAGAGATATGCAAAGTACCGAAGGTGCTACCATAGCAACATTTGCAGACGATACAGCTCTTCGGGCAACTGGAAAGAATATTATTTTTTTATTTATTTATTTAGTCATACAAACATTAATAACAAATAATTTTGTGAGATTTACTTCTTATTTTGAGCACAAGCTTATTTTTTATAATTTGCGCATCTCATATAAATTCGAAGAAAGTTAAATTGTTCTATCCTCGCACCGTGTCTGATTCTGTTTGGCTATCCATAATTTTCCGGTGTAAAAAGGTTCTAAATTATCCACGACGGGTTTTTCAAATGAAAAATTAGACCAGTAGCTTCCACGATTACTTCTTATTTCTTTCAGTACTTCCACGAGTGTATCAGAAGCAACGACAAAACAAGCAACCAACTCAGTGAGTAGCTGGGTAAAGAAATTACGCAATAGCCTAAATGATGCAAAATCGGTTCACGTAAACTTCACACACCATAGGGTTAACTGGATAACGGTAGAACTTAATTCAAGCCAGGTTCCAAATGCAAATACAGCCAAATATGGTGTGAACCTGCGATGTATGAATATTTTTCTACGAGGAGTGCCACGAAGTGAACAAATTTTTTTGAGTCGCTACATCTCCCCCCTCCAGCATCGAAAACTATAGTGGTTTAAATTAAATGGAACCGTTTTTCGAACACTACGTTTTTCGACTAGGTTTACCAAAAGTATTCCGTATAGTGGCCTGTTGATGCCAATTGTTGTTGGTTTTCTTTCCTGTTGTTGATTAGAGTGTACTCAAGGACCTCTGACTCTATCTACACGTACGAATACGTGTGAACAGGTTTCCAGATTTTTAGGAATGTACTTTGCCTGTTCGGTTGGATATCTTGTGTCCGTAGAAGCTAACGCTCTGAAGGTAGTACGAAGCTGAGCTTCACGAAATCCGAAGTAGATGTGTTTGGGTTCGAATTTTTATCGTTGGGAACCTTAATATTTTGACCATATACTAGCTCTGCTGGTATACAGTCTAGGTCTTTCTCGACAAACGTTCGAATATCATTAGAAGTTCTGAACTCCAATGAGATGTATTACATCCAGCTGTTAATGCTGCTTTTGTCGCCTGTGAAACTGTTCGACAAGACCATTCGCTTTCGGGTTGTATATAGTTGTCCGAATGCGATGGGAACCTAGGAGCTTCGTGAGCTCGGCGAACAACGTTCATTCAAATTGTGTTTCCTTATACTCATTGTAGAAGACCTTGCTTACGGTTTTTGCGGTCATACTTCGGATTGGAGAAGCTTCTGGCCAACGGGTAAATCGGTCGACTATCGTTGAAATATAATGATAGTTATTCGATTGGGGCAGTGGGCCAACCAGGTGCATGTGGATGTGTTCGAACCTGCTACTTGGTAGCTCGAATTTAACAAGCGCTGATTTTGTAGTTTTGGCAAGATTTAACCCAATTGAGGAAGGGTCGATTTTTTGTCTGTAGAAGCCTCACACCACAATTACTGCTTGCCTGGTAAGTCGATCCGTTACAGGTTTAAGCTTGATTTCGGGTTGCGTGCTGAAACCAATTTCTGCAATTTGTCGTCGCGTTGTTGTTGTACCAGTAATTTCTTCGTGTCGAAGTAGTAGTTCTTTGTTTTTTATTTTAAAATTTTTTTTAAACATGTTTCATTAATAATTTTCTCGTGTGTGGTATATCTTGACACACGAGTCCAAACATAGACCAGCTTCACAAGCATGGCACCAGCAAATTGTTCCCTTCCTGCGTCCACGTTTGTAACAAACAACACGTCTTCTTTGCGGCTTAGCTTTTTGTTGAGTTGAAGAAATTCTTTCAATAAAATGACGATCACTAAGTCTTGATAAATTTTTATTTTGAGAATGTCTTCCTCAAACCTTTCTTTGGACCTTATTTACATATTTCGCAAAAATTTGTTCTACCTGTTGAACTCGAAATTTTAAATGGTCGACTTTTTGTTGTTTATTGCGATTGTAAACGATGAAACTATTTTGTATAACAATATTCAGTAACCTTCTAAATAGTTTTGTATACCGTTTACGCATCTTGTCTTTCCAATAAAAAACCTTCTAACATTTGATCCTTCAAATCCACTCCTCCCATATTTTTGGTGTAATCTATGACACTTACAGGTTTTGTAACTTCTTTGTTCCTTTTTATTATAACACCGGTGTTTGCCCGTGATATAACGAAACCATAGTAACAGGCTTTTTGTCCATCCATTTCAATATACTCGGAGTTATGGCTTCACAGTGTTGGGCTATACTTTCTCTTATGCGTAATTTTGTGTTTTTTATTAAAGGGGGTACATCGTTCCTATATACATAGTTCTACGGAATTAAAACAATTGTCCATCGATACAGTATGGCCTTTATGTAATAATGGTTTTCATATCAGTGGTAATGAGAGGTGACGAACATTTGCAATCTTTTCCGGTATAAAATATGAATCTCCATTAGTACCCAGCTGTTGATTCGCAAAGTTCATATGTCTTTCAGTGGAATAAATGGTTTGAGGGACAGTCTTCCTTCTCACAATGTGAGAGACACATTCACTGAAATGTTACGCCCAGGTAACATTTTGAATAATTTCTTTGGACCTTTAATGGTGTCTTTGTCAACAAAATGAATGTCCCTTAAGCTAGCAGAACCCATCACAACATTTCAAGATAGTATGAATAATTATAGGCTAATAATAGGCTAATTAAATGTTCTATTAAACAATTGTTGGCTCCACCCATTCCAACTGAAACGATGGGTTCTACTAGCATTAGGAAAAGTTAGCAGAACCCATATCAAAAAATGATTTAAAAACAATTTTAGAATTAAAGGCTAATTTTAGGCTAATTAAATGCCCTATAAAAAATATTTATTCTGCTCATTCTAGAAAAAGTATAAGGCATTATCACTTCAAAGCTAGCATAACCCAAATCGAAAATCGGACCAAAACCGAAATTAGAACCCAAAACAAGATCAATTTACATACAAATAATTTTAGGCTCAATATGGCCTAATCAAATACCTCATTAAATAATTTTGGGCTCCACTCGTTCGTAACCAAACTTTTGGCCCAAAAATTTTTAATGGGGCATTTGATTAGGCCATAAAGAGCCTAAAATTATTTGTATGTAAATTGATCTCGTTTTGGGTTCTAATTTCGGTTTTGGTCCGATTTTCGATTTGGGTTCTGCTAGCTTTAGATTAAATGACCTGAAGTTTGGTCAATAACGAGTGGAGCTCAAAAATGTTTAATGGACATTTCATTAGGCCGTAAGAGCCTAAATTTATTTGTATGTAAATTGAACTTATTTTTGGTTTCGATTTGAGTTCTGCTAGCTTTAGATTAAATGACCTGAAGTGTGGTAAAAAAGGAGTAGAGCCCAACAATTTTTGAATAGGACATTTGATTAGACCATAATGAGCCTCAAATTATTTGTATGTAAATTGATCTTGTTTTGGGTTTTAATTTCGGTTTTGGTCCGATTTTCGATTTGGGTTCTGCTAGTTTTAGATTAAATGACCTGAAGTTTTGTAAAAAAGGAGTAGAGACCAAAATTTTTAATGAGGCATTTGATTAAGCCATAATGAGCCTAAAATTATTTGTTTGCCGATTGATCTTGTTTTGGGTTCTAATTTCGATTTTAGTCCGATTTTCGATTTGGGTTCTGCTAGCTTTAGATTAACTGACCTGAAGTTTGGTCAATAACGAGTGGAGCTCAAAAATGTTTAATGGACAGTTCATTAGGCCGTAAGAGCCTAAATTTATTTGTATGTAAATTGAACTTATTTTTGGTTCTAATTTCGGTTTTGGTCCAATTTTCGATTTGGGTTCTGCTAGCTTTAGATTAAATGACCTGAAGTTTGGTCCATAACGAGTGGAGCTCAAAAATGTTTAATGGACATTTCATTAGGCCGTAAGAGCCTAAATTTATTTGTATGTAAATTGAACTTATTTTTGGTTTCGATTTGAGTTCTGCTAGCTTTAGATTAAATAACCTGAAGTGTGATAAAAAAGGAGTAGAGCCCAAAAATGTTTGAATAGGACATTTGATTAGACCATAATGAGCCTAAAATTATTTGAATGTTAATTGATCTTGTTTTGAGTTCTAATTTCGGTTTTGATCCGATTTTCGATTTGGATTCTGCTAGCTTTAGATTAAATGACCTGAAGTTTGGTCAGAAAGGAGTAGAGTCCAAAATTTTTAATGAGGCATTTGATTAGGTCATAATGAGCCTTAAGTTATTTATATGTAATTTGATCTTCTTATGGGGTTCTAATTTCGGTTTTGGTGAGATTTTCAATTTGGGTTCTGCTAGCTTTAGGTTAAATGACCTGAAGTTTGGTCAAGAAGGAGCAGAGCCCAAAATTATTTAATGGGGCATTTGATTAGGCCACAATGAGCCTAAAGTTATTTGTATGTAAATTGTTCTAATTTCGGTTTTGGTCCGATTTGAGTTCTGCTAGCTTTAGATATAATGACCTGAAGTTTGGTAAAAAAGGAGTAGAGCCCAAAATTATTTAATAGGACATTTGATTAGGCCATAATGGGCCTAAAATTATTTGTATGTAAATTGTTTTTGTTTTTGGTTCTAATTTCGGTTTTGGTCCGATTTTCAGGTTGGGTTCTGCTAGCTTTGAAGTGGTAAAGCCGTATGCTTTTTCTAGAATGAGCAGAATAAAAAAATTTAAATAGGGCATTTAATTAGTCTAAAATTACCCTTTAATTCTCCAATTGTTTTTAAATCATTTTTTGATATGGGTTCTGCTAACTTATTCTAAAGCTAGCACAACCCATCGTTTCAGTTGGAAGGGGTGGAGCCCAATATTTTTAATAGAGCATTTGATTAGCCTATAATTCTTCAAATTATCTTGTAATGTTCTGCTAAATGGGTTCTGCAAGCTTTAAGAGACGTCAAAATGAAGAAAATTGGTTATAGATTCAAATCTATCCAAACTAATTATGTTTTTGAAGGTGGGTGTAACTATTATGTCCTTTTTATAAAATTAAGATCGTATCGTCCGTTTTTGGATTATTCCCATAAGCATATATAATCCAAATACTACATAAATTACTTCTGCTGTTAGATCTGTTCACTGATAGCCATGCTCTCTTCTGTTCAAAAATGTCTGTATGTTCAGTTTTCTCTTTTTTGTTTTCTCTTATGTGCTGGATGTACTTTATACAAAAAGCATCTAAACAAGTTCACGGTGTTTTGTTAAAGTTCGTATTTTGTAGCGACGTACACGTGTACGTCACTCCGCACTAGAGATGATTTTATGCATGACGTACACGTGTACGTCATTCCACGCGCAAGGGTTAAATTATTGAAAAAATTGTCTCGATTATAGACGGCACTATACGTTGCATCGCATTTCACCATTTTTTACGAAAAAATGTAAAACAATATTTACTCACTTCTATTATCGCTGTTTTTAATGGTGGCACCCCTGATAACCATAAAACCAAACTCTATAAAATTAAAACATCACGTTATTGAGTATCATCAACATGATCTCCTTTACGATAAAAAAATATGAATACATTACGACCATATTATAAACATATCTAAGAGTACCATCATCTTCTTCTCCGTCTTAAGATATAATTACTTTATTCTATGATAGATGTGTATACATAAGATTTTCGATTTGTAATCATAAATAATGACATGATTGTTGTTCAACAAAAAAAAAAAAATGAAAATACTTGATTTGTGCTCGCTTTTCTACGCAATAATTGAGAGATAATTACAAATTATGGTAGCCAAGCCAGTTAACGATTGAATTTAAATTAGTGACATTTAATGCGTTACTGTTGTTGTTGTTGTTGGCGTTGTGCTGCAACCAAAAATTATAATTCGATTAGATTATTTTGTCATTACGTTGTTGTGTGCGCCCCATAATTAACATGTGAAAGTTTATTGGTAAGAGGCGCTCGTTTTGTTTAACTAAGAAAATTTCGTGGATCGAATTCAATTTGTTACGCTT
This sequence comes from Nephrotoma guestfalica, assembly GCA_963691935.1. NCBI lineage: Eukaryota > Metazoa > Arthropoda > Insecta > Diptera > Tipulidae > Nephrotoma > Nephrotoma guestfalica. The sequence goes on from OY829915.1 coordinate 23,965,225, forward strand.
GCCTTAAATCTCGTCATTGAACAATTTAATTTAATTATTTTAAATTATAATGATATAATTAAATTTTTGGTGGCGTAATTATACAATAAAAATTTCCCGCGTATTTTTTTTTTTTTTTTTTTTGCTGGGGTTAAGTATATCTGCATGCAACTTCGTACGAAACCAATATCAACCAGGTACATCAAACTTTTTTTTTTGTAGTTGTTTAATACATATTGTTATTAAATATTATCTTGATGAAGGAACGGCAGCATCTCGTATAATAAAAAAAAAAAATATTTATTTCTTATGAGAGAAACCGCAAAAAATAAAAAAAAAAATTTCAAACTGGTTTGAATATTTGTTGTTTAGTTGGTTGAATGGATGCTGCTGCTGATGCTGCTGCCTGTAAGATCGGTATACGATTTAATATTTTTTTCTACCTTCTTCGTTATAATTATTATTATTCAGTTTGGCTTCTCTTCTCTGGTTTCATTAAATATAAAAAGAATACAACTAAAGTGTAAAAAACTATATCTGGATATACGATACATACGATATATACCATATATATATTTATAATGATGCTGCGATGATGAGACCGAAGACAAAGCTGCATACGTATACAACAACAAAATATAATTGAGCTTTTACGTGGTTGTATAAAAAATAACGATATTATTTACAAGACGAGAAAAAAATCGTATTTTTTTCGTTTTAATTTCTTCTGGATGCTGATTGGTTAATCTGTACAGGTGGTCACACGTATAATGTAAACAATATACATATAACAATTTTATGCGAATTTATTTAACATCAACGATATCTATAATACAACAACAACATCAAAATAAATAATCATATAAATTTTTTATAAACCAGAGTATAAGAGAGATTGTGCGAGTTGAATATCCGAGTGAAATTTTTTATTTTATACATTTTCAGCACAATTTTCGTAGCTATATAATGTGCTATATATACCGACACAAAAAAAGGAGAACAATAAAAATATTTTATTGCTGAGTACGTGAAAAAAAAACCTAAGGATTTGGTCAATATTTTTATATCCTTCAACCCTAAAACAATACGTATCTATATATACATTTTGGATACATCCTTAAAAATTAAAAATACTAACACTTTAACTAGACGTAGCTCTACATATATATTATATATCCTGGATCTGTAGTAAACACAACATAATATAACATGTTATAGAAAGAGAATTGAGTGCACTGATTTGTATGCTGCCCTGTGCTACAGCACACACAAGAAAATATATCTTATTTTTCGATAACACATAATACATCGAGAATGTGGATAATAAACAAGTTGTAATCCAGTTTGTTTTGCATGTACAGGATGTGCTGCCGGGATAATTATATATTTTATACGAATAGTTTGATCTCATGTATTTGATTTGATTTTTTTTGTTGAGATATTAAAATTCGAAATCGTTAAGTTAAATAGCCGACGGATTACTAAATTTTGTAATATAACACCTTGTTGACTCAATGGTGTTTTGCACGGAGTTAACTTTGGTTTTTACCTATATGCACGCAATAATTCTAAAGGTCATTCACAATCATAAAATTAGTAACATTTGGATTATTGGACGCCTTCAGGTCCTATATGATCATTATTGAAAACTTCATAAAGTTAACCATAGTTATGCGACTCGTCGAACCATATTACATTTCCTATGTTAGAATCATAAAACACCGAAAATTCACATATTCGGGGGCCATTGACAAGGCATCGTTGGATATCCAAGTAAATCAATCTCTTTCGTGATTTCGTCAGTATTAGAATTTATTTACGTGGTTGAATTGAAATATGAGTATAGTTGTATATTTTGCGGCCGTGATTTCGTCAGAATGGTTGAATTTTCGATTTGATGCAATAGAGTTAACACTATACATGATGTCCTGTTAATGAACATCGAATGTCTGTTTAATAAAATTGTTCCATACTAAACCGAAGCAGCCAACAACTTCTCATAAACACGACATACCCGAGTATGTCGTTAATTTTGCTATACATTTAGTATGGAGAATATCAAATTAAGGATACTTTTGAACTAAACCATAGGTGCTAAATGATAAATGGTGAAATAAAATTCAGGTTGGCAAATGTAATATCATTCTTTAAAGCTTAATTCAGTTAATTTTATTTTAATTTGAAATAAACAATTCAACGAAGAATTTAATTAATTAATATTTAAAACTAAGAAATGTCGTACTATAGAATACCAAACCCTGTTTGGCGAAATTAGGCAGGTGATGCCCTGGCGAGCAGCTCATCCATCTCTTTTTATTCCCCATAATATTGAAATGCCTTAGCACCTATAACGAATTACCTCAATCAGTCAACAGCTTCACTGTTTGCTTTGCTTCACGAATAGTTCAGCTTGAAAAACGCTGCAGTAGTCTTGGAAACGAAAAGAGTGATTTACATTTAATCCTTCATAAAAAAACTCCTCTTCAATTATTAACTTCACTCCCACCATTATTTCTCATCCATCTGTGAACCATCAATGAAGAAATTAACACCTTCAGTGTTCAGAAACGCTTCTCTCAACCAGTTCTCTCTGGTGGGAACATCAATCCAAAAAATCTGATCAAAAGATGGTGACGGGAAAATAGACTCGGTATTTTCTGGGATATTCCTGTTTCTTGGAATATATGGGTCCTGTATTGTTACCGTTCCACATGGAGATGGAGTTGAACCTTATAGCAGAGCTGACATTTGTTTATCCAGAATGTTTAGGGAAATCAAGACCAAACAGTAACCTCTTATAATAAAATGAACCTAATATAATAGAAATATAAAGCCAATGTACAATGCGGGGCTCCAAACTCCATCTATTTTCAATCGCATTTTTATAGGAGTAAAGCGATATTGCAGCGTTTATACTCTTTCAAATATGTTAGGATTCCAGCTTATAGATTGAGATCCAGATAATTGAATTTATCAGCGAAGGTCAACTCAATCCACTTAAAATAGGGGAATCGATCTGAACAAGTTAGTATTTCATGGAGAAAATAACTAACTCAGTTTTGTGTAGATTCACATTTAAACTGAAATTGATAGCACAATTGGAGAGAATGCCAAAACCACATATTCCGTATCTTAAAACCACATATTCCAAATATGATGCGATAATACCTCACCTGCGATGTGCCTCTACTCACAAATCTGCTATTGAAAGACTCACTCCGACTATAGCTGTAACGACCCTGCTTTAAGATATTTGATCTACCCAGTCCCTAAGTGACTTGTTCACACACAGAGAGAAGAATGCCTGCATGCTTGCCTCTAGTCTGACGTTGTTAAAGGACCTACCTTTATGCAGAAAAATTATCGTGGTTTTCTCGATGGAGCAATAAGAGAGTGGAAACGAGTTTCCACAGATTTCCCCTTTCAGTATGCATGTTGTTATTTCAATTATGCCTTTCCAAATTTTTTAGTATAAACAAAAAGGTGCCCTTATATCCAACCAAGGTATATTTAAGTCAGTCGTTTGTTGGACGTCCGCCAGTATAATGCCATCGGGTCCCGCCAACTTATTATAAAGCTTAAAGCTGAAAACCTGGCTCACAATGCCAACGACTTTTTGTCCCTAGATCTTTGTGGCATAGGTGGCATAGGTTCAGAGCTTCCTAGAAGGAGATAGTTTAGTAGTAGCTCTAAGGATTATACACTATAGTTACGGCCCAAGGAATATCCGGTCGTTGGAGAACACTCAAAGGACCGTTGCATGTTACTACAGTATAGCACCCAGACATTTGGTTTAGCATTTCTTAATTCGTATCTGTATGTTTTGAAGACTTAGCGGATTTAGATTTTTTGGATATTCCATGCATTTTGTACAAGTGTTTTGAAATTCTTTCGACCAACACAATGGTTGAGGTTACCCAAATTTCTGCTAGGAAAACACGCACGTAATATGGCCTAATTACAGGCGTTGTATAGCTGGTCCACTAGGGCATCAAGTTTCTGTGTTGAATTAGGGGTTCGGAACCAGCATCGGTAGTGATATAGTAGTTCTTAAAATATCGGTTTCCTCTTGTTTCTTTATCTAGGTGTTTTGATAGGTTTTGACTGCAATTTAAATTAGAGATGACAATCAGGAAAGAATGATCTGACATCCTGTATGCTGAGAATTTACATCTTTTCCCAGGATGATACCTTTTTTGTGTTTCAAGCCTCCTTTAATGAGCTTAAGGATTTTTACCATCCACCTCATTGCTTATTGTGACCATATCTAAATTACTGGAATTTTACAGAAAGATATTCATTTCATTTTTTAGCAAGAATGCAGGAACAGATTTTACCTGCCTTTTCGGGAATCGCGGTTTATATTTAGAAATCCTACGTCCAAGTATGCGGTTCATTCATTCAAAGCTGCCTTGGAGTGATGGGGTAAATCTGCAGGAATCTCAACATTAGATTTGCTCCTTTACTTCAATCTCCACCATAGTTGCATCACAGTCCTTCAGTGGATTATTTTATTTAAAGAGATGTGAGTGAGGAAATGAGTGAGGAATGGAAAGAGAACTAGTGAGCGAGTCAACGTAGAATGTGAACACTTTAAAAAATACGGAAGCTACACTTAGCTGATATTTTTAATTCATCGTACAAAATTTCTAGGAAAATTTATTTAATTGTCAAGGTATGCGAAACATACCGTTCCAAACTGTGATTAGAATCCCAATTGCAATTTATAGATGTACATTAGATTCGGTTATAAATAAAATCAGGATTTATACCCGTAAATTTAGTATACGCAGCAATAAAACCATTTATAAACAATAAATCATCAATAAACCCTCCAAATAAATAAAAAATTATTTTACGATAGTCGTAAATATTTTAAATAGTGTTTACATTTCTGGCCCGAATCCTCTTGTTGGACATAAATACAATTATTCCATTAAAAATTCCTTTATTTAACCTATATATACATACAAAAAAAAAAAATTCAACCCCTAATAAAAAATCCAACAACAGCAAATAGAATAACCATATCCTTTTTACTCGACTATAATTTATAATCATCATCATCAAGATGAAAAACAGAAAACAACAAAATCATTTTCTCATCAGCATCAATTCTACAGATAATTGATTTTCAAAAAAAATAAAAAAATATACGAAAAGCTGTAGATATACCATAAATTTGAAAAATCTCAAAGGGATGATTATATGCTGATGTTTTTTCTTTAAAACACAACAACAACAACAAAAAATCTTTGTGCTGTGTTCAGGGTACATTGCTCTGCTTTCCACATTATATTATGTTGTATAAGAATGTACAGAATGATCTTGATACAGCAACAAAAAAGGGTTGATTTTTTTTTTCATTTAATTTTCATCAAATTGTCTAAGATTTTTTAATTTAATTTTAATGTTTTTTTATTTATATTATAATATAATATTATAATATTAAATTTTAACTTTAAATTTGTTTAAGATGTTTTGTTTAATAATTACACAAACAAGCGGAGAAAAAAATTCATAAAATACTACAAAAAGATGTTGATGAGATGATGATGGTGCGCAATGATGAGATGACACAAACAAAAAATAAAAATTTGCCGATTTTTATGTTTTTATTTACAAAAAAAAAAAAAAAAATATGAGTTTGCAATTTTTCGGTTTGTTTTTCAAAAATAAATATTTGGGAAAATGCTCAAGTACCCGAAGTACCAAATATGTTTGGAGATGGTGCGCGCTAATCCATCACCATATATCATCACTTTGTTTTGTATTATTGTTAGGGTTCGCTCGCTACCTGACTAAATTACAAGTCGCTATGTATAGACACTCGTACAACACTAAATAAATACGCCTAATTATTGTGTTCGGAAGTCTTAGGTATAATTTAAAAATATTTTTTTTTTATTTATTTTAAATACATTAAAGTACCCCCCCAAAAAATTGAACGCTATATAATTAAATTAATGCTAAGGATCAACATAAAATAAATTGGGTTTCCTTTCTACTTCGATTTTCAACGGACACGATCTTTTTTTTTTAAATTATAAATTATTTCGACTTTATCTGCATATCGCGTATATGGTTATGTACGTTGTACCAAAATTCTGTCCAATTTGTTCCATTTTTGAAAGGCCGGATATTGAAACCTTCTAACTCTTTTTTCGTTTATTATGAATATGATGTATCCAAATGATATCATATAACTGTGCCGAGATATGATTTCATCTTAAATCACAAAAAATGTATATACATAAACTATAAATATATAAATTTATCTTAAAAATAATTTGTTTGTGCGGTTCTTGAGACGAAAATTTTTTCAAAAATCATTAAAGAGATAACAGACCAGAAACAAAAACAAAAAATTAATTTTCATAAATTTTCAACAAAACCAAAATAAATAATAAAAAACTTTAATGTTCTTATAATTTCACAACAAAAAGTTTTAACATATGTTTCCGTTAAAACTAGCATGCATAAGAATAAATCTAGCCCCAACAACAACAACAACAACAAAATTACGAAGAAATATAGTTTTCGGATAGTGTCTTGAACCCAAACAAATCTGTAAGAAAATTTTCTTGTTATTGTGACCGACTCAGCATCCAACATAATATTGTTATTACAAAACCAGACCCAAAATTATTTTTGTTCTTGATAATAGTTTGAATTAATTTTTATGAATTTTAATTGCACAATGCACTTGACTTAATCGGATACCAAAAACTATAAGTGTTGTATATAATACGATAAACCAATATTCTTATGTATCTCAATATTGTGTAAGCATATAAACCTCTATAGGTACATGTATAATACCGTTCCAATCAATTGATATTTAATCGGTCAATAAACTTAATTGAAATCCACGCTTCAATTGCTTTAATCTGTATACACACAAAAAAATTTATAAATTTCAAAAAAAATTCCCAATTAATATCATCTCATGGTACTTTGTCATAAAAATGGTTTTCGGAATAGTAAACTGAAAACCAATTTTTCTTTTTTTTTGTGTTCATGGACAATTTAGTTGTCAACAAAAACTATATGCACAACTATATATAGAAACCTAATCGACCATTAAAAGGTGTTAAAAAATATTTTATTTATTTCGAGAGAATTCCGAAAATATTGCATGGTCTTTTTTTTCATTGTGGTGTGTGTACGCCCATTATAATTCCCTTCACCTAATCCTACAACATTCCGATTAGGTCAGTGCATTGTCCGGACACGGGAGATGGAATAATAGTTTTACGCTCAGTCCTATAATTATGGTAAAATGCAGCTGCTAAGTTAGTGCCAAGAATGTTGGACTTTATGTCCAATATAGTACCAGATATGGTATGGAGTTCCGATATAATACCAAAAAACTTCCAAAGATCATACCAAAGATGCCACGTTATTCACTTTCTTACCCCTGCATTACGAGCCTTAGTTGCATGTCTCATAATTTATTTATTTATTTACATTGAAATAAGTCCACAAATTTGACTTGAAAAAATACAAAATATATTAAATCCGCGTTGGATTTGAAAATTTGAAATAACAAAAAAATGTCACTGAGGGGCACAGAATTGCCTTTTACGCAAAAATCAAATAACATCATCTTCACTGGTTCATTATCGCCATAGTTGGTTCTATGTCGGTCTAAGTGGAAGAAGTCATGATCTCTTAGCTGTCTACCAGGAACCTTTATTTTAATTGGCTTTAGCACATCAGTTGCGTCTATTAGGCCTAGTAGGAAATTTCCAATAAATGTACTTTTTAGCAAACCGCGTCTATTTTCTAGAGTTGTTAAGTTGTATGTCTTGCACCCGGTTAAATATGGTGGTTGTCGCTGTATGTTTACGTGGTATGGTAGATCATGATCAAAACCCCATCCGTCTCTCCAGGGCAAGAAGCGTACAAACTTCTTTTGAATTTTCTCAATACTTTGGATATGATCTTCGTAGAACGGGCACCATACATTTACAGCATATTCCAGCTGGGATCGAACGTATGCACAATACAGGATCTTAATTGTTTCCACATCAAAAATATCACCCGTCCAACGTTTCACAAAACCGAGCATGGAGTTCGCTCTAGCGATGCATCGCTCAATGTGCTTAGTAAAGCTCATGTTTTCAACGAAAGTAACCCCTAGGTCTTTACTTTCAATTACTACCTGAAGGAGTATACCATTTACGTTGTAGCCGTATGTAACAGGGTTACGGTGAAATGATAGAGGTTTCCAATATTTAGACTCAGAGAGTTTAACTCGCATCATAACGCTAGGTTGTCAATATCTTCCTGTAGTTTTTTGGAATCGTCGACTGACTCGATGGCTTTGTAGATTTTGAGGTCATCTGCGAACATCCGTATATTGGAATGCTTAATTATTTCAGTAATACCATTAATAAATATTGTAAAAGTCCATGGGCCAACGTGAGAGCCTTGTGGTACACCAGAGATTGCTGGTATTCTATTCAACATTTTACCTCCTATTTCAATATTGTGGATTCGATTACTCAAATAAGATTTGAACCAGGCTACAAACTGACTGGAAAATCCGAACTTGAAAATGTGTTCTAAAGTTTTACAATGAGTAATGGAGTCGAAAGCTTTTGCAAAGTCGGTGTATAGTACGTCCACTTGTTTGTTCTTCTCAATTTCTTTAATAGAATAGCTAGTAAATTCTATGAGGTTTGTTGATACTTTAGGCATAAAACCATGTTGATGTTGTGATAAATACCGTGGCAGCACTGTTTTGAATGAGTTGCATATTACTAGTTCAAATAGTTTAGGTATAGCAGATATATGTAAATACCTCTGTCACTCTAGTTATTTTCCAATTTTGTGGAAAAGTTGCCAATTTTAATGACTGATTGAACAAAATGCTTACAGGAATTGCCAAATTTTTAGAATTTTTTAAAAAGGAAGCCGGAATACTATCAGGACCACATCCTTCTCCGAATCCTACCAATGCTTGCTGGATATCTTCTGGCTCGATGTGTGGAGTAAATATGAATGTACTATTTTCACTAGTGGTTGGATCTTTTTAATTATCAATATCCTCTGCTTTATAAACAGATTGGAAAAACTCAGCAAACATGTTGGTTACGATCTGTGGGTCACAAGACTTTTGATCATTAAATTCTATCCAGGCTGGGTAACCATCGGTTTCGCATTTGGTTTTAAAAAATTTCCAAAAGTGTCTGGGTCTTTTGTTTAATCCTTTAGATTGCGAATATGGCTTTGGTATCTCAGCTCAAAATAAGATTCAAAATTTATGTGTTTACTATCCTGGGAACATAATTTGAGGTTTTCTTTATAAACCTTGTCTTTTTTGTTTTTAAGACAGATAATAAAATCATCGTCATACCATCAGGTGGAATATGCGCAACATTAATTCATACTGACTTATTATTGATGACAATTTTAACACATAATTGCTCGATCGATGGATTCGTTAAATCTATCAATTCATTAGATAGTGATGTATCGACAACTATAAGTACTCCGGCCCAGATTTTGTTATGCTTGTTTGGGGTGAGCGATCAATCTATAAACCACATATTGACTGTGGAAGAATTTCGAACTCAAGATTTTATCGTTGAATGAAGTTTCACAGATGACATAAACGGGAAAGAGTATTTTTAAAACAAAATTATGAAATTTTGAAAGTAAAATGTCTGTTTAATAGTATTTTGTGGATGTGACAAGGTAAAATTTGCTACTGGATTAAGTGGTGCGATAGAGCTGGCTGATAAAACGCTTTTCTTTGACCTCAATCAAATTCTTTGACAAACAGTCCCGCTGGCCACAGAGTAAAGTTAATGGTGCTTTGAAACACTTCACCTGGGATATTGATTTGATATGGTACGTAATCATTTTTCAAAGCTTGCTGTCGGCACCATGCGTTGGGCAAACAGATAGTCAGTATTCGCGATCTTTGTCACTAGTTTGTGGAGCTGTGCATCCGGTACTGAATTATGTATCCGGCTAACGAAAAACCACTTTCTGGGTTGCGCCACTCGAATCGAGTACTCATTCATTAACAATGATGTGCCACAATTGATCATAAGCAAGCATTTAGTAATATAAAATATAAAATAAAAAAAATTCATTTTTAGATAAGTCAAATTGTTCCGGCAAACAGATAGCAGAAGGTGAGCCGCCTTATAATGATGTCTGATTCTTGACTATATATGTAATTTTTCCGAACTATGGGAACATAAATCCAATTAGTGATTAGTGAAAACAATCAAATTGTCAGTAATGTGACTCAAGCGATAGGACCTTAGGTACTTCCAAATAATTTTCAGTTATATGCCTCGTCTGACTACTAATCCATTATATATAAAATTGTAATAACCAGCGAAAGCCACATCACTTAGTAATTTTTGTGTTGAGGTGTTTCCCGACTCCTCCCTTATCACATGTTTAAGCTTGTTCAATGGCACTTCAATCGAGTAACTACCATTGAAAATTGTATGGCAAATTTTCGATAAATGTCACATAAATCTGGCAAAAATTTGCTGAATGGCGTTCGTTATGTTCACTTTGTGGGCATCAATTGTTTTCCTTTTGTCAGCATAAACCTGCGATTCATACCCTTAAATCACCCGAGCAGAATGTCCGTGGTGGCATGCGTTGTGCGACACGTAGCTCCATCCTGTTGGAACCAATACCAGTTCCGTTTTGGAAGAAGTACAGACGGATTATTCCGCCAGGCCAAAATTCGCACCAATCAGTGATTTTTCGGGTTGCATTTCGAGCTGATGTATCTCGTGTAGATTATTACAGCCATCGTACTTGTACATAACCGATTACTATCAAGCTAATCAGTTTTTGAATCACGTATCTGTTTCCGTCCATCTGTAAATCTTGATGGTATTTACGTTGAAAGTGAAAACAGCTTTTCTAATTTTAATCGACCATTTGCAGTTATCATCATTTAACCAACTGAGCAGTGCTATAAAATTTATTCGACGAATCGCATTAAAATTCGAGTTAAATTTACCGAAATTTTCATAAATTAACTATTTTATTTGCGTATCGATTTAATTGGCTCGATTTCCTTATGATCTCGCGTATATGTGCGAAATCCGCCGACGTAATTTCATTTTTGTTGCGCTATTGCTTTATTTTATTGGGTGCGAGTTTTCATTAAGATTTACATATAGCAGAGATTATTGATGTTTTTATTACAGTGCGAATTTTAAAAGTGCGCATTTGATTACGCAATCTGTTTTTGCTTTGATTATATTTTTAATGATAAAAAAGACATTAGGAACAATATTTGGTGACCTCTTTTTCGCAAGCAGGAAGAATATGAAATTAATTAAAGTGTGAAAAGTAGTTTACTGTTAAAGGTAATGCTTCCGATCATTGCAATTTGGAAAACTTTTTAAATCTTTTTGATTCCAAAACACTTGTTATCGGGGCTATAAAAATTAAAATGTATGAGTTAACCAACCCTCTGCTTCGGGTTAACGTCTATGATTACACACGTAAAAACAATAAGTTTAATCTTGATCACAATTATAAGTTTCCGACAGGCGCTACTCTGCCGAAAGTTCATCTCTCTATTTGTTAGTCATTGAATCCCTATTTGTTTCAACAGGAGTTGTTCTGTATGATTTAGAATATCCTGCCCATATAATGGTTTAGTATTCCAGTTTGGCGCATTGGTTTAATACATAAAACTCGGCTTGATAAATATCTATGAATTCAGAATAAGTAAGAAATCGGGTGTCATTCGAGTTCTTTATTGAACACAAATCTGCCCCGTTTCAAGTTCGGAGATCATTTAAGATTTTATTTTTATTTAGGTTATCCAATATTTTACTTGCTTGTATTAAAATAAATTAATTTACTCAATGGCAATTAGCATCTTTTGAGTTAAATAACCAGAAATCTTATCTTCTCTATAGTACAGAATCCTTTAAAAGGATTTAAAAATAAAGAGAGCTTGTTTCCCGAGTTTCTCTGCCGTCTTCAGACGAATTTATTACCTTTATAATCCACTTTTTGTGAAGCAGGATAAAGCAATTTGTTTTAGTGGTAGACTTCGTTACTATAATACTCGTTTAATACTCTAAAATTTTTATGAAGTTCCTCAAATACGAATACAAAGTGTTTCAATCTGTTAACTTGTTAATCAGTTCGTAACTTCAGATTCTTCAAAAAAAACTATAATGCAGGTTTTATAAACTGATTACTGTTTCTGCTTTATATTTATTACATTCTCATCTCTGGTCACAGTTGCATCTCACTAAGAAGCTAACTATCTAACAAGGAGTTATTCTCTCTTGAAACAGTATCATACCAGTACAGAATACCTAGTTTCGTTTTTGATGGACCCTTTTTGCTCTTCTTGGTTGTTCTGATAATAAAAACTAGGGCAATTTGAAGGAGATTCCAAAACTGAAGCAAATAATCTTACATTGAGGTTGTTTGGGATAAAAAAGTTTATTTTGCAGGACTTCTTGGTGGATTAACTTTTAAAGAAATTAATGTAATAGTCCGCAATTACTAGACTGGATAGTTGAACAATTTTTAAATTATTGCATTCCTTCAATTTTCGGTTGGAGCGGCTCAGTGTAAATTCTGATTTTTTCTGTTGCCCGATTGGTACTAGGGTAAGTGTCACTCTAGACATTTTGGTATTTGGTTTAGTTTTCTGTATACAACAGATGGTTTTGATTGAACTTTCTTCACTGAATTACAGTATGGAATTCGTCTCATTGCTTTTGGAATAGGAATAGAGTTGATTTCGGATTATATTATCCATAAAATATTTCGTATTATTTGTTGTTTCACTATAAATTGAACTATCCTTTCAACTTAATTAAAGCACTTGTTACAGGTTGCACAATTTTTGGTATTGGCCAAACATCGTTAAATGAATTGCATTCATGCTTAGGCCTTGAACTACTGTTGGCAAACTGGATTCTCTCTCTGTCTCTGTTACGTTACAGTTTCCATTGGTTGTCCCGACAGAGCAGTTTTGTCATATCATTTGTGGTTATCAATTTATTAGTTGACTGCGGTAATCTGGCTTCATTGCTCGACAGAGCTTTACAGTGCATAACCTGCTACTTACCTTTCTGGTTCTGCTGCTTTTGGCAGAACTACTTTGGATGTTATTTTGGAAATTCGACTTTGAAAGTAAACATCGAAAAGTCCTGCTCCCTAATTTGGTTCATTTATACCATAAATCAGTCTTTATTCATCATTAACCGATGTCTGAATCTCTAGTTTTTCCTCGCTGACATCACTCGTTAAAATTTTGATGCAAGATCCGCGATCGTGCTTATAGTCTCACAGTTTAAGGCAGAAATATTATTCTGTGTAAAGGTAGAAAATTTGTATTGAATTTGTTGCAGGACTTTAAGACCTTTTTCAATCTGTAAAGATTTTATTAACTTTCTCCGTTCCAGCAATAGTGATATGTGTGTTCCGGCTCATTGCGACATTGACGAAAATGTTATAGTTGATGCTTTAGTTTACTGAAGCTTTGTACCTTTAAATTGTAATAATGGAAGAATAAGATCTACATTCGTGGAGTGCCAATAACAAACATTTCTTGTTACGAGTACAAGGGCAAAAATCAAATTGCACGTATTTCGTTAGCTCATAAATCGGTTTATGGTTGTAGCCCCTAATGTTGACTCAGCCTTAGTGTGCGAAAATTTTTTGTTTGTGGATTTCGAGAGTTCTGAATTCTGTACAGATTTTTTGTGCAATTTTAAAAAGTAGGGGACTAGCTCACCAGGGATTTCCCATCAGGCAGACTGTACAGCATCTCAAGCTGGAATTACACTCGGGCTTGACTTGTATATGAAGCTTTATGATGTGAAGTTATAGATTTCATCATTTCCTTGTGCACTAAGTGCAACCCAATTAATCATAATTTGCTTTTTTCCTTGATATATTCCAGGCTCATTAGCAAGTGTAGACATTTCATAGATCTCCATTGAAGTTGCTACAAATGTACAAATATTCTCTGCATTTATTATACCTATATTCTTTTGTAGTATTTAAGCTGCAGTTCAATATTTTTTATCAGAAGCACACTTGCTGAAAAATTAATGGGCCGATTCTGAAAATGAAAAAATTCTGTAGCTGGAACTTTATAGAAATTGCTTAAAGGAAAAAGATACAGGGCTCTAAAAAATTTATTCACAAACTGTAGACTTTTTAGCGCTGTAAATCAATGAATTCGCCGCCGTAACTAAATTGAGGGCTATTTTTAAATATTCTAGCAAATTTGATGGCGGCAGTCGAATATTGACTTAAACTCGCGTTTGCAATGCAAAATTGCATACCGATTAAGCCCAATTTGTGCTAATTAGTGATCAGGGAAAAAATTGGTGCTAGTCCAGGAGTCAAAAAAACGGGAAAATAAAATTTCAAATTTCGCCTGAAAGACGAAATAAATAAAAACCCGATTTCTAGAAAAAACCAGAAATAATTTAAGCCTAATTTTAAAACTTTCTAAAGGCGGCTAAACTGATGAAATTTGTGCTTATCATAGAAATATGATTTTCATACATTTTCATTCATAAATCGAGGAAAACTAATTTGCCCCTAAAAGATACTATATTAAACAAACAAACACAGAGGTATCCGGTTCAATAATATTTGTGTTGAACAACAAATTAAACAATAAAAATAAAATGTTGTAAATTCAAAGTCAAAAGCAATTCAGATACCATATTCCTGACAGGTATGTTCACTGCCATCCTAAAAATATAGTGGCTAAATTTGTGCTAATCCAGAATTGGTAAAATTCCGGTGAACAATAAAAATCGTTGAATGAAAAATTTTCTGTCATATAGTGTTCTTGAAACCAATGAAGTAGGCATTTCTGATTGCATATTAATATCAGGTATGTCATTGCCATCCTAAAATATAGTGGCTGAATTTGTGCTGATCCAGAATTATCCCAATTTCATTGAACAACAACGACCGTCGAATGAACAATTTTCTGTCAAAAATATCATGAACATTTTTTGTCAGAAAATTGTTCATTCAACGATCGTAGTTGTTCAGTGGAATTGGGCCAATTCTGGATCAGCAAATTTAGCCACTTACGTTTTTCAGATGGCAGTGAACATACCTGATAGGAATATGCAGTCGGAAACGCCAACTTCATTGGTTTCTAGAACACTTTTTGTCAGAAAATTGTTTATTCAACGATCGTAGTTGTTCAACACAAATATTATTCAACGGTATACCACTGTGTCTTGTTTGTTTAATATAGTATCTTTAGGGGCTAATTAGTTTTCCTCGATTTATGAATGAAAATGTATGAAAATCATATTTCTATGATAAGCAAAAATTTCATCAATTTAGCCGCCTTTAGAAAGTTTTAAAATTAGGCTTAAATTATTTCTGGTTTTCTCTAGAAATCGGGTTTTATTTGTTTCGCCTTTCAGGCGAAATTTGAAATTTTATTTTCCGTTTTTTCGGCTCCTGGGTTTTTTCCGTGAGCACAAATTGGACTTAATCGGTATGCAAAGTTTTATTTTAAAATTCGAAAGTTTCCCTGCCGCAGTTACCTACAACGACTGTTCGCATAAATATTTCATTATCAACATTTAGGCGCATATGAGTAATGCTAGAACTGTTAAACAAATAAATTTTAATTATATCTAAAAGCCTATGAGCTTTATGAGCTACTAAAATAGGCATTGCCATCAAGTTCTGTTGGTATAGAGATGCTTTTGGTAATAACCTATATTTGCGAAAAATCGTTTCAGAAAATTACATTTTTACGAGTTATTCGCTATTGCCACCTTGACGTGTAATTTTACTTCATCAAATTTGTTCCTTACGTTTATAGAGCCAAGGTACCATACCATTGTGATAATAAGTCGGAGGTACATAATTTTTAAATAAATTCCGAAAGTAACATAATATTTTTGGGCGTGAGCGACTTTGCGCTATTTCTGGAAAGGGTGTGTGATAAATATTTTGGAAAAACACTGATGCGCTAATTGTCATCTCGGCCGAATTTATGCTATGCCGATACTATTATCCAATAACTTTATCATTAAAATTAAACTAATTACGTTGTCTAGACCGCTTAAATCATACACAATTTACATTTAGATATGCATCGCCCATACACAAATTATTTATAGAGCTTGTATTTATTATTCAATTATATAAAATTTAATTCAACCTTGCTAAAATTCTCCATCCACATAAATACTACAATCAATGCAGTAAACAATAATTTAAAAATACTTTTAATTTGTGTTGTGTATAATAAATTTACAAAATTAAATTAATTATTAAGTAGTTTTTAATGTATATTTTTTTTTTTTATTTACAGAAATTAAAACCAACTCAACTTTAAAAATTAAAAAGAATAGTAATAATAATATTCGACAAATTGTTTAATAAAACGCGATTGTAATTGGTAAGTTTGAGTTAATTTTTTGTATTTCACATAAAGTATTCGATTTTTAGCTATTTTATGTCTAAACAGGCTGACACTAAATAGCACCCGATATAATTTTCGAGTACATCAGATTAGGTTAATTTGTATTTATTCTCGAACAGCATTGCGCCCTTATTTTGTTTATGTTAAATATTATATTTGCATAAAATACACGCAATGTGCTATACACACATATTCTATCTCAGAACGGCTGTCAAAATCATTAAATGAGGTATATGTTACGGTTAAAGTCCGAAATCGGTAAAGCGTAAAGAGTATAAAAAAATACTCCATTTCGAGAATAAAGGACTAGCATTCTATAGATTTCGAAGCAATACAAAGATTTTTATTCGGACATTTACCGATTTCCGGGGCTTTTACCGTGACATATATACGTATTTCAAACCAGACCGACACAAAAAAATATTTTTTTCGTTATTTTATAAATGGTTTGGTATCGTACTCGTAACGCACAATCATCATCCCTTATTCCCAGAGCTAATATATCTTACACGCTTTGTAATTATTTAACACACACACACACACACAAACCATTTTCCACCCATAAAAAAAGGATAGAACCGTGTATCCAAAACATGTATGTGGTTTTGATAAATATTTTAATAAAATATTGATATTATTAATTATTTGCGCGCCCAACATAAAATTGTTGGGCTACATCAGCATCATCCCAGTACAACAAAAATTTATGATTAAAAATATGCTAATTATGTATACGGAAGATAAAAAAATGTACAATTGAATATAAATATTTAAAATTGCGCGCGCGTTTTGTACTTTTTAATTTTCCGCATCCAAATTGTGTTTGTGAAAAAAACATCAAAGCATTAAATCTTAATCTCAAAGTACCAGAAAATTGAATTAAAATTTATTCAAAATTTAGATTTGTTGTTGCGCATATATTTTATGGCTATGGGTACGCAATTCAATATAAAAAAAAAATATAAAATAAACAATTTGTTGTTTATTGTTGTTGTTTTTGCCTTATCAATTAAATTATTTCTTTTATTGTTTTTTATCTGATAATCCAACATCTTTATTTAAGCGGTTGGCCTGGCAGTTACAGATGAATATATTTAAATATAAATAAAAAATAATAATAATAAAATAGAATAAAATTAAATTATTTAAATAATTTGTAATAACATTATACGAGTACGAGTACGAGTGTATATAGGGCTGATGGTTATAGGGAGATTTGCGCATTTGGCTCTTTACTCAAAAGGACGTCGATATATAAATTTTTTTTGGGGTGATTAACGATATTTTAATTTAGCGTTATATTAAATTTAAAAAAAACTTTTCCCGCATTTTAATTTCACCCCATTCCGTTTACTATACGAGCACATAAATTTGTAGATTTTTTATCTCGCCCAAAACCTGAGTTTAGCTATTTTCGGTGTAGTTCATATTAGATAAGTTTTTTGTGGGCAATAAAATTTAATACTTAAATTTATTTTCTGTAAATTCCTTTATGCTTCTAACAATTTAAAAATCTTATTATAAAATTTAGATTTTTATCACTTAAACCGGTGTTTTATATCATAAAGCGGTTTGATTATACTTTTTCGGTGAATCAAATACCTTATTTCGTCGCAAAAGTAAGTTTAGCCATTCCAGTAAGGTTGTATATATATACAATGCATTACAAATGCAGTATTTTTATTTACCAAATTAAGATAAGCAGGCTCGAACTAGTCGTTTACCACATACCAGATCCTTCTTCTCACATCGTTCTTTAAAACGAGTATTCTTTCTCCAATTTTAAAGCTCCAACATTTTGGTTTTATACTTGATCGCCAAGGCGATACAATGGCGATACTATGAGTGTTACTAGCTTTCGAATAGATAGTAGAATTCATATTCAAGATTATCCGAACCAACTTACCTTGACCTATTAAATGCCAACTAAAGCATTCGTGCTTCACTTGTTTTTTGATAAAACATGAAGCTTTTGAGCATTATGGCCTAAATAAATTATCTAATAAATGTTGGGCTACACAAGTGTATCAAGTTTTTAACAATTAACAAAAAATTTAGTATTAGTAATGTGTTATACAGTAGGCAAATAATTTTTTAATGAAAAAATAGTACATAAACAGTTAAAACTACAGCTATTGATTATAAAAATCAAACTTTTAATATTATCGATCACGGTTAGTTAGGTATGGCTTTATTAAAAATTAGTGGCATGTCAATACGGATACAAGAAAGCTAACTTACAGTTCATTAGCTCATTATAGCTAACTAACCGTGCAGTTGATACCCCCAGAACATCTCTAGGTGATTTGGCCAATCCCCAGTACAGTAAACCTCTAAATTACGTATAAATTCATAAAAATGTTTGTCATTCATAGCCAATAACAAGATGAAAGTGGAAATAATATGGCGTTATTTGAAATGCTAGACGGCAGTATTTATTGAAATTGTCTACATGTTGGTATGGTTTTCCAGTAACAGGAAGAATACATTCAATTTTTGCCACTCGAAGAGGTGAGATTAGTATACGTTTAAAATAATTCAACTGTTTTTAACGTTTAACGTTAACGCCTAGTATATTACTGGAAAATTCCAAATCAACCGGTAAATGTATAATAATTTCGAAACCAGATTCGAGGGCATGTCGAGGACAAATCTAAAAGACTTCTGTTTTTACGAATGTGAAGTATGTTCTAAATTTGTCCTAAATTTTGTCGTGAGAATGTATTAGTTAATAGTCTCGCTATAATGAATTTTAATATTCATAATAATTGTAAATGTTAATAGAAAATACTGAAGCTGTTAAAGAACGTGCATTAGCAAAAAAAATTTCAGAAATAAATTCAATGAAAAAATATTGGTTTGTGAAGAATAAAACCGGTCAGTTAATAGCTTGTAACTAGCCGCTAGACTTGAGGTAGTAAAATTCCAGCACATCTGAACTTAAATTTGTATTCATTATTAAAGGTAATTAATAAGCACTTGTTAACTGTCTCTAATAATCTGTACGAATATCAAAACAATTATATGACGTTGAAAGGGAATACGATCAAATCATCTTATTACCGTATAAGCGATTCATGGGTGTCTATTGTGTAACGAACAATTAATTCCAAATTTCAATGTTTAAGGCGATTGACGAGCACTTATCATATGTCGTTAGATTCGCTTAAGTGTCTACTACTAATGTTTTGAGTACCAAGCCAGACCTATGACGTTGAAAGAAAATACGATGATTTGAGTACTACCGTATAAGCAATTCATGGGTGTCAGTGTTCGTTACACAATAGACACCCATAAATCGCTTATACGGTAGTACTCAAACCATCGTATTTCCTTTCAACGTCATATAATAAGCTTGATATTCATAATATTAGTAGTAGACGCTTAAACGAATCCAACGACATATGATAAGTGCTCGTCAATCGCCTTAAACATTGAAATTTGGAATTAAGTGTTCGTTACACAATAGACACCCATGAACCGCTTATACGGTAGTACTCAAATCATCGTATTTCCTTTCAACGTCATAGAATTGGCTTGATATTCATAACGTTAGTAGTAGATGCTTAAACGAATCCAACGACATATGATAAGTGCTCGTCAATCGCCTTAAACATTGAAATTTGGAATTAATTCTTCGTTACACTAGTGCTCTGTTCCGTTATGCTGGCATCTACGAACAATCTTTTAATGATTTTAAATATTAATCGAAATATTTAAGTGTTTTACTTTTCAATTAATATTAAAAATCATTCGAGGATTGTTCTTACTCGTAGATGCCAGCATGAGAGTACAAAGCACTAGTTACGAATTACATAGGGGTACCTTTACAAATTTAAAATTTAATTACAAAACATATGGGTATCATATCCTCTCGATATAGCTTAAAACAAGTGGTTCCATGCCTGGGTCTTTTCGAAAACATTTATGAATATGCTGTTATGTTCATAAATGTGGCGTCTAACCAAATATTAACCAAACCCCAAAAAAATTGTATTAATTATTTATTATACTCATAATTTGATGATGCGTTGTGGATAATTAATCCTGCTCAATTTAATCCTTAAGTTCCAAAAATTTAATGCAATTTGGTGCAACATTTCCAATCTGATCATTTAAAATAATTAAACCTAAATATATTTCAAAATTCATTATAAAGAGTAACTAATTTAACTTTATTGGTTTATCGGAAAAAAGTATATTATACTCACTTATACATATACAATCTTTTAGGATTTAGGACAAACTTCACGAATTTGTAGAGAAACGTAAAGTTTGTCCTAAATTTGTCCTAATTTGTTTTGTAATTTTAGGACAAAGTTAGGACATACTTCACGGGAATCTTTTTTTAAATTTACCTAATTTCAAATTTTAGCCGATTTGTACCATATTCGATACTGAAAAACTCAATACCAACATGTATACAATTCTGGAATACGTGTAGACGCACAACACTAGCCGCAACCTACTAAATTTACTACTTAAGTACGTTTGCACTTTTCAAAATAACAGGCTATAGATTTATCTTTTGCATAGCAATCAATCTTTTAGGAAGTAGTGACGTGTGTAATTAAAGTGTTAGTGACGTATTTATTATGTACTGAAATTTAACTGTAAAATAAAAAGAACGCTTATCAGCTTTTTAAGGTAAGCTTTTTATCATTTTTTGATGTAAGTTGTTATTAGTTTGGTTTGACGCAGTTCTTACCAAAATACAAGAGTTTGTTGACAAACAAATTTGTCAACTTGAAACTAAGTAAATGAGCATCCATTACTAATACATTGGTTGTGTGTTTATTCGAGTATTCTTTGGACGATGAACTTTTTCATTTTCACGTTGATTAACATAAAATATCAATTGATGGCTTTCAGTGTATTACTATTGATGTGCCATTCAATGGTTTTGTTATATATCATTATGATTCGGGATTCAGTATCCTGCAATGTCAACGAAATTCAATGAAATTCACACACTTGAAATTTTTTCTGTTCGTGGATAGTGTGTTAAGAAATGCTGCTTCGGAGTTAATGGTTAATTAAAAACATTTAGAATGATGCTTAAATGGCGAACTATTAGATCTTGTAAAATAATAACATCATTTTCAATAATTTCATAAGAAAATAAAATGTTTAAAATTTGAAGCATTGTAAAAACACTTTTCCAGTAATCATCTTGATGATCTTATGTTGGATGGTTTCGATTTTCGTTCAATGATACCGAAGTTATATGACGATATGCAATTATTTAAATGCTGAATGTTCAATAAAATTTTCTTACGTAATAAGGAGGGATAAATCCCTCAAGGCCATCGTGCATTAGATCAACGCTGCAATTTTTGATAGGGTTACAAAATAAAGGTTTGTTTAGAACTAACCTGAGGCGCGTAATAAGTCTGGATCTTCTTTTGGTTTGATTTTTGTTATATTACTGGGCGTTAAGCCCAGTAATACGGCAAAAGTATTTGGCGCAAAATCATTTTATAAATCCGAGCACATCGTTAGCTGCAAGATTGTCGTGGGTCAAACATATTATAGGGTGCAATTTGTTAGACCAATATTTTCAAGTCTAAATTTACGATTTTGTGGTAAGGAACAAACAGCTTTATTGGCATTTTCGACAACAACTTTCATTTCATTAAAAATTGTGGATATAGTCTCCTCTGGCAGGCCCATCTTATTCATTGTAAGATACATATTATGCACACTCATTTCGAATTTTTCTAAATTAAACTTTTGTAGAGAAGTAGGTTAATGGTAATTTAGTATCTTGATCTTGTGAAAGTCGTAAACCTGGAATAACTTCTGCGAGGGTTTGTAGAACGAAATCCAATATTAAATTGAATTAGGTAGGTGAAAAGGGACATCCTTGTTTATACCCAATACCCCGTTGAAATGCCCTTGTTCTTTGTTTATGATTGACGTTAATTCGTGCATATAGGTTCGTATTATTCTATTAACAAGATAATGGGGAATTCAAATATGATACGAGAATAATAGTTGCTTGGTTAAGATCAACCGATAGAAGTGATAGAATATAAATTTTTTTCATATTTTCTGTCGACCGATTGCGGATAAATGCAGCCTGATATGATCCTATCTGAGTGTGTATTTCTTCGAATCTAGATAATAGGAATTTTGCATATACTCGATACCCAGTGTCTGAAAGAGTTATTCGTCTATAATCTGTGATGGTATTGGGTCGTTGTTTTTTTTGGAAAAGGAAATTCGATCGTTTCTAACCACTCACTTGGTGGGGTGTTTAATAGCCAAACCTGTTGTAAAACACACAGAAAGACCTGCATTCCATCTTCAGGTAAAACTTGTAATAGCTCAATTAAAATTTGAACCTAAACCAGGAGCAGTTCCTTCCCGGATTGGAGGCAGTTCTAATGACCAATGGTCCTTTTCAGTTATTATAGGAATGGCGGAACCCGAGGTAGTTGTTGAAAAATGAACATTTTATCGACAATTTCGGATCAGCTGAGGATTATGGAGTGTCCTTCTCAAAGCAATTTTTAAAGAAGTTATTGCTGTTTTCTGTCCCTTAGTCATAGTGGCTTGTCTGGTTAAAATTATGTCTGATGAAGCCTTTATAGAATGCACTAACGCCCTCCAAACTATTTCAACTGTTGTTATCATTGGAAAATTGAGAGTACCATCTAATATTAAACCATTTCTAACCAGGAATTTTATTAAGTTGGATTGATACTGTTTTAGTATAGCTGGATATTTAAATAAATCAACTCTCCATCTTCTAAAGTTTTGACTTTCGGAATCTTCATGTGGAGGCCATGCAATTCAAATTAGCTTCCGTGAGCCAGACTGTACTAATGTACAGTTTTACTGTACTAATGTACTGTAAAATTTCTATACTAGTTTAACTTTTTCGTTCGTTTGAATCAGGGTTGAACCAATATATTGTTCTAATTGGGATAATGATTTAGGACCGTTCCAAGTATATAGTAAGGCAGGATCTGCGACCAAAAGTGGTACAAATTGATAAACTATTCTGCAGTGCAAATTCAATTAGTATATCGCCATGTTCATCAGTATCTTGATGATATAAATTTTGCCCTAATATTTTTTTATGTGATAAATCCAATTGATCCAAACCTAAATGAACATAAAAATCGCCTAAAATTTAAGAGATGTGAAATTGTTGAATTAAAGTCTGATCGGAAATGGGTACAAATTAGCAATACTTCACTTAATCCTTTGACATCTATGATTGCAAAACAAAACCTTTCTGATATACCTTTGAAATATAGCACTTTCAATCCACAATTTTGTTTCACTAATATTCCAACTCCGTTTTAAACTCCACGGTTTCGTACAGTGGGCATCACTCTTTTTCTATGACTCAAAATACCTATAATAATGTGGAGTGTTGATTTGAAGGGCAACTGCATTAATTAATAAATTTTTTTAATAGCTTAGGTCATACTGAGACTACATGGAAAATTTGGGAAACATTTATAAATTAAAATTGTCACTATAATTTTTTGGAAAATAATGGCCATATAACCGCAGAAAATCAAAAAACCCATATATTTTCCCTAAATTTTCCATGTAATCTCAGTGAAACCTAAGCTATTAAAAAACAACCGAAAGTGTTGATACAAATGGAAATTTCTGACATATTGGCCAAAACCTGAAAACAGATAAATATTTTTTTTTATATTTTTAAAAGAATTGGTTATGAAATGACTAAGTTTAGTCCAGCATGAACAGATCCTAGAAGTTTGTCCAAAATTAACTTTGAAATTCCTGATCAATCATATCCAAATTTCATCGTATTCTTTGAGAAATGGCGAAAAGACGGAATATTGTTAAATTTCAAGATTTCATTTACCTTTACTCCGGAGATCAATCAATTTGGGATGTTTTATTTAGTGAAAAAAAGATACAAAATGAATAACAAATTTCCGCTGGTAATTATATCATAAAAGAAATTCTCTTTTGTGAAAATGCTGACACTTGCGGTGAGTAGCGTAATATATTATTTTCCGCTATATTATACAACATTATAATGTTGGTTTATGGATTTAAGATACACCTCATTTAACTTATGTTCCTTTTAGAGAAGGAATTCTTGTAAATGGCATTTATCAAGTTTATCCAGCAAAGAGACACTCATAAGCAAAGTCGAATTAGGTAGACACCCGCCTTTTATCCATGTTGTTAACTGCGGTGCGGTATATTTGAAATTTTTAAATGGTATAAGTTTTAAGAAATCGTAACTGTAATTTAAAACCGATAAAGTAAAATTATTGAACAAAAATGTAAGTTCACAATTATATGCTCAGCAAAAATGGAGGAGTGGTTATGTTGTGGCCAACACCCCCGACTTTCTTAAATTTAATTTAATTTAATAACTTCTTGTCAATTTTTGTAAATGCTATACTTTTCAACATCCACAGAATTTGAGTGTGCAATTTCATCCCAAATGATCAATACTAGACTCAATTCCAGCTTCCTAGAAAATTAATTAAAAATTAAGTTTTCGGTTTGAATCAAGGTCGTATGGAAGCTGCTACTTGCGGTGGACCAATTTTGTCCAAAAATCACTTTTATCTCCGAATTTATAGAAAAAGCTTAATTATGAAGTTTCATCCCAATCGATCAGTCCATCAGGGATGTACAGAGGCCACATTTTTTGCCTAAAATCGTGATTTCCAGTTCAATTTTTGAAAGCTGACCTGCAGCTAAATTCCGGTTAGCTGATAAAATACTCATATGGGTTTTATTAGTCTAAACAATGGTATTGGTACAAAAACTCAGCCATCGCGATTCCCGCATGATGACTGAGAACATTTAAAGTCAGAGAGACTGTCAAAAATGATAAATGATTTAATACAAGTAACAATGATTTTTATGTGTCAGAAAATCTAAATCTAACAACAATTATTATTTTGTATTTTCGAAAATTTCCTCTAAAAATCCTTAAATGATAATATCATGATAATATCGCCATATTGGCGACACGTGGAAACGTCTTTGGTCAAATTCACTTAACTCTTTCATAATTCAAAAAATCATCGGAACAATGAGTGCCGAGTGTGGAATTTAGTGTTCTCAACATGGCGTGGTGTCTAAAATGTGTACACCATTTTTTAAGACAATTTGCATGTCGTGATTGGCGATATGACGCTACACGTGGAAGCGTCTTTGGCTAAATTCACTTAACTCTTTCATAATTCAAAAAATCATCGGAACAATGAGTGCCGAGTGTGGAATTTGTTGTACACATTTTAGGCACCACGCCAAGTTGAGAACACTAAATTCCACACTCGGCACTCATTGTTCCGTCTTACTGGGTTTGAATCATCCAACATACGACGTATCTCAGCGATTTGGTGTAGACTAATACGTTGCATGTGTTTTCTCGCGTGTTTGCTTATTTCTTCACTACCGAAATCCATCTTCAGATCTCTATGCAGGTTGTCATTTCTTATGTACCACGATACATTAACTATTCCACGAAGGGCTTTGCTTTGGAATGACTGGATGATATTCTGGATGGTTTTTAGGATTTGCCGGTATAGTAGCAATTTATTATGTAGACTTACCTCAGAATTTCTTCCTAAGAGCCAATCCATCTTTCTGTATTTGATGTTTAACTCTTCTTTTTTCTTTTTCACATGCTCTTTCCATTTCAGTTTCGCGTCTAGAGTCATGCCTAGATATTTTGCCGTATTTGCATAGGGAATTTGCTGGGAGTTCAGTTCTACTGGTATCCAGTTGACCTTCTTGTTGGTAAAGTTTATGTGAACAGATTTTGTTTCATTAAGTTTTATTCGCCATCTCTTGGTCTTGGTACTGACAATATTAGTAGCGCTTTCCAATTTGCTTGTAGATTCTTCTATGCAATTAACAACTGCTAAGATACCGTATCATCCGCAAACGTCACTATGTTAGTCTCCTCTAGCGTTGACAGGTCCGAAGTGTATAGAACATATAAAGTTGGTCCCAGAACGCTACCTTGTGGTACCCCTGCTGATATTTTCTTTATTTCCGAGTATTCGCCAATTTATATTCCAAACCTTTATGCCATACTCTGTCAAAAGCCTGTGCTACATCCAAGAAGACGCTTGAACATACTTTCTTTTTTCAAGTACGTCTTCAATTAAGTTTGTAATTCGGTGCACTTGTTCTATTGTTGAATGGTTTTCTCTGAATCCAAATTGATGTGGAGGAATAAGATTTATTTCTGCTATTATTGGTTTTAGTCACTTTAGGAGTAGTTTCTCGAATAATTTTGAAATTATTGGAAATAAGGAAATCGGCCTATACGATTTTTTGTCATTAAGTGGTTTGTTTGGTTTAGGTATCATAATTACTTCCGCTACTTTCCACTGACTTGGAACGTGTTTAAGTCTGAACACTGCATCCATTATTTGGCGTAGTTTACATAGTCCTTTTTCAGGAAGAGCTTTTACTATTTGTCCTGTAGTTAAGTCATATCCTAAATTTTTTTTTTATTTTGGTTCAGATTGATTTCCTCTTTTAATTCTTGTAGTGTGACAGGAGATATATTGCAGTTATCCATTTTATATATTGGTGGTATGTTTCCTCTGCAGTTTTTCTAGGTAGAGGCTGGAGCGTGTTCACGAGGTGGATTGCAAACAACGAAGCTTTTTGCTTTGCACTTATAGCCCATGTGCCATCTTCATTTTTTACTGGTGGAATTTGT
Organism: Nephrotoma guestfalica; assembly: GCA_963691935.1. NCBI lineage: Eukaryota > Metazoa > Arthropoda > Insecta > Diptera > Tipulidae > Nephrotoma > Nephrotoma guestfalica. The sequence continues at coordinate 23,992,338 of OY829915.1, forward strand.
AGTTTAGGTCGTGTTAAACTTTTTGTCGTTTTCCAAAGGGAGTACTCGGTATCTTTTTCCCCAGTAAGGCCACTCAAGTATTTATTAATGGATTCGTTTTTGATTTCTTTAATTAGCAACTTAAGTTTATTGGATAAAAAATTGAGAGTTGTTTTATATTCTGGCGCTCGATTTCTTTGCCAGGCCTTTCTTGCTTTTCGTTTTGCTGCAACCAGTTCCCTAACTTATAAAGGATAAATAGCATTTCGGCGCATTTCCTTTGAACTTGAGGGGTACTACTCCACGCCGTTTCTAGTATACTGTTGTTGAGTTGTTCTAGTTCTTCTTCTAGCTCTGTCGGGTTTTTAATTGGCACCTGAAGATCAATATTATCCTCAACAAGTTTCTGGAATTTCTCCCAGCAGGTTTTTTTGTTCGTTAGCGAAGGTGGACTAGTTTTTTTAATAATCGTTGCACTGATTGTCATAATAACAGGCGGCGTGTGATCCGACATAATCCCCTCGCTGCTTTCTAGGTATATGTAGTTTTCGTCTTTATATTTGGTGATAAAGAAGTCAATGATATCGGGTATTTTGTTTCTATCCGTAGGCCAATAAGTTGGTTGATCTCCAGAATGGATTCGCAATCTATTAAGTGTTTGATGTTTTCTTTTATAACCGACGATCCTCCCCTTGCCGCTCCTGCTGGATGAATGGCGTGGTAACAATCGTATCCATATATTTTAAGATATGAAGTTGAAGTAAAATGGGTTTCCGATACTAGGCATATAACAATTTTTTCAGTATTTAGGAAAACTTTTAATTCTGGAATATGTTGCATTAGCCCATTTGCATTCCAGGTTACTATTCTTAATGTTTTATTTGTTGTTGTTTGCATCATTTTAATAGAACATGGATTTCATTTCATTTAGAGAGTCTTGTTTATCTGACCTGTTGCTTAGAGCTTGAAGGCATTTCTCTTGTTTAGCTAGACGAATGTTAAGAGCTTCCATGCTTCTTAGTATCTTTTGGAGCACTGCTGTACCTTCAGTAGTGTCCTCCGAAATAACTGTTTTTGTCATCACTACTTGCGAGTATAGTTTTGGTTTTGGTTCTCCCGTTTTACTAGCATGAGGTTTAGGTTCCTCTTTGGTGGAAGTTTGATACTTTTTTACCGATATTCCTGGACTTTGTTTTCGCGGTTTATTTGTTAGTCTTTGTAGCTCCTTAGCTATTTCACATCCCCGATAGTTTGCGAGATGTGGCTTATTGCAATTGACACATTTTGCAGTAATATTTTTACTAACCGGGCATTCTTGAGCATGTTGCTTTCCGTGACATTTCTCGCATCTAATCTCTCTTTGGCAATATTTCTGCGTATGATTAAAACCTTGACATTTTTTGCACTGCGGTATTAATCCGTTATTCTTTTTCAATGGCACTATTTTAACTCTCATGCTAAGTATTGCCTTGATATTATACACATCTTCCACTTTTTGTTTGTTATTAAAAGTGAGCATAAATAGTGGAAGCCCTCTTTTGTTAACTTGAACTCCTTGTTCAGTTTCGATTTTTTCTTTCTTAATGATGTTTACGGCATTTTCTATTTGATAACCCTTTTGCTTGAGATCCTCAATAATTTCTTCTTTTGCAGAGCTTGAGTGAAGGCCTATAGCCATAAATTTAAATGGGCGATCATTCTTATCCTCATAGATAAACCACTGATGCCGCTCGCCATTTAGCTTTGTAGCCAAAGCTCTATAAATTTCAGAGTCTACAACATTAATTTTCCAGACGCCGTTGTTTAGAGTCACGAGTTTGTACTCGACTATCGTAATCGATTTCAGAATCGATTGTATAGTGGAGAAATTGGATATCCCGACGACATTTATTGATGGAGGTGATTTTTCTTTTGGTTTAGCTGGTTGTTGTTCTAGAGCTAGTTGTTTCTGGATGATTAACTGACTTCTGGAAACCTCTTTTGAAGTTGATGGTAAAGTCACTGCCATTTTGGCATTATTCCGGTTCAACATCCAATTTGTTTTTCTTTCTAATTCTACTTCATCCGTATGGAATGAATTAATGCCATCATCGACTGTTGGACTAGGTGTCGTCCCAAGTTCTGTACGTGTTTCAACTGCGTTTTTGAGTTCTACATTCTCTTTCTTTAAAATTGTAAATTCTTCTTTCAATTTAGTTGTAAATTCTTTTACTTCTCTTGAACAACTTTCATGGAGTTCGGCATTTTCCTTCTCGTACTGAAATATATTTCCAGTTGGAGATCTGGGTGATCTTGATAATTTGAAACTGTGTCCAAATGAGTTAAACAATGATTGGCCCACCTCAGAATCTGTTGGGCCTGCCTCTGAAGAGTGTAGATTAATATCAATCCAACAGTTAAATTATAGTCAAAGTGTTTTTATTTTAACAAGTTTAGTCAACGAAATGTTCTTTATTTATTTAAAAGACAATAAAATATAGTAAGGGGCTTAAAATCCCGGTTTAATGTACTTTGAGAAAATATTCAAGTAAGGAGCTTTATTGTGGCGACTTAACGTAATAAAATGATCGTAGCAATTTTTTTCAATTCAAGCCCATTCATACATATCACAGACTTACTCTTCTCATTCCAAAGCAGCATACTGCAGTTAATTATTTCCAGTTTCTCCACCAACTGCTACATATAATTACGAAATTAAATCATCATTGATAAAGAATTCTTTTCATTTCAATAACCCAACAGATGAACAGATTTATTGTAATTTTTTTAAATTTTAAATAGAAAACAAATATAATTTTTTTTATCTATTATTAACAATCAAATAATTGGCTTAAATTATATAGTTCATATCTATATACCTACGCTAACATAACACAAACTATATATAAAAAAAACTAAACTTGATTTTCAATTGACATCCAATAACATCTCAAAAGATTCGTAGCAGACACGTAATTTTCTTCTGCCGCACAATTAAGAAATACACAAACACACACATTTTATAGGTTCATTACGGGAAAGATGAGAGGTTCGAGGATAAGAATGAAATAAAAATCCCAACAACAATGACACTGTAAATGTGTATATATACAAATACAGCATCCGATGTATGGTACAGATGGATATATAAGTTGTTATAAGAAATAAGACAAAAATCTTTAATGTGAAAGAAAACAACGTGTTTTTATCGTGTCGTTCCAATGCGTATAAATATCTTCATATAACGATATTCTTATTAATTTGTTAACTGAACGATGAACTGGTTCTTCGCGCATACATAATTTTGTTGTAAAATATTTAATAATTCCTGTTTTTTTCATAAAAAAAAAATTATTTAAATAATTTATAAAAGTTAAGAAAAAAATTAAAATCAATCAAGGGCCACCGTCTCCATATACCGATACCCACTTTCAACTATACACACGCAATAAAATTATTTACTATATTAAGGCTATGTGCCGATTTCATTTTATTTTAAAACAAAAATTAATTAGCATATTTTTATTAAACAATTATTTTAATTTCGAAGGCGCATTTATTTAATTACACATCGCGCGCTTTCTCAATATCACATCAAAAGCTCGTAATTCACGATACAAAAAAAAATGTCTCATAATTAATTTTTACTTTAATAGTTTTTGATAAAACAAAAATCGTACAAATTACATAATTTTCCATTTTTATGAAAATCTAGATAAAGAAATTAAAAAAATATTAAAATTAAAGTGAATAATTTAACGGAATTTAAAATTATATTTTTTTTGTCTTATGTATACGCAAATTATACTTCTTTAAATACGGCGACGACGACGACGACGACGGCGACGGGAGAGACGTAGAAAAGCTCTTTTCTGTCACGTTTACAAAATTGAACGAACGAATGAAACACAGTACCAAAAAAAAAAAACAAACGTTATAATAATATAAATTAAATAAAGCTTTATAAATTATGCAATAAGAGATAAATTTTTTAATTGGGATCGTTTTAAGAGAGAAATAAGAAAGAATGGAGGAGGCTGTAAAGAAATCAATTACTTGTGTAATGTTAGGGTTCTTGATTATTAAATTATAAATTTTTTCTTTCTTGTTGGTGTGGCACATTATTTAAAAAACACAAGAACGACATGTGGCATATATGACACATCGTAGCTTTATACGAATTAATATGGTTGTGTACGTCTTTTTGTCGCATTCTAATATTATTAATGAAAGTTCATAGTAAATTACTCAAAGGAATCGAAACGAGTAAGGGAAGCTTTTTCGTATTGTAATGTCGCCGAAAATTTGGAAAGGTTCGTGGAAATTATATAATTAATAAAAGGCACACATATACACATTAAAAATACATTATTAATTTGATCCCAAGAGATTTAACTTGGTTTAGGCGTTTCGTATAATACGACCGTGTGGGCCGATTTAATGTTAACGACAAAAACAAATATATTCAAGTCACTGGTATTTATATATGAGTATGTCACTCACATTAATTGATAATCAAAATGAAAATTAAGTATTGGGGACTAAATTGCAATGAATAAGTTATTGTAATTCCTATTGGTGAAACAAGCGCCGTTCTTAAAATTACATTTCAAATTTTTCGGAAAATTATACTTCATCAGGTTTTCCCATAAGCTTATTTCAAGGAAAAACCAGAAAAATTCTGTTTCAGTTGTATTTAGCATTACTTCCAAGTTGACTGCTAGTGAGAATGAACGAATCTCAAATATGAGTGCTTAATTAAAAAAAAAGTACAACATTTAGAGTAGTATCGTAAACGACCCAGTCCTGAGCCCCCTTAAGGGAAATAATAGCTTTAACTCAATCACAGTATTTCGCTTCAAATAATTTAGATAACATTTTTTAGACAAAATGAAGATTGAAATGTTACGAACACAATTAAATAATCGGTTTCATTTTGAAATTAAAGAATTTTTTCAAAATTAGTAAAAAATAAGCTCATTGCCAGCTACGAGCCCTCTTTTCCCCGTAATAGGCCACATATAAACCAGTTACGAGCCCCCATCAAAATTAGTGTAATTAAAGAAAATTATTAAAGGCACCTATTACGTAATATTGAACAGGATTTTATTTCTCAACTTCGTACTCGTATTCTCTAAAATACAGTACTGGGGGGAAAAATTGGACAAACATGTTTTATTGCAAATTGGAGTCTTTTTTTGCTAAAATTACAAAGTTTTGAAAGCAATTGGCTTATTGTTTCATTTTAAATACATGTATGACGTAATTTTTTGAAAAAAAATGTACCTGCAATTTAGGAGCAAAACTCCGAAAAATGCCAAAATATTCAAAATACGTTGATTGGAGTTAAAGTAGAAATTCTATCTTTAATATTAATATTTTGTTGGACCGCCATTTGCTTTTATTACACCGGTACAACCCTCGCAACTGATGTGCAAAAATTGGTCAAGGAATTATTTTATTTTACGCCTACCGTTCTTGGCCGTCATTAGGGTGCAGATGTTTTATTGCCTGTAATTTCTTTTTGAGTATAAATAGTGCATATTTTGTAAGATTAAGTTATTCTGTAAGTGATCCTAGCTAAATAAAGAATAAAGTGCACTTTAAGTTTAAAAAATGGGAAAAGTTAGTTAGTAGTGTAGGAACAATATGTTGAGTTTGGCGCGAGAAAATTTAACCACGCGTGAAATAGCAGAAAGATTAAACATTCCTAAAAGTACTTTCGCGTGGAATATTAAAAAAATGCGAGAGATGAGCAGTACACAAAGAAAGAAAGGCTCTGGAAGGCCCAGAAAGACAACACCAGTAGATGATCGTTTCATAATATTACAGTGTCATCGGAACCGTTTTAAAATTTCATCGGACATAAGACGGGATGTTGAGCGAACAACGGAAAGCAAATTTCAGCCAGCTTAATGAGAAAAAGACTTGTTAAAGCTGGTTTGAGGGCACTTAAACCAGTCCAGAAGCCTGAGTTCACATTACTAGTGAAAAAAAAAACATTTGCAATGGACGCATGAACATGTTTCTTGGACTTCAGAGATGTGGAATGATGTGATTTTCTCCGATGAATTAAAATTCAAGTTGCATGTTGGAGATGGAGGAGAGGCTTAGCAACGAATGTGTTTTAAGACTTCCACCGAAAAATTAGGAAATGCTTTTCTGGAAATGAAACCGGTCGGTTGTGCTTCCTTAGTTCCAGCATTACAGCAGCTGTTTATCTGCCGGCCCTACACAACGAATTTGAGCCTTCTGTCTTTAAGCATTTTGGCGAGACTTGCAAATTTATTTTTCAACAGGACAACGCTCCGTGCCATACAGCCAAAGTTTTGAGTTATTAAATTTGAATTGTAGATATAAAAATTGCCTTCCAGATAGACATAAATAATTTGTTAAAACCTTTTTTTTTATCTCTTCATTTAAAGATAAAAAAGTACTTTGAAGAAAGAAACGTCGATGTGTTGAGCAGGCCCCCGTATAGTTCAGACTTAAATCCCATTGAAAATAGTTGGTCTATAATGAAGCTAGATTCAAGCTTGAAAAAGTTTGTTGATGACGATTTGGGAATCCATACCTCCTACGACTTTGAAAAATTAAACCAAATTCAATGAATCGGAGGTGTATCGCTGTAATAAATGTAAATGGCAGTCCAACAAAATATTAATATTGAACCTGTATTAAAATGAAACAATAAGCCAATTGCTTTCAAAAGTTTTGTAATTTTAGCAAAAAAAGACTCCAATTTGCAATAAAATATGTTTGCCCAGATTTTTTCCCAGCATTGTATATAAAATGTTAAAACATAAAATAAAATATAAATAAACAGTACATAATTAAAATTCATTTTAGTAAATTAAATTTAAAATATTTCACGAACTTTAAGAGCTAAAGTTAGAAAAGGGACTAGATTAAGTTGAGAGAACGTTTCAGATTACTTTGCACTTCGTACAAATAAATATTTTCATGTGATCTTGAGAGAACTATGATGCACATTTTAAATGGTAGGCTCTGTTACATGCAGAGCATGAAATCCCTACTTCAGTTTTGGACAAGTTACGAGCACACGAAATGCACAGTCCTGACGATACATTTCTACAATGAGAATTGTAGGCTTCTTCTTTTTCTACGCTTTTGTGCTTGTCACCAGTTTCTACCACTGAGTTATTAAAAAGGTTGCGCACATGAGGTAACTGGCCATTAAAATCTACTTATATGTGCATACCAACGTGAAGCATTTTAATAGAAATATTATTAAAATTTTAATTTCCTTGATAGCCAATTAATTTCGGAGTTCGCGACGCAGAATGCTTTTGTTTATTTGTAAAGTTTTAAAAGTTTTCTCAGCTTTCCGTTTACGATTAGTTTCTTTTCTTTTAATATCTTTTTTTCTATTTTTCGTTCCTTTTATTTATTTTGCACTGTTCTATGGCGGCCTTTTCAATAATTTTGAATTCGAAAGTTTTCTGGAATGGAGTCGATATGACGATGTAGGAGCTTTTTCAGAATGTTTGATTCCTTTTATTGCTATACATCTTAGGTAAATACATCTGAATTAAATTGTTGCACTTCCTCTGTTTCAAAACACTAATTTATTGCACTATTTTCAAATCACATAGTGCAACATTTTGTTGCTCTGGTTCTGAAATATTTTCAGTTCCATTTCCATTATCAAGATCGTTACCCTACAAATTAAATTATTCTAATTGTAATTGTTATTTCGTGATAAAATAAATTAGTTTCTCACCAATGTTTCTGTGTGCGTTCATCATTGCGACCATTGACATTATTTTTCGTTCGTCAATGCTACTGTAGGTCTAGCAAGTTCTTTGGTACGGCCATTGACTTGGATTTTATCGTAACCAAGCAGGACCTGTGGTGGCACAGCGGATGACTGTGAAGTAATGAGGGTTAAAGGTAATGTAGGATTTGCGAAATACGAAATCATAATCTTTTTCCAGAGATTAAGTGTGTTGCATTTCCAACCAAGTATACTACTTGTGTGTCGTACAATGCGTTCATGTGAGCTTGTGGCACTAAGTGATTGAACTAAGAAGAAGCACACGTGTACAAAGCTCTATTCGTTGTAGATTGTTTGCAGTGGCGCGACCTTGCTGGTTTTGTCAGATCCATGTGCCAACTTTGTACATACATCACCGCTGCGTTCGGCGTCGCCAAACCCTTGAATTGTAAGATTACCTGCAAAGATCTCAAACTATCTCGATATATGAGCTATCTTTGAGCTATTGATTTTATTGGAATCCCTTCATCTCAAGATATGCCAAGTACCCTCAATTCTAGATAATTTCGATACGAAATACCCAGCCAAGGTGATAAAATATCTTAGGTGCCTGCCACAATATCCTTTGTTGCGTTGGTTTACGAACATCCGATGTTGAGCTCATGTTCAATTCAAAATAGTCGCCCGAAGGAGAACAATGTAGTCCAAGCTATTTAACTGTACCGTCCTAATTCAGCTCAAGTTGATCCTGAAGCAGTTGAGAGCTATCACACTGAAGTAGTTTCTCCATTTGCATCTGAGCCGGCCATCAAATCGTCGCCGAAGAAGCTTCTCGACGTGACTTCAGCTGCAATTGGGAAATTCTCCTGTTCTTGGTAGCTGATGGAGGGCACAAATTGCGAGATACAGTACGCTAGCAGTATCGTAGGCGACAATGCACAAACGATAATCTCGAACTGGTTTACCTCGAGTAGATCGCCATTCGATTCGCTGGGAGGTTATATGTTCGGGTGCCATCAAGATCTATCGGACCATATGCTTAATATCTGTAACGAAAACGAATTTATGTTTTCAAATCGGGTTATTATTTCAAAGATGTTGTGTTGGAACTTAGGAAGTGATGGAAGTGACGAGGAAGATAGCAGGCCTGGTCCTGGTCTTTTAGCACTTCATTCATATGACTTAATTCCAGATAGGTTTGCATGAACTTGTTGTATTCAAAAATGTTTAGTCGCAAAACTGCATCCTCTTGTGACCTTCCACCGAGTATCTTCCGTCTCCGTTGCGATGGTGCAGTCTCACTCATCGTGCGTTAGTTCTCGAGATGAAAAAAGAAATCCTCCATTACCCAGTATAACCTGAGAGTGTTTTCGATGTTGGTTAAATCTTTGATAGTTGCCGTTAACCAATCAACTAATCCGATGCGATTTGCAGTAGGAAGCTGACTTCCGATCTTGAATCCAACGGAGCTGCGACGTTAGTTATGGTGACCTGAGTTTGAGATGATGATTCGACGAATGAAGATTCTGTATTCAGGTTCGAATTGTGTAGTAGCGTGTGATGTTTTTTGCAAACTCGGTACAAGCTGAATTTGGAAGCCGAATTGGAATGGACTTCTGCGAGTTGGTTAACTGTTTGTGGTTGTGGATGAGGTTGATGAACAGCTTATCCTCCTAGTTTGAAAATTACATACACGCAAATGCAGAGGCAAATTATTATTCATGAACATTCAAATCTAATCTGATCAAATGCAGTGTGTAGGAGAGGGGTGGGTGCAAACCAGAGCTTTCAAGTCAATAATTAATAAATTGGACAAATAATATGATATCAAATGAAATGAATGAACTAATCGCACTTGTTCCGTTCATACATCATTTACACTCTTCGTCATCTTTCTTTACAATATTTAATCTGGCCACCAAAATCATGCTCCTTATCTAAGTTCAGCATCTAAGCAGTATACCAGCAGTTTCAGTTCCACTTTTTTTCAATTGCCGTTCGTGCATTATGTACAAAACTATTGTAGCGTTCTTGGATATTGTGCGGAAGTGTCTCTTAATTCGGCTTCATTTAGCTTAAGCTGTTAAGCGCTAACATGATCCGCTTATCGTTAACTATACTCTCCAGCTCTCAAAAGTTGCTGGAAAGTGGGTTTCATTGGAAAGCTCTTTTGTCATCCCACCTGAAAATATTCATAACGTGTCCGCTTTAAACAAGTAACTGGGAGTGATTGGATTTGTTGACAAAGTTTCTAAGGTAGGAAGTCTCAAATAATTCTTTGTACATTAACAGGTCCTTTGCCAAAATTTCTAGTACTTCTGCTTTGACTGGTACTTTTGCATTTATTAAAAGCCCCGCTAAATATTTTCTGATACGTTAGAAAATCCGCAGACTTCGTAATGGATTTTGCTTGTCCCTCAACTTTAATACAATGCAAAATTCAACCTATTTATCCTCTCTTATAAACTGCTCAACTGCTCGGAAGTACATTTCATTTAACTCGTTGTTCTAATCATGTAAAGTAGTCCTGGTAGTCTTCGCTTCCAAAACCCTTCGAAGTTAAAACCTGTAAATTAGCAGGATCATCATCCAGTAAAGCCTAGATTTGAATTGTTAGTGTTATCATTTCTCCGATTGTTAGACTGATGTTTATGACCCTTTCAAATTATACTTGAATGATTTCTTGATAAACACCAAAATGAGGAGAGTGTGGTGGGTTGCACTGGAATTAAACTCCTTTCTGCGAAATAAATTCAGAAATTAGAGTACAGTTTGACTGATCAATTATTTGTCGCTTTAGCTTTTGTAGTTCTCTGGTGGCTCCAATAAAGTTGTATCCATTGTCGCACCAAATTTGTTAAGGGCATCCACGTCGTGAGTAAAGCGTTTGGGTGCCGCCGAGAATTAATTATTTTCAGGGCTACTCACCACTACTAAATGTACTGCATTTATAGCTAGGCAAACAAAAACAGTCACATACGCCTTTCCCACTTGAAAGTTATTGCGTTTCGTTCTCTTAATACAAAGTGGACCACCATAATCTAGCCCAGTTTTAAGAAATTGTAGGCCCTGAGTACATCATGCCGCAGGAGAATTCCCATTTTTTGTTGGTTCTCTGGCATACACACGGTTATAATGAGCATCTCGAACTTTTAATGTTTTGATTTACTGAGCCGCCCGCCTACTCTTAGTAATCGATTAATATCGTTAAATGGATCAAACTAATTTTTGATGAAAATATTGATTTCGTGCTAAGAGTTGCCAATTCGGTTTTAAATGCGTTTTGTTGGACATTACATAGAATTACGATGTCTGCATCATTTAATTCCGTTAGAATGATCTTATTCTTTTGGTCTAAATTGTCTAGTAAGCTGTTTTCGTATGGATGCTCATTATCTTGCGTATTTTGAACCAGGATGGAAATTTTGCAAGTGGATTTGGTACTACACCATTTTCAATGGCTACTTCTGTCAAGAAGTTTTTCTATTAAAACCAATCTGTCAAAGAGATACCAATGACTTTCACTGCTATCGATTTTGTTTTCGGCCAATTTAAGTCAAGTTTACTGAATCAATGAGGTCCACGCCACCATAATTGTAGTTTGGATAAAGCTTGCGGGTTTACTTCTCTTTGGTTATTATGCCTTATTCTACCGTGCCGCTCGGTTCCTCGAATTTAACTCGGAAGTTTAAGTCCCCAACCAGTAAGCAAAATGCCTCTCATTTCCATACATTTACAGAGAAGTAAGAGCCACATTTAGAACCTTCTGTTTATTTCTCGTACAAAGGTTGGGCTCTTGACAAATGTTGCACTTTGTGATAAATGGATTGATTTAATTTAAATTGGAATATTTGACAGTTGCCATATTGTCTATGTTTATGAAACAAACTCTGTTTTATCCCAATTGGTTGAGGAATAGCTTAGTTCTGTTCCAATTAGCCATTTTCCAGAACCACATTCAAAACACATATTTAAATCTAATTTTCATTGTAAAAACTGAGTTTCCTCACTATCGGCGAAGAAACATCCTGAAATTGGTTTCCTGGATTTTGATATACGGAATTAAAATTATGGAACACTTGCTCAATACTAAAATTTAGCTTTTCGCAGTTTTTCTATATGAAAAACGGGTTTTAAACAAATCGTCGTTAGAGTAGGAAAGGAGTTTGCTTCTCTAACTTATTAAATTAAACTTACTTTGAACGTAGGCCTATATATTCTTATTCATGCTAGACCGCGATGAAAATAATCAAACCTAACTTTTGCCATTAGAGATTCTGGCTTGCTTAACAAATCAGGCCCGTATTACACTGTGTAGTATGCGCACACGTTTTCGGCCATACTTTCTTGCTCAAACCGAAAAATAAAAATCAAATTTAATTACGCTTGATATACGAAAGTACACACAGCATTCCCAATACGTTAATTCAACAAAATAAGAAATAAAAAATATGTTTTTGGTATATCAGAAAAGTGTAAACAAAAAATAAAAATGATAATAAAGCGC